>QJPP01002982.1:0-274352 GCA_003996215.1 Jaltomata sinuosa | reverse complement strand
CCCCTGCATCTTTGGGTGCAGATCCTACCATGGGCCATCGCCGTTAGATCGTTGTGATTCGTGCTTGGGGATCTGTTGGGGACTACTTCAGACTGAGGGTGAGCTCTTGGAGATCGGAGCTTAGCTTTAGTTTATCTTTTGCTTCATGTACTCTATTACCATTCAGAGACATCTGTATATGTAGTTTTGGTTTATTTGCACTCCATATATGTAGTTTGGCTCTGTACTATGATACCAGGTCTTGGGGTTTAGTTTAGTTTCCGCATATGTATATATTTATATTCCTTTTATCTGTTCTCTTCGTCTTGTTCCCTTATTTGTTAGATAGTAGCCCATTGCTAACTGTTCTGGGCTACGGAGATCGGTTCACCTACCGGGGGTTGTAGGTGCCATCATGACCGAGAAATTGGGTCGTGACAATTATATCCTTTGTTTGAGCTAGGAATTTAGTGGGGAAAGGTTTTTCAACCTTCTTGGCTTATTTTTGTGATGATAGTATGGAGTCCCCTTTGATTGAGTCAATTCTTGTGGTTTCTGAATTTTAGTAGGTGTTTCTGATGGATTCTCCTGCATGCCTATGGATAGGGACATTGATTTCTGCATAGGCTTGGAGCCAGCCACTCACCCAATCTCTATTCCTCCTTATCGTATGGCTCTGACAAAGTTGAGGGAAATTAAGACTTAGCTTTAGGAACTTTTAGATATAGGACTTATTCATTCCAGTGCTTCACCTTGGGGTGCTCAGGTCTTGTTTGTAAAAAATAAAGATGGTAGTATGAGGATGTGTATAGACTACAGGCAACTAAATAATGGCACCATCAGAGATAAGTATCCTTTACCCTGCATATATGACCTTTTTGATCAGCTTTAGGGTGCTTCGGTGTTTTCTAAGATTGACTTGAGGTCAGGGTACCATCAACTAAATATTAATCCTGAGGATATACCTAAGATGGCATTTCAAACTCGATATAGGCACTATGAGTTCCTGGTAATGTCATTTGGGCTGACCAATACGCCAGCGGCTTTCATGAGTTTTATGAATTGTGTCTTTAAGTCATTTTTGGATTTATTTGTAATTGTGTTTATAGATGACATTCTGATTTACTCCAAGAGTAATAAGCAGCATGCATAGAATCTTCGCATTGTTCTAGGGATATAGAGGCACCAAAAATTGTATGGCAAGTTTTAAAAGTGTGAATTTTTGTTATTTTCGGTTGCTTTCTTAGGGCATGTGGTTTCAGAAAAAAGGGTGATGGTGGATCCCTAAAAGATTAAGGCAGTTAAGAGTTTGGTCCATCCTATCTCTATGGCTGAGATTAGGAGTTTTGTGGGGCTTGCGGGCTATTATCGCAGGTTTGTTAAGAATTTTGCTTCCATTTATACTCACTTGATAAGGTTAACTCAGAAGGAGGTACCTTTGGTTTGGTCTGACAAGTGTGAGGAGAGCTTCCAAAAGCTCTAGACACTTCTGATTACTGCTCCCATTATTTCATTGCCAGTTGAAGGTAAGGATTTTATTATGTTTTTTAATTCTTCACATTCATGTTTGGGTGTTGTGTTGATGCAGGACAAGAATGTTATAGTATATGCCTCAAGGCAATTGAATCCCCATGACAAGAATTACCCAACACGTAATTTAGAGTTGGCAGAAGTGGTCTTTGCACTAATGATTTTGGAGACACTACCTCTACTACACCATGTGTTTATATAGAAGGATTTGAATCTGAGACAGTGGAGGTGGATGGAACTATTGAAGGATTATGATGTGACCATCCTGTATCATCTAGGTAAGGCCAATGTGGTGGCCGGCGCATTGAGCCAAAAGGCGGTCAGCATGGACAATTTGGCTTATTTGGGGGTGTCTAAGTGACCTTTGGCTAGGGAATTTCGATCTCTAGAATCAAAGTTCATGCAGTTGGGAATTTCAGAATAGGGTGGAGTGTTGGCCAATATTGAGATTAAACCCACATTTTCAGAGGAAATCAAAGCCAAATAGTTTCCGGATGCACAATTTAACCAGCTTTGGAACAAGGTGGTATCTGGGGAGGCTCGAGATGCCACACTAGACGCTGGTAGGGTGTTATGCTTTAGTGGGCGGATTTGTGTTCCTCGGGTTGATTAATTGATATAGAATGTGTTGTTAGAAGCTCATGGTTCACGGTACTCAATTCATCCGGGCGTAACCAAAATGTACCGAGACTTGAGGTGACTTTATTGGTGGC
This sequence comes from Jaltomata sinuosa, assembly GCA_003996215.1. NCBI lineage: Eukaryota > Viridiplantae > Streptophyta > Magnoliopsida > Solanales > Solanaceae > Jaltomata > Jaltomata sinuosa. The sequence goes on along the minus strand of QJPP01002982.1, from coordinate 272,130 downwards.
CTGGGATGAAGAGGGACATAGTTGAATATGTGTCTAAGTGCAAAAATTGTCAACAGGTGAAATATGGGCATCAAAGGCCTGCATGATTGCTTCAAAGGATGCCCATTCACAAGTGAAAGTGGGAAAGGATAGTCATGGAATTCGTGGGGCTCTTTCTAAGACCTTGGGAAAGTATGATTCCGTTTGGGTCATCATAGACAAGCTGATAAAGTCATCTCATTTCATTCCCGTCAGGGTGGATTATAATTCCCAATAGTTGGCCAAGATTTATGTCAAGGAAATAGTGAGATTGCATAGGGTGCCTCTTTCCATCATTTCAAACAAAGGTACGCAGTTTACTTCCAAGTTTTATGGAAAGTTGCACGAAGAGCTGGGCACCTAACTCACTTTCAGCACAACTTTTCATCCTCAGACAGAAGGTTAGTCGGAGTGGATGATTAAGGTGTTGGAGGACATGCAGAGAGCATGTGTAATCAATTTTGGGGGCCATTGGGATTAGTTTTTACAGTTGTGTGAATTCTCACACAACAACGACTAACAATCCAGTATTGACATGGCACTATTTAAGGCACTTTATGAGAGGGGATTTAGATCACCCATAGGGTGGTTTGAGGCATGCGATGTGAAGTTATTGGGCGTTGACTTGGTAAAGGAAGCTCAAGAAAAGGTTAGATGTATCCAAACCAAGTTTCTAACAGACCAGAGCAGGAAGAAAGAGTATGCAGATCGCAAGGTAAGGGACACAATATTTTAGGCTGGCGAGCAAGTGTTGTTGATGGTTTCAGCAGTGAAAAGGGTAATGCAGTTTGGCAAGAGAGGAAATCTTAGCCCTTGGTATATAGGTCCATTTGAGGTTTGTAGGGCCGGTGGCTTACAGGTTAGCACTGCCATCCAGTTTGTCCGAAGTCCATCTAGTTTTCTATGTATCCATGCTGAAGAGATACCATGGGGATTGGGAGTACATCATAAAATGGGATTTTGTCTTATTTTACAAGGACCTTCAGTACAAAGAGGATTCGGTTGCAATTCTTGATTGGGATGTCTGGAAATTGAGGACAAAGGAAATTAGATCGGTAAAGGTCCAACGGAAGCATTATCTGATTGAGGAACCCACTTGGGAAACTGAGAAAGATATGCATGACAATTACCCTCACTTGTTTGAGGATTCAGTACTACCTTTTTCTCTTTTTAGCTTATATTCTTTGTGTTTGATCATTCGAGGATGAACAATGGGTAAATTGGTATCTGTTGTAATAACATATTCCATCGTTATGGTTAAATGATTCGTGTGAAGAAATGTGTTAGAAATCTTCTTGGTTGGGGAGTTGGAAATTTTGGGCTAGACCAGTCTCGGATGATTTATGAGAAAGGTATGGTCTAGGGAAATCCGGGAAAGGATTGGGTAGAATGTCCATCTTTGAGCTAGATTTCCTATTAGCTAAGATGATAATGAGTTCATAGGACTTTTCAAAAGTTAATTTGGGTAAGTAGAACTCTCTGTATCGAAATTAACGTGAAAGGGTTAGTTTGGAACGTCAAAGTTTGAAGGTGTATTATAGAATGGCCAAATTAGGGAGGATTACTGAGGTTCTATTCTGTGTCAACCGCTATAACGGTTGATACACCGCTACAATGATGACCGTTATAGCATAGAAATTCCTGCTATAATGGAAGTCAAGGCGGTCAACACCACTATAATGGGCATCTTCCTCTACAGTGGCACCGTTATAGAAGAGTGAGGACCGCTATAGCAGAGTAAGCCACAGTAAATGCAGAAACTTTCCCAAAAAAATTCAAAATTGTTCAAGAATGTTTTGGGGAAGGGCATAGGCGATTTGGGTGATTCCATATCAGTTTTCCATCAAATTTTTTCCTAAAGGTAAGTATTTTATTCCCTTACTTTAGTACTTCAATTTTTGGACTTTAGAATTGATAGTTACGGGCTTTAGGGAAGGTTTGGCTAGACCTATGGTAGAAAATATGGTATAACAAAGCATGTGGTTGTAGAAAGCCTTGGGTTTCGTATGTAACTATTTATGTCTTGTTTTAATACCAAAATTTGCTGATATGACCCTAAAATTAGTAGTTTTAGGCAAATTATGGGTCGAAAGGCCCTAGAATAGGAGGAATGGTCATGGGTTTGGCCTTGGGATTAGGATTTGAATATAATCCAGGTGATTCTAGTATTATTGTGTGATTTTTTTAGACCATCAACAACTCAAAGCTTCCGAAAATGGGAAGGCTCCCAGTAGAGCATTCAGGCTAATTTGAGGTAGGTGATGGTTGTTGTTTTCCCAATATACGTTATTTGTGTATATTAACTATTTCCTATTATTTTTATGCATTGCATGTTTAGGGAATAAGGAACCTTATGTGAAATGATCTCTGGTTGTCTATCTCATGCAATGAACTTGTTTTAATGCTTGTTGGGTTTACAAGTGTGGTTTTCTTTATTGGATTTGTGATTGTATGATATCTGTGATTTATCGGTTGGCTCGGGTACCCACACTTGGTATGAGATACTTATCAGTTGGCTCAGGTACTATGCTTGGTATGGGATATCTATCGATTATCTCAGGTACCATGCCTGGTACATGTTCTATAATGGTTGGGTCGGGTACCACGCCTGGTACATGTTTGGTTATTCTTTCTTGTGTTGGTTCCATGAGTGAACCAGGTTGAATATTGTGATGCATTTATGGGTTGTTGTGTTAAAATGTTGAAATGGTGCTTATGTAGACCGTGGTGCATTGTTAAACACCATAGCTGATGTTTTAGGGGATCCTTGGGTGGTCCATGTACTCAAAGGTTAGGTTAGATCTTATCTGAGGTTATTCTTGTGGTGCCTCTGGGACATGTTTTATGTGGTTATTAAGTCTGGTTAATGACTGAGAGTCATAGTTATGCTCAATGGCTTGGATTTGCATGTTTTGTCTGGATTTATTAAGTTTTAGTATTTTTTCAGATTCGTATATTTGGAGTTGGCCGACGATCCTACCAGTACACTGTTGTTTTGTGTACTAATATTGCACTTGCTTTCGTTTTGTGAGTACAGGGAATATTTCGGTGGCTGCTACGCGACCTCAGATGTAGGTTTGACGTTTCAAGAATACAAGGGTGAGCTACTTCTTTCGTGCTTCCATGGGTTCATCTAGTTTAATTATATACCATTGTTTCAGAATTAGACTTCTTATTTGTTGGGGTTGCATCCTCGTATTCTAGGCTTAGTAGATCTTTTGCTACACGACTTTCAGGTTCTATGGGATATTTCCGCATTGGTTTGTTTTTGTTAAACTTATAGACCTGATATCTTGCTATTACTTATGAAATTGGTTTTAGTTGTTTAACTTAGTCAAGTGTTGGCTTGATTTTGGGTGGGTGCCACTCGCGGCGGGTTAGGTCATGACATCTTCAAAGTTTCTGGTCTTAATTATTTCCACAAAAAAGAGATTATGCTTCAATACATGGAAGCACTCTACCAAGCTTAGAAATATCAAGTCTCGCAAAGCTATTAGCCAAAATCTAAACATCCATAGCCAAAGTTTGCTCCTTCTCTAGTAACAAAGCAAGACTATCCATACTCGCCACCTACTCACCACGTTCCTACTCAAAGCATCTGCCACAACATGTGCCTTGCCCGGATAGTAAAGGATAGTCATGGCATAATCCTCAAGCAACTCCAACCACCTTCGTTGTCTTATATTTAGATCCTTTTGGTTTAACATATATTTTAGGCTACGATGGTCGATAAAAATCTCACAATGAACCCTATACAGAAATTGCCTCCAAATTATCAAAAGAGAATACTACTACTACCAAGTCTAAATCATGAATAGGGTAGTTATTCTCGTGGACCTTCCATTGTCTCGAAGCATATGTAATAACTTTTCCCTTCTACATCAAAACACACCGAAGGCTAATCTACAAAGTATCAAATTATTTTGTAAAGCCTTCACCTTTCACAAATAATATAAGAATATAAGTCAAAGTCAATAAGGTCTTGAGGTTTTGGAAGCTCACCTCACACTCATCAGACAACTGGAACACCATGTTTTTCTGAGTCAGATTGATGTAATAGAAGAGAACCCCTTAATAAACTATCTACATTAATGTCACAACCCGATTTCTCGGTCATGATGGCACCTACAACACCCCAGTAGGTGAACCAATTCCCGTAGCCCAGGACAATTAGTAATGGGCTACTATCTAACAAATAAGCGGGAGGGTAGTTTAATAAGCAAAAGTAAGGGAACAAGATGAAGAGAATAGATAACACGAATATATATATACATATACGAAAACTAAACCAAACCCCAAGACCTTGTATCATAGTATAGAGCCGAAACTACATACACGGAGTGCAAACGATCCAGAACAATATACACAGATGTCTCTGAATGGTAATAGAGTACATAAAGCAAAAGATAAACTAAAGTAAGCTCCGATCGCCAAGCGCTCACCCTCAGTCTGAAGTAGTCCCCAACAGATCTCCAAGCACGAATCACAGCGATCTAACAGTGATGGCCCACGCTAGGATCTGCAACCAATGATGCAGGGGGGTAGGGTGAGCACCAAATGCGAAGCATAAGGTACCCAGTAGGTATCATAGGCCGACTGGGCACATATAAGTTAAAAGCGTAGTAACAGACAGAATAGAAGCAAGTAGTCACAGAAGTCAACAAAAGGTACACAGGAACTAGCCCAGAGGGAAATCAACAGAACCACATGTGAGGCCAGTAAGCAGAATATACACACCATAGGCACAGGTGAAAGTAAGAAATAACGCACCTGGGGTCCTTGCATTAACAGTGTATACATAATAAGTTTACGAAATTGACGGGATACCGGTAACCTCAAGTATAAGAAGAGGGAAAGAGTAATGATAGGCATGCTCAGAGACATGAATCAAACTCAACTAATCATATCAATCTCAAATCCAGAAACTAACAGTCTAGCAGTAACAAATTTCGTACATAACCGTAACAGGGAACAATTCTGTAAGTAAATAGCAAGAGTCTGCCTACAGTCCCCCGGCCGCCCATACAATCGAGGAACACAAACAAGTGAAAATAAACCCTCCGGCATCCCATACTATCGGAGCGTACAATCAACAAACAACAAACAAGGGTGGAGCCTCAAATAATGAATGATATGATGCATGAAGATCTCAAGTGAAATGGTATCTCTGTATGTACATCCTCCGGTGTCAATCCGGCCCAGAAGGTAGGTTCCATGGAAGGACACTGCCCGTATGCCTCTACTCCACTGTATACCCTTCCTCCGGCACACGCAGCCCGCAGCCCCAGGCCCGGATGGCAAGGTCCATGGAGGTCCCTGACCCCATACTAAACCTCAGTATCAAAACATGTCATCCTGAAGCAAGTCCGGGTTCAAGATAGAGACCCAGTCTCTAATATGCATGCCCAGTCCCTGTCAAGGACTAAAGTATTAGGAAAATATCTCAAAACCCCCTCCAAGGGTGCCCGGGCATAACCAGGTCTAAACAGTATGAAGTCATCTCAGGTGCTCGGTCCGACCGAGGCTAAGATCATCTCAAGTAGAAAGAAAACTCAATCTAGCACCCCGGCCCTACCGAGTCTAGCGTTAATCATAAAACTGGTGATTTAAAAAATAATTTTACTTTCTTTTACCCAGGAATATTCTCATGTTAAATCAAACCATTTCCAAATCATTTCCATCAAAAACAGGCCCCCGGGGCCATGCAAGGTTTAGAAAATAGTGCCAGTAGGCCTGAAGCCAAACCGTAGTAAAACATGGATAAAACTTCTTTAAATGCATGGAAATGGTATGATCAAACACAATAGCTGTCCAACAGCTCACAATCAACCTATCGACCCTGCACAGGCCCATAGCTACTCAGCAAGCATAACCAGCCTAGAAGGATAATTCTATGTCTGGGACTCGCGGACATTCCCAAAATCCCACCTTCTATGTTCCAGAGTCAACAAGGCCTCACAGGACCACAAGAGTAAATAAAATATAACGGCAAGTACTACAAGCAACGGAGGAACAAAAGTAGGCGGACATGAATAAAGCGGTCGAGGTCTGTGGTACCAACCTAATAAACCAACGCAAGGATGCCAGCTAGTACAATTTTATCCTATATATGCGGAGTCTAGGGAAAATAAACCGTAACCTACCTGTCGTCTGATGACAAGCTCGAACCTCCCCGAAAAGAAGCTCCGAAATGAAATCAAACTTGAACTCGAATAACTTGGTGCGAATTATTGATTTCTTTTAGCAACGGAATAATACAGAACAATATATATATATATATATATATATATATATATATATATATATATATTATTTACCATACTTCTCTTCCCCGAAAATATGCAAATATGCGGTAAGTTATAAAACATATATCTAACTATCCTTAATGAAAATTGAATACAGGGGTTAGTTTCTATTATCCATCCAATAAAGGATGTTTGGATGGAATGGGTAAGGTTGCTCAATACAATTGTTAAATTGTGACATGCGGTAGGTTTTTAAAAGTGAATTGGTGCCACTTTTCAACATAAACTTGCTGGACACTCCCTTCACTTCCACGTGGAAGTGGAGGTGGCACACCACAAGATCTTTATCCCATTATATAAATATTCGGGTATTGCATATGTTCGTGATAAAATAAATATAACTTTTTAAATATACCATAACTAATAGAAAATCATTTCCAATAAAACTTACTATATTATAATAATAATTTTCAACATAACTAAATTTACTATCTCCGTTAAAATATTACAATGTATACAAACCTTATAAAATAAGTACATACACAATTATATCATAGTAAAAGTATTTTTCATAGACCTTTAAAATACTTTAAAAAAGGTAATAAAAAAATATAACTTTAAAATAAAATATTTTCAAATATACGCGCGATGCTAATAAACTTCTTAAATTTAGGTTCGCAATTCACCATCACACGATTTTTATACTCAAGAACTCTCTTGGAACCCTCCCTTATGTTTTCTCACTGTTCCAGAACTGAAATGGCGTTTTAAAACGTGAAGTTGAGGCTTTAAATTGGTTTTGACCAGAACCGGTTCGCGACCCGGTTTCTGCCATACAGTCTGCGGTAAAACGGACATAACATTTTACTCCGAGATCATTTGGACATGAGGTTTTGTGCGTTGGAAAATAGACTCGTAGACCTTCGATTTGGTATTTTGGGAGACTTGTGACTCTTTATATATTGAGAGAAAAGCTCTGAAACATTTTACCCAAAGTTCAGAAAATTTATTAAGGAAATTTACGATAACTTTTTCCGACTTGCTTGACTTCAAAACATAACATACGACCAAACGAATGCCCCCGGCACCAAAATACCGGTCCCGAAAAGACTTAAATGACTTGGGGCCGCTACAAACAATATCTAACGGTATAAGGAAAACGTATACGTGGAAATAACCGGAAGAGTCATTACAATTAACCATCCAATTCTATGAAACTCTAAACTCAGTAAGAGAAGTAGGCCTTTCCCAATACTGAACAACCTCAATCTTTGCTAAATTCACCATAATACAATCATTGGACACCACGTGTCCCAAGAATTCCACAAAACTGAGACAAAACTCACACTTAGAAATTTTCGCATACTACTAATCGTCTTTCAACTTTAGAAGCACAATCCGCAAGTTCTTCCCATGATCCTTCACATTGTCGAGTATACCAAGATATCATCGATGAACAGAATCACAAATGAATAAAAATAAGGTCAAAATACCCCATTCATCAACTCCATAAACATTACCGATTCATTATTCAACCCAAAGGACATAACAGGGAACTCGTAAGTGCCATAACACGTCCTAAAGGCTATTTTAGAAATATTGAAAGTTGAATCCTCAACTAGTGATCGCCTAAGCTCAAGTTAATCTTTGAAAACACCAAAGAACCTTGACACTGTTCAAATATGTCATCAATGCTCGGAATAGATTACTTATTCTTAATGATCGTCGTTGTAACACCCTGGAATTTGAACCCATGAGAAAACCTCAAAAAGTCTACATTTCTAAAACTTTCAGGTCCCACGGGCACTTGCCACAGGCCGTGCGATACATTGCGGCCTGTCTTGCCGGCTGCGGAGACCGTCTAATCATCTCAACCTCCCACAGGCAGACTCTACAAGCTTCAGAAGTCTGACGGGTCATTGAAACTACCTTGGAATACCTCCAGTGGCTCTGTCAACCACTCTCTATGCGATGGACAAAGGAGACGGGCGTGGAAGACACCACGGGATATTGGCCTCTGCCTTGGGCTTCAACAAGAAAGCCAGCCCAAACTGACCTCTTTAGACGGTCATCTCTCATGGGTCGTGGGAGGTGCGATTGGCCGTCAGACTGGCTATCCGGCGAGAAATTTCTGCAACTTCTTATTTTAAGTTAGGGTTATTCTGGTCTTTTTCCTATTTTTTTAACTCCTAAGTTAAGTCATTTTAGGCCAAATTAAAGGAGTTTTATTCCCACACATAACTAGATTTTCATTCATTCTTTCAATTAAAATCTCAAAAGAAAAAGGGATTCTTCTCTCAAGCTATCAGGCCTAGGGTTTTCTCATGACCCTACAAAAAAGGGATTCTTCTCTCAAGCAAGCCTCAACAGTATTCAACAAAAAATCAGACAGAGTTTTCCCTGTTTTAAGGACTATCAAAAATTTCCCTGTCAAGAATCAATAATTAACCAACAAATATTAACCAAACAAGTCATAACCTTCATCCACCATCTATTCACAATGTAATAATAATAACTTTATCTCCAAATATGAAAGAAGTCTAATTAATAATCACAAGTCCATAATAATGAAAGAATACTCACGACTCTAACGAAATGACTATGGAGCGACTCTAAGAGTTTCAAAGAAAGACCATATAAAATAAATAAGCGTTCTGCCCACGCGAACAAGTGCGGGGCTCACCAAGAATCATCAACTCATATTCTCTAGTTAATGGAATCCTCACTAATGTCACCTGCATTTTTTATAAAAATAATAATGAGGAGTGAGATGCTAGCTTAGTGAGTAATAACACTTTACCACAACCATTTTAATGGGGGACATGTCAGAAAATATGGTAGTATGATAATCAAAAATAGTGAAATAAATGCCCTTTCAAGAAACGACAACAATATGCAATCTTATTTGTTTTATATAAATAAAATCAATTAACATTTCGATAATAGATTCTATAAACATTGTATCATATCAAAGATTATATATTTGGTAGGTTTCCAAAAATGAAAAATGTAATCGGTGTGACTTTCTACTTCAAGAAAATCCACTAAATATGTACCCCTCTCGTAAAGGAGTCAATTATACATCTCAATGGTCCTTACTCGAAGGAGATCAATAATGTTATACTAGTTCTATCTTTCCACTAGCAAGGGCTATAACTGTAATCTGTGATACAAGGTGCACCAGGTCTAACGAAACCACCATTGCAACGAGATCCAAACAAGGTCTACTCCCATTTATAATTTTCTTTATAAATAATAGGTATTCGTATGAAAGCAATTTTAAAATAGTTCATGGCATTTAAGTTCTTATCAAATCATATTACATATAAACCTTGGACAAAACACATGTCAAGGTACTTATTTCTCAAGTAAGTGAAGAGCCTTCACAACAACAGTAATCATATCTCAAATAATGGTAAGTATGTCTTATAACAGTAAGAACATCTCAAATAACTATTTCTATATCATATCAAGAAAAAGACTTGTCCCATATGTAATTTCAAAGTATTTTGTAACACTTATTTTCTTCAAATTCATGTATAAACTATGAAAATTATGAAAATATAAATTGTGGTAAGATTACTACTCACAGTATTCTTGTCAAAAATACCAAATGTGTCACTTCGAGCAAGATGTATAATTTCCTTTGATCAATCTATAATCACATCATATCAATCTCGTGTTAATATTTCTTGTTTAATCTAATTTATAATTATTTCAGATTACCCAATCTAGGGGTTAAAGTTTGGCTCTCAAATAGTCAATATATTGTTAACCCATTATCTCTAAAGTTCCAATATCAGAGGAAGTAGTGATGTTGATCACCAATGCTAGAGCTCTGTTCAAATTGGCATTCATCGGGTTACTCATAATCAACTATTTTGATGGGGATAAGAGTGTCAGATTGCTATACTCAATGTATTTAGAAATATGAGTCTGATTTGCTCAACATATCACTATCGTATTCATTTGAAATAGAAATTTGTTCTTATCATGAAAAATTCTCATATCCATTCAATAGAATAGAAAGAGTACCTTGAAATTTGAATTAATTGGGATTGGGTTCTTCTTCGCAAACTACCAGGAGTACTTGTTTCTTCTTATCACTGTATCTCGACAGCCTTGGTCATAGCTCTTATAGCTTCTTCGTCGCCCCCTTCCCCCTCAAAAAAAGGGAAAGAGGGGTTTAGGGGATAAACAACAATCACCGCCAAGTTTCTCTACCACAAACATTCTTAGCTCTCAACAGATCTAGTGGAGGAGATACTGACGAGAACGGTGGCTTTACCTCAGATATATCACACCATCGATAGAGGTCTGAACAAAAAATCTTGAGGTTGGGTGGATTCCATCAAAGACGTTCCATAAATCTCACAAATGCCATGGAATCCATCATCTGTGAAGACTTCTTCTTCTCAAACTCTGAGGGTCAGGTGTGCCTATGATTTTGGGAACTTTGGTAAGCTTTATCCCTTGAGAAATATGGAGATTATAGCTTGGAACACTCTTCTTTGACTTCCTAAATGTCTGACTTACCTTCTTCCCTGCTCCTCTGCAGGTTGAGCTATAGGTATCTAATACCATTGCATAAGGATCTAGTTATAAGGCAAATCATCCTTTATTTGGTCTTTTTCGTATGTGAGTTGTTCTTTCTACTAGTTCCTGTAGATGTGTAGCTTGATTGCCTTAGTACTGTTGGCTTTATGGTAACTATGTTGTTATTGATGTTGTGAAGCTACTATTATGATATCTTTGGATCCTAATGTCTTTGTCTAGTTCAAGAATACTCTTTGCTTCCTTTGCTAGGTTGTGTGCTCCATTGTAACTTAGTTTTTGTGTACCTGCAAAACAGTAAACCTGGTTAGCAAAATAATCAGCTAGCTTGTTTCCTTCTCTGAAAGTGTGTTCTATTCTCATGTTAGCTATCTTCATTATCTCCTGCATTCTCCTGACCTCCATTGAGATGTTCCAAGGTACTTCCCATATACCATCTAGGATCTTCTTTAGACTTAAAAAGTCTGTCTCCAGCACAAGGGGTAGGAAGTTATGCTTGAGGCAGTGCTCCATTCCCATCCTTAGTGATGTGGCTTCTACAAGTAAAATAGGACCATCCTCCAAGCTTTTAGCCTCTTCATAGATTAGTTTACCTATGGAATCTCTGATGCAAAAGGCCCCTGAGCTAGGGCCTAGATTCTCTTTGGTTGTTGCATCAGTATTGCATTTATACCAACCCTTCTCTGGTAGTTTCCAATGGATCACTTTGGCCTTAATGATAGGCTTGTATTGTTTAAAGAAATGAATAATATCAGGCCATGTAGATGGAATATGAACAAGCCAACGGTATTTGAGTTTTGCTAGCATGAGTAGGTTCCTATTTATCGCTCCAATCACAGTCCCTTCTGTCATTTTTCCTCCATGATGAATGGAATTTCTTCTCTTCCAGATTTTCCACAGTATAATAGCAGGACTAGCCTTATACAAAGGCTTCAACTTCTGTGGTCCATCTAAATTCCACCATTTATGGATGGTAGCTTTTATGTGTAGGAAAAGACTTGTAAGCCCTGCAGCAGTAGCATAGTATTGCCATATCTTCTTAGCTGATGGACATCTAAGGAAAAGATGTTCCCATGTATCTTGTACATTCTCCTCACAACAACAACATGCCATCTCTTCCCCATTACCTATGTATTTTATTACTTCTCCAATGGGGATCCTTTGATTATAGAGTCTCCACATGAAAAAACTGAATTTAAAGGGCAAACCTTTAATCCAAATGTTATGGTATTCCTTCTTAATGTTCTCTCTCTGTCTTAGAATCTCCCATGCACTTCCAACTGTCAATTTTCCTGAGCTCTTCATCATCCACCAGGGCTTGTCCCATAGGTCTGTGTCTTCAATTACTGATAACTGCTTATGAACATGTTGACATATCTCTCTTGGTAGTGCATTAGTCATAATCTCCTCATTCCAATTTCCATTCCTTTTGAGTTATTTCACCTCCTCTAAGGCATGGTCTAAATTACTGCATATCGGAAGATGATAGTGTAAGGCCCCTAGTTGAATCATACCATGTGCTAGAGTGACAGCATCTGAGTTCCCACCATAGCTCTTGATCTATGTTGTCTCTGGCTTGTAACATGTATTTCCAGGTCTGTGAGCCACCTTTCCAGTCCACCATTTGTGGTCTCTGTCTCTTACAGTATTTACCTGAATGTCCACCAAAGCTTAGAAAACAGGTCTTTGGAGACATCAAAAATAGATCTCAAACCTAATCCACCTTCCTCCTTTGGTAGACAGATATTTGCCCATTTCACCCAATGTTTATTTCTTCTAGCTTCCTTGAAGTTCCATAAGAACCTACCAAAGAATTTATGCAGATCATATAGGACACAATTTTGAGGGTTGATAAAATAAATCAAGTATATGGGGATACTTTGTAGAACATGATTAATTAGAACAAACTTCCCTCCAAAATAGAGGAGTTTCCCTTTCCAAGCCTACAGTTTGTGTTGGAACTTCATTATGAGTGCAGTCAAGTGGATTTTCTTTTTCTTTGCATGTCCAATAGGACATCCTAGGTATGTAAAAGGAAACTTACCCTTTGTGAAACTTGTGCACACTTCCACCTCTTGAACCAAATTTCCTGCAGTCTTGTGATATACATAGTAGCAACTTTTTAGTTTGTTGATTTTCTGGCCTAACTTCTCATACTCTCTCAGAGTCTTCATGATCAAGTTCAAACTAGTCTTGTTTGCAGAAGCAAATATGATGGTGTAATCAACATAGGCTAGGTGGTTGATCGGTTCACTCTATTTAGGCATACCAAGGCTCTTAAACTCCTTATTATGGAATGGGTGGTTTAAAGCTTTAGATAGTACCTCAGCAGGTAGAATAAAAAGAACAGGAGATAGAGGGTCTCATTATTTTACCCCTCTAGTAGAGTGAAACAAACCACGGGCTTGACCATTAATTAGTATGGAGTACCAATTATTGGCAAGAAGTCTCCAAACTCTCTTATGAACTATCATTTAAAGTTGGTTTTTGTATCATGATTCAGCTTTCCACTATGATATCATCTCATGATACTCTATATGTATGAATTATGTGTAAGTACATTTAAAGCATGTTTTATTATACTTATGCATTGCTCATCTACTTAATACATTCCATAGTACTAACGCATATTGTGCTGCATGTTTTGATGATGCAAATTCAGGTTTCCTTTCACAGATACGTGGCTAGAGTTCCTGGCCACTCTCAGTTAGCCTTGGTGAGTCCTCATAGTTCGAGGACTAGAATTTACTCTAACTTTATGTTTCCTTTCTTTTCAGATCGTCAAGTTAGTTATGGTATTGTCCCATCAACTCTTTGTGCTAGTTTTAGAGGCTATTCAGACAAATATGTTACGGGATGATCTTTGAGTTATATTCCTTATTCGACGTACCTATCTATGATTATGTTTCCTATTTTGGATTTCATTATGATACTTCCGCTATGCTTCCTTTATTTTTGCTTGAGAATGCTACGACCAAGGGTTAGATTTGGATCTGTGTGGTCCTAAGTCCCGTGTTACGTCTAGGGGGTAACCTTGGGGCATGAAAAACTTGGTATCAGAGCCTCAGGTTCAAGTATTCTAGGATGTTTGAAAGCCGCATCGAGTAGAGTCTCTTTCATGTGTGTGAGATGCGCCACACATATGAGAGGTAAGCTATGAGATATTTTAGGAAAACCTCATTTCTTTCATGATCACGTCGTGCGATAGAGCTTAACTCTAATGTTCCTCTAATCCTTATCTTATGCATTTAAAAATATGCCTCCTTGATGTGCTATGCCTCCTCGATGTGCTATGCCTCCTCGACATGCTATACCTCCTTGAGCCACTTGGAATGCAGTTTCTCAAGTTCCGGTTCCTGATGTCACGAATGATGAGTTCAGAAATGCCATCCATTTTCTATCCCAGACTTTGGCCACTCAAGAAAATTAGCAGGCTCCTGCCCCTGCCCATCCTCAAGGTGGGGTAGCTGCCCGAGTTCATTACTTTGTTCGGATGAACCAACCTAAATTTTGGGGTTCCTAAGTGAGTGAGGACCTGCTCAACTTTATTGAAGAAGTGAAGAATATCTTTGAGGTTATGCAAGTAGTGGGGGTTGATTGTGTAGATCTTGCATCCTATCAACTCATGGATGTAGCTCACATTTAGTTTACTCAATGGAAGTAGACTAGGGTGTGGGACGCGGTCCCCATGACTTGGGAGTGTTTTGAGAGGGCTTTTCTTGATAGGTTCTTTCCCCGAGAATTGAGGCAAGCGAAGGTGGAGGAATTTGTGAACTTGAGACAAGGCTCGATGTCAGTGCAAGAGTGTAGTATGAAGTTCACTCAGTTATCTAGGTATGCTCTCTCCATGGTAGTAGACCCGCATGATCAAATGAGCAAGTTTATATATGGGGTTTCTGATGTGGTGAACAGAGAATGTAGGTCTGCTTTGTTGTTGAGTGATATGAACATTTCCTGACTCATGACTCATGCCCATCAGATTAAGGGTGATAAGCTTAGGGAGATGGCAAGAGAGAACAAGAGGGTTAGATCTGAGGGATTAGGTTTTGGTCATCACAGGTCTGGGGGTGGACATCACTCTTCTTTTGAAGAAGAAATTATAAGGATCAATTTATTTTTCTGCTAGTGCTCCCACCCAGGCTCAGAAGCCTTGTCATGATCAGGGTGGTAGAGGATCTGGTTCCTATACCCAGTTTCAGGGTAGTGTTACTAAGGGACCTTCCTACCCAGCTTGTGTTAAGTGTGGAAAGAATCATGTTGGTGAGTGTTTGGCCGGTTTGGGTGGTTGCTTTAGATATGGTCAGGTTGGACATCGTATCAGGGATTGCCCTTCAGCTAGGAAGGGGCAGAGAGGCAGGACCCAGCCCACCCCAGTAATTTTAGGAGGTAGACCAGCCCCGCAGGGCGCAACTTCTAGTTATGGTGGTCAGTTCCAGAATCGCATTTATGCTATGTCCTCCCATCAGGATCAGGAGAGTTCCCCAAATATGGTTACTGGTATGTTGAAAGTCTTCTCTCTTGATGTGTATGCTTTGTTGTATCCTGGTGCCTCCTTATCTTTTGTAATCCCTTATGTTGCTTGCAAGTTTGAGATTCATCCTGAATTGATTTTAGAACTTTTTCATGTTTCTACTCTTGTTGGTGAGTCAGTCCTAGACGAGAAAACCTACCAAAATTGCCCGATCTCAGTCCTTCATAGATTCACTTCAGCGGATCTAGTAGAGTTGGAGATGACTGATTTTGATGTTATTCTTGGAATGAACTGGTTGTATGCATGTTATGCTTCTGTTGATTGTCGTACTCGGGTTATTAGTTTCAAGTTCCCTAATGAACCCATTTTAGAATGTCAAGGTAGTCCCCCTTCCTCGAAAGGTCACTTCATATCCTATCTTAAAGCTAGGAAGATGATTTCTAAAGGCTATGTCTATCATATAGTTTGGGTTGTGGACATGGAGTCTGAGACGACACTATTAGTCTATCCTTGTTGTGAATGAATTCCCAAAAGTGTTTCCCGAGGATTTTCCCGGAGTCCCTCCCGAGTGGGAGATAGACTTTAGGATAGATCTTCTTCCGAATACAAATCCTATCTTTATTTCCCCTTATAGAATGGCCCCCGCAGAATATAAAGAGTTGAAGTATCGGTTGAAAGACTTGCTTGATAAGGGTTTCATTAGGCCTAGTATTTCTCCTTGGGGTGCCCCAATTTTGTTTGTTCGAAAGAAGGATGGTTCTCTTAGGATGTGCATTGATTACCACCAATTGAACAAGGTCACAATCAAGAATAAGTATCCCATCCCTAGGATTGATGACTTGTTCGATCAGCTTCAGGGTGCTAGTTTCTTCTCCAAGATCAACCTTAGGTCTGGTTATCATCAGCTTCAAGTTTGGGAGTGTGATATCCCGAAGATAGCCTTCAAGACTCGATATGGTCATTATGAGTTTGTTGTTATGTCCTTTGGTCTAACTAATGCTCCTGCAGCTTTTATGGATTTGATGAACTGTGTGTTCAAGAAATATTTAGATTCATTTGTGATTGTGTTCATTGATGATATCCTTATCTACTCTCGGAGTGGGGAGGAGCATGTGGACCACTTGAGTGTTGTTTTTCAAACTCTCAAGGAAGGGCAGTTGTTTGATAAGTTTAGCAAGTGCAAATTCTGGATGTAGTCTGTTGCTTTTCTGGGTCATATTGTGACTAGTGATGTTATTCGGGTTGAATATCAAAAGATTGAGGCCATAAAGAACTGGCCTAGACCCATTTCCCCGTCTGATATTAGAAGCTTCTTGGGTTTGGCTGGTTACTATAGGAGGTTTGTGGAAGGGTTTTCTTCCCTTGCTTCCCCATTAACCCGATTAACTCAGAAGAAGGTTAAGTTTCAGTGGTCTGACTCTTGTGAGAAAAGTTTTCAAGAATTGAAGACTCGATTGACCACAACTCTAGTGTTGGCTCTACCTGAGGGCCTAGATGATTTTATTGTGTATTGTGATGCCTCCAGAATTTGTTTGGGTTATGTTTTGATGCAACGTGGCAAGGTGATTACTTATGCCTTAGGACAACTTAAGGTGCATGAGAAGAACTACCCTACTCATGATTTTGAGCTAGTGGCCGTAGTCTTTGCCTTGAAGATTTTGAGACACTACTTGTATGGAGCACATGTTATTGTGTTCACGGATCACAAAATTCTTCAATATGTGTTCACTCAGAAGGAGTTGAATTTGCGACAAAGGAGATGGCTTGAGTTCCTTAAGGATTATGATATGAGTGTGCTTTACCATCCGGGTAAGGCCAATATTGTGGAGGATGCTTTAAGTAGGTTGTCCATGGGAAGTGTAGCTTCTATTGAAGATGAAAAGAAGGAATTGGTTAGAGAAGTTCCTAGACTTTCTCGGTCAGGAATTCACCTTATGAACTCGACCAAAGGTGGTATGATTGTGAATAATGGTTCTGAATCATCCTTGGTGGCTGAGGGGAAGGCCAAGTAAGACCAAGATCCCAATTTACTTCGGCTTAAGGGTGTAGTTCATCAGCAAAGTGTTGAGGTTTTATCCCAAGGGGGAGATGGTGTGCTTCGTTACTAGGGTCGCTTGTGTGTGCCAGATATTGATGGGTTGACGTAATAGATTTTGGCTGAGGCTCATAGTTCTTGATATTCAATTCATTCGGGTGCCACCAAGATGTACCGTGATCTTAGGGAAGTCTTTTCATGGAATGGTATAAAGAAGGACATAGACGGGTTTGTGGCTAAGTGTCCCAACTGTCAACAAGTCAAGGTGGAGCATCAAAGGCCAGGTGGTGTGCTTCAAGATATTGACCTTCCGACTTTGAAATGGGAATCAATCAATATGGACTTTATTACTCGGTTGCCTCATACTCAAAGGCAACACGATTCCATTTGGGTGATCATTGATCGGATGACCAAGTCATCCCACTTCTTGGATACTAAGACTACGGATACAACATATGATTATACCAGACTCTATATTCGGGAGATAGTCCGATTGCATGGTGTCCCTTTGTCTATAATTTTAGATAGAGGTCCTCAGTTTACATATCAGTTTTGGAAGTCATTTAAGAAGGGTCTTGGCACTAAGGTGAAGCTTAGCACAGCTTTTCACCCTCAGACGGATATCCAGGCTGAGTTTACTATTCATACTTTGGAGGATATGTTGAGGGCTTGTGTTATTAACTTCAAAGGAAATTGGGATGATCACTTACCTCTTATCAAATTTGCCTACAACAACACTTTCACTCTAGGATCCAGATGGCTCCTTATGAGGCTCTTTATGGTTGGAGATGTAGATCTCCTATTGGTTGGTTCGAGGTTGGTGACGTAGCCTTGATTGGTCCAGATTTTGTGCATGAGACCATGGAGAAAGTTCAGCT
Organism: Jaltomata sinuosa; assembly: GCA_003996215.1. NCBI lineage: Eukaryota > Viridiplantae > Streptophyta > Magnoliopsida > Solanales > Solanaceae > Jaltomata > Jaltomata sinuosa. The sequence continues at coordinate 253,929 of QJPP01002982.1, read as the reverse complement.
TATTCGGGAAAGGTTGGAGACCTCTCAGAGTCGACAAAAATCGTATGCGGATATAGGAGAAGGGAGTTGGAATTCGAGGTTGATGATTGGGTTTTTCTTAAGGTGTCACCCATGAAGGGCGTGATGAGATTTGTCAAGAAAGGAAAGCTTAGTCCCTGTTTTGTAGGTCCTTATCGAATTTCGAGGAGATTTGGTAGTGTTGCTTTTTAGTTGGAGTTGCCAACAGAGTTGGAAGTGGTTCATCCAGTTTTCCATATTTCCTTATTGAAGAGGTGTGTTGGTGATCCCACCTTGATTGTTCCTTTGGAAGATGTGGGTCTTAAGGATAGTCTCACTTATGAGGAGATTCCCGTGGAGATCCTTGATCGTCAGTTTTAGAGGTTGAGAAACAAAGAAGTCATTTCGGTGAAAGTCCTTTGGAGGAATCAGCTTGTAGAACGTGCCACTTGTGAAGCGGAGGAGGCCATGAAGGCCAAATATCCTCATCTCTTTCCTTCTGACTCAGTTTTGACTTGAGGTAATAGTTTCCTCCTTAGTATGTCCCTCCGATTATATTCCACTGATCTCTCTTATGATCCTAGCATGCATCCATGTTTTATGAAGTTAGTTTATCATGTTTTCAAGTTGAGAAGTTTAGTTTTCATGATGTTCCCTTGATTTCTATGTTTTGATGTTTGGTTGGGCTATTTTCTCCTCAGTTTTACTTGTTTAGTCTTTATTCGAGGATGAATGATCCTAAGGGGGAGATATTGTAACACCCCGAAAACGTATCCAGCTTTTAAACTCAGACTTGCAGAAACTTTTGGTCTTCTAGGGACCACAGGTCAAGTTCACGAGTCGTTGAAGGTTCCACGAGTCATGGAAGTGACTAGTGATTCCAGTCCTGCAGACCCTCCTCAGGTCTGACAATCATGAGACACTCCCACGACTCGTAGAAGTTTCTACGGTTCATGTTGTTGACTTATGGGAACCTGATCAGAGGGATCCTTAATTCCCTGACTTCCACGACTAGGTTCTATGACTCCTGGAAGCTTCCACGAGTTGTTATTTTGAACCGTAGAAGACCTCCTACAAGTTGAAATTTCTAACTATTTCCACGATTAGGGATCCACGAGTCATGGAAAGGTCTAGGGGCATTTTGGTCATTGCCCACCCTTTTAACTACTAAGTAAAGTCATTTTGACTATTCCTAGTGGGGTTTTCACCCATATTATCCTAAGTATTTTCTAAGCTCCTCATTCACCTCCCCAAAAGGGAAAATTCCTCTCAAGCTTCAAGTCTCCAAGCTTCAAGTTCAAGCCTCCTAGATCATTCCAACCAAGTGGGTAATCTTCCACCAATGTATGTGAGTCTTTAACAATGGGTTCCTTTCACCTTTGTGCCCAAATCCCCCAATTTTTTATTTTGATTTATGATGATATTAAATTAGGGTTATGATCAAAAAAATTGGGGAAAGTTTATGAAATCAGTTTCTATGTTTAAATTCATGATTTCTTATTGATTATTCATGATTTGATTATGATTCTCTTATTGGTTTTAAAAGCCCAAGCATGAAAGTTGATTTCTCACATGAATCTATGAATTTTCATATTTTCAAGGAAAACTTGGCATGATTAGATATCATGGCCTTTATGTATTTAAGAAATTTCATGCCAAACTCTTCAAGTATGAATTTAGAAAGAAAGCATGTTTTGAATTAAGGCTTTTCTAAGCACTATGAACTATGTTATGAAAGTTGCATGATACCCGATGTGTTTTCACACATTATGAATAAGATTTGGCATGAGAGTATGCCCTTATGAAATTATGAGCTATATGTGCATGTTTTGGGAGTAGTACTTAGCACCGAGTGGATGGGGTGAGAGTACCCTTAGTCCCAGAAACTATGTGCCTTAAAGGCTTATGAGAGTGGATCCACGTCTTTATGTATGGTGTCCTTGCCTTAGAGGGGCATAGGACAGCTTTGCCAACTATGGTCATATAGTTGGGTATGGTGACTTGTTCCTTGGCAGGGTTCAAGGTCAGCTTTACTAACTAGGGTTATATAGTTAGATTCCATGTAGCTCACATGATCTCATATCGGTTATAAGAAACTCCCGTATGTATGTTTTTAAGTTTTCTATGTTTCACAAACTCTCTTATGAACTATCATTGAAAGTTGGTTTTTGTATCATGATTCAGCTTTCCACTATGATATCATCTCATGATACTCTCTATATATGAATTATGTGTAAGTACGTTTTAAAGCATGTTTTATCATACTTATTCATTGCTCATATACTTAGTACATTCCATAGTACTAAAGCATATTACGCAGCATCTTTTGATGATGCAGATTCAGGTGTCCCTTCACAGATACATGGCTAGAGTTCCCGGCCACTCTCAGTTAGCCTTGGTGAGTCCTCATAGTTCGAGGACTAGACTTTACTCTAGCTTTATATTCCCTTTCTTTTCAGATTGTCGAGTTAGTTGGGGTATTGTCCCATCAACTCTTTATGCTAATCTTAGAGGGTATTCAGACATAGATGTTATGAGATGATCTTTGAGTTATATTCCTTATTCAATGTACCTATCTATCATTATATTTCCTATTTTGGATTTCCTTATGATACTTCCGCTATGCTTTCTTTATGTTTTCTTGAGAATGCTATGACCAAGGGTTAGCTTGGGATCCGTGTGGTCCTAAGTCTCATGTTACGTCTAGGGGATAACCTCGGGGCGTGACACATAATCCTTGAGTAGTTCCATCCACCGATGATGTCGAAGGTTTAGATCTCTCTGCTAAAAAATGTACTTCAAGCCCTTGTGATTGGTGTAAATCTCACAAGTTTTTCCATATAGGTAATGCCTCCAAATCATAAGAGCAAATACCACTGCGGTCATCTCCATATCGTGCATAGGATAGTTTTGGTCTTGCTTCTTCAACTTTCTTGAAGCATAGTTTATAATACGACCAGTTTGCATAAGAACATATCCTAATCCCACCCTCGAAGCATCACAAATTACCATGAATCCTCAAGAACCTGATGTCAAGTCTAATACTGGTGCAGTTGTCAAATGAGTTTTGAGTTTTTGAAAGCTCTGCTCACATTCCTCTGTCCACTAAAAATTCACATTTTTTGTGTTAACTTGGTCAATGGGGCTGCTATTGTGGAGAAATCCTGCACAAAACATCTATAGTAACTTGCCAAACCCAAAAATCTATGAATCTCTGTGGCGGAGTAGGTCTACGCCATATTTGCACCACTTCTATCTTTTTAGAATCTACCATGATTCCATCGTTGGACACCAGATGCACCATAAACGCTGTTGAGTCTAGCCAAAATTCACACTTTGAGAACCTAGAATAAAGCTTATATTCTTGCAATGTTTGAAACACAATCTTTAGATAATTCTCGTGTTCTTCCTGGCTATGAGAATATATAATTATATCATCAATAAACACTATCACAAATTTCTCCATAAATATCTTGAACACTCTATTAATTAAGTCCATGAATGCAGCTAGAGAATTAGTCAATCTGAAAGGCAACACAAGGAACTCATAGTGCGCAAATCGAGTTCTGAATGCGGTCTTTGAAATATCTCCCTCCCAGATTCTAAGTTGATGATAGTCATATCAGAGATTAATCTTTAAAAAGTGGACATCTCCCAGTAACTGATTAAACAGTTCCTCTATATGGGGTAAAGGATATTTTTTGTGTATCGTTACCTTGTTCAACTTCCTGTAGTCGATACATATTCTAAGAGATCCATCTTTCTTCTTTACAAAAAATACTGGTGTGTCCCATGGAGATATACTTGGTCGGATAAAACTCTTATCTAGTAAGTCCTGCAACTGTTGTTTTAGCTCCTTCAGCTCTTATGGTGCTATATGATATAGGGGTATAGATATTGGCAATGTGCTAGGTGTCAAATAAGTAATGATGTCTATCTCTCGCACTGGAGGTAATCCTGGCAAATCTTCAGGAAATACATCAGAAAATTCTTTCATTACTGGTACCTTCTCCAAGATAAGTGTTTCCTCTCTGACATCCCTTACCATAGCTAAGAGGCCCATACAACCTTTCTTTAGTAATCGTTGGGCCTTCATAAAAGATATAACTTTAACAACCTTTGGGACTTGGCCCCTTTTTAATACAAAAATAAGTTCATTGGGTATCTCAAACCAAACTATCTTAACATGACAATCTAATATAGCATAGCAAGGGGATAACTAATCCATGCTTATAAACGTATCAAAGTCAATCATATTAAGTACAATCAAATTAGCTAGATTATCTCTACCCTCAACTAGAATCTGACAATCATGATACACATATTCAACTAACAGAGAATCTCCCACTAGAGTAACAACATGAAAAGAATAATTCAACATTTTCGGTTGTCTATCAAATATCAAAGAAAAGTACGAGGACATAGAAGTGTATAGATCCTGGATCAATTAAAGCATGTGGATCAATTAAAGCATGTGAATAGACTTAAAGAATACCTTTAACCACCGTATTAGAGTCATGAACCTCTTGTCTACACTAGAAGAAAAATGACCTTTAACGAGGGGTAATTTTGTCATTAAAAGTCAAAATCCGGTCACTAAATGTAACGACTGGGTCTGTCGTTATGGGTAGTCCAATCGTGCCAAGTTTTAGAGTTAGAAAACTCCGTGTTTGGGAGTTTGAAATTTTGGGCTAGGCTAGCTTTGGCTGGTTTTAGAATGAGGTAGAGTCTAGGGAAATCCGGGTAAGGATTGGTCTTTGTGTCTTGTTTTTGAGCTAGTTTTCCACGTAGCCAAGGCATAAAGGAGTCTGGGGGACTTTTCAGAATCGAATTTGGGTAAGTAGAACTCCTGGAATCGCATTTGACGTGAAGGGGTTGTTTTGGGTCATCGGGGAAAGCAAGTGTGTTGTAAAATAGGAAAAATTTGGATATTTTCAGATATTCTATCAGTGACAAGCGCAACGGCTCCATCATAGTGACCTTCACCATAGCGGTGGAAAATACCGCTATAGCGGTGGTCAAGGCGGTCAACATTCACTTAAGACAGCTATAGATGAAGTCGTTCGCAATAGAGGGACCGCTATAGTAGAGCGGGGACCGCTATAGTGGAGTGGGGACTGCTATAGCGTAGGGACCGCTATAGCGGGCCGACGAGTTTTTAATGTAGAAACTTCTCCAAAATAGTTCAGTTTTCTACAATTCGTTTTGGGGAGAAGAGATAGCTGATTCCAGGCATTTTTCTTTCTTTTTCCATCGAAATTCTTCCCTAAGGTAAGGTTCTTGTTCCCTAATCATTGTCATACATTTCCTATGCGGTAGAATTGCTAGGAGGGAATTTGGGGAAAGATTGGAATAACATGGGGATGGTAGAATTCGGGGAAGAAAGGGGATTCCAAGAATGTATATTCTTGGGTACTGATAAAATTATATTTTTATGATCATAGGTTGGTTAATTCTCTATTTTTACCCGTAAAAATGATATAAGTAAGAGAATTAACGGTGGAAAATCCTGGGAAAAGGGTGGGATGATCATGGGTGGCATGGGGTTTGGGGATTTGGTGTAATCTGGGTATGGTGCAGGCCTTGTGTGTTAATTGTATGTACCTGTGTGTTATTTTAGACCAAGAATGAGAAAGGAATCCGGAACGCAGGAAAGCTCGAGTTGAATAGAGCTTGGATCGTTTCGAGGCAGGTGATGGCTTATGTTTTCTGTGAATGTTGTATATTCATGTGATTGTATCTAAGTGATTGTATCAATTACATTGCTTAGGGAAGTTGTGTAGAATGTCTAAGGTCCCTACTTTACAGTATGTGATTTGAACGATATTTGCTTGTTGGTTTACAAGTTTTGTGTTCATGCATTTGACTGTGGAATATTGACATTTGATTGGCTCGGGTACCACACCCGGTATGGGTATAACAAATGGTTGGAATGGGTACCACGCCTGGTACGGGTATAATAATTGGTTGGCACGGGTACCACGCCTGGTACAGGTTTACTTTTGTTGCATCATTGCATTGTCATTATTGTGTTCCATTGATTGATATTGGTTTCGTGAGTTGACTGGGTTGCTTATTGAAATGTGTTATTGGTTTGGTGGTCCTTGAGAAGCCAGGGGAATTCTGTTGTTATGTTGGTCTTGGCTTAGAACAGGTTTTTCATTGACATTTGTGTTAGTCTTAGTTTAGGCCGGGTTGTTTCAAGGTACATGTATGTAGTCTAGAGGGGATCCCAGGGTGGGTCCGAGCTAGATAGAAAGGTATAGTTAATGGTATATGGTTGTGGCTTAGAGTTAGGTGGTGGATTTCATGCGGGAACAGGCTAAGTAGAGACTGGTAGTCTAAGTGTGTTTGTGGCTATTTATGCATGTTTTCCATACCTTATACTTGATATTGATGTACTATACACTGTTTATTTGGAAATTGACTGATGATCCTACTAGAACACATGGTGGTTTACTGATACTGCACTTGCTTGTCTTTTGGTGAGTACAGGAAATATACAGCGGCTGAGACGCGACCTCATATTTAGCACTGATGATTTCTAACTTCAAGGGAGAGTTGTTTGATCAAGCTACCTTGGGCTTATCTTTAGAGTTGCAGTCCACTTTTTTCGTACTTGAACTATTTCGTATTTTCCTTTTAGGGTTGCATCCCCGTATTTAGATGTTGGTAGTGATGTTTGGTACAACGACATTCAGTTCCTAGGAGGGATTTTCCGCAGGATATATTAAGCTTTAGTTTTGCATTGTTTAACTGCTATTTCACTTTCTGTTTGCTGGTTTTAGGCTGTTAGTCTAGGCAAAGGGTTGTACTCTACTGGTTCGCACATCCGGGGGTTGGGTGGGTGCCACTCACTACGGTCTGGGTTGTGACAAAGATGGTATCAGAGGCTAGGTTCATTGATCTCGTCATACCAAATAGGTCTAGTAGAGTTTTTCGGAACAGTGCAGAGACGTCCATACATTTTCTTCTAGAGGCTATGGGGCTTTAGGAAAAACTATCTCTTCCTTCTTTCCTTTGTGCTATAACTCAATTCCAATTGGTATCTTGTGATACAAATTGATATCTAACCTTATTCACTCTTCTGTCTGCAGATGGTTACTAAAAGAAACAATGGAGCAAGGCCAGCGGGCCCAGTAGCGGGCCCGTCAGTTTATGGCAGAGGTAAGGGAAGGGGCAGGGGATGAGCTAGAGCCGCACCCACCAAGGGTGGAGATTGAGCCGCTACTTCATGTGAGGTAACCCCTCCCCCACCTCAGGAGCATGTGGATGTGGACGTAGAAGAAGTGGTTGTAGAGGATGAATAGGCTCAAGCGGAGGCAACAGCGGTTGGGGGTGCAGGCCTTCCTACTATGACACTGGAAGCTTTTAAGTAGGCGTGGGATATTCTGAGTGGGTTGGTTAGTGATGAAGCCATACCCGAAGCTTATGCAATTCAGGCCTTGGATACTCAGCCTGCGGTTACTACAACACCTAGGATGGACGCAGCTTAGGGCACAAATAATCTCCTCAGGCCAATGCTAGGCCCAGTGATGACAGGAAATGATCATGAGATACTGACTAAGTTCCTTAAGATGAAACCTCCAACGTTTCAGGGTACAGATAAGGAGGATGCCTATGAGTTCATCCTAGATTCATGACAGGTTACACAAGTTGGGTATTGTACGTTAGCATGGGGTTGAGTTTTTTACTTTTCAGTTGCAGGGTGATGCCAAGAAGTGGTGGAGGTCTCACGTTGAGTGTCGGTCTTCTATTCTACCTCCACTGACTTGGGAGTAGTTCCACGCGTTGTTTCTAGAGAAGTACATTCCCTGTACCTTGAGGGAACGAAAAAAGGATGAGTTTCTGAACTTGGAGAAGGGTAGCATATCGATCTTGGCATATGAGGCTAAGTTCTATGCGTTGTCTCATTTTTCTACATAGATGTTGGGTTCCGAGGAGGAACAGGTCCGGTGGTTTGTCAAGGGTCTGAATAGTGAGTTGCAGGTATTGTCAGTGCATATGACGTCTTCAAGAAAGGGCTTTAATGATGTGGTGGATTATGTGAAGAAGTTTGAGGGAGTTAGGCAAGCGGGGCAGGCTAAGGCTTTAGCCAAGAAGCCCCAGAATGAGAGAAACTATGGTGGTTCATACTTCAGGGGCCAGCATCAGCAGGCTTCGTCCTATTAAGTCAGCTCTCCCAGCTACTATAGATGGTCGTCAAGGAGCTCAGTCTTCACCTCCTAGAGGCCAGGGAGCGTCCTATACATCAGCTAGAAGACCTACTCTTGATCGTTGTTGCTTCCATTATGGTAAGCTGGGTCACTTTAAAAGGGAGGGTCCACATAGGCAGACAGGTAATCAGGGTCAGAAGCAGACTAGAGCAGTGGTCCCGGCAGGCAGAGGTAGTAACGCTAGGGGTCGTCCACAGGGTGGGCAAGGAAATTTTCAGGGAGGCCGGGATGACCAAGGGAACGGCAGCGCAGGCAGAGGTGCGGCGTAGCCGGCTTGGTAAGTTTCCCGGATTGATGATCGGGCTCATTGCTATGCTTTTCCAGGGAGGACTAAGGTGGAAGCCTCAGATGCAGTGATCACAGGTACTATTCTTGTTTGTGATAAAATCGCTTCGGCATTATTTAACCCAGGATCTACGTATTCTTATGTGTCTGTGAGTTTTTCTTTGGGGCTGGGTTTGACTTGCGATATCCTTGATTCCCCTATCCATGTTTCTACCCCAGTTGGAGAGTCTTCAATTATGACTCATGTGTATCGTGACAGTTCTATTGTGTTTGTGAGGTTACATACTTGGATAGACTTGGTAATTCTTGATATGACTAATTTTGATATAATCTTGGGTATGACCTAGCTATCTCTTTATCATGATGTGTTGAACTATAACACCAAGACTGTGGCTCTAGAGATTCCAGGTAAGGATAGACTAGAGTGGAAAGGTGTGTACATGCCTAAGCCAGATAAGATAATATCGTTTGTCCAGGATAGGAAGCTAGTGGGGAGGGGGTGTCTAGCCTTCTTGGCTCATCTCCGGGATTATAGTATGGAGTCCCCGCCTATTGAGTCAATTCAAGTGGTTTCCAAATTTTTAGAGGTGTTTCCAGCGGACTTGCCTGGTATGCCTCCGGACAGGGATATAGATTTTTGTATCGATTTGGGTTTGGCCTAGCTCTGTGACCGAGGTAAGGAGTTTTGTTGTGCTCGCAGGGTACTACTGGAGGTTTGTTAAGAATTTTGCTTCTATTTCTACTCACCTGACTAGGCTGACACAGAAGAGGCACACATCTCCGGATTATCGTATCAGCACACACACGAAACAAGAATTGATCTTCATAGAAGTACTTCTTCACATCGGACATGAACTTTAATCTTTGGTGGACAGACATATCATCAGGCACCAAATAACTTGCCAAATAGTTGGCGATGCCAGCAAACCATGGGATCAAATCTTGTGAAGCGGCTAACACTTGTTCATCAAGAAACCAGTCATCTATCTCCTGCTCATCATTCAGCTTCAACATTTCCTCCTCTTCCAGCCTAGATAAATGGTCTACTACTTTATTCTCTATACCCTTTCGGTACTTGACCTCAAAATTAAACTCTTACAGCAGCAACACCCATCTAATCAACCTTGGTTAAGCATCCTTCTTTGCCATAAGATAACGAAGAGTTGCATAGTCAGTGTGCACCACCACCTTGGTGCCAAGCAAATAAGATCTGAATTTTTCAAACGCAAGGACCACAGCAAGCAGCTCTTGTTCAGATATAGTATAATTCTTTTGAGCCTGGTTAAGTGATTTTCTAGCATAGTATATAGGATGAAGAACTTTGGCCTAGGACTGCTCCTAGCGCCACTCTACTAGCATCGCACATAACCTCAAAAAGTTGAGACCTATCGAGAGAAATAATGATAGGAGGTGAGACCAACTTTTCTTTAAGTCATTCGAAAGCCTTCAGACATGCATCATCAAACACAAACTTTACCTCTTTCTCCAACATCTTCTACAATGGATTAGCAATTTTGGAGAAGTCCTTGATAAACCTCCTATAAAACCCAGCATGAACCAAGAAGCTCCGAATTCCCTTCACAGAAATTGGTGGAGGCAATTTTTCAATCACCTCAAACTTTGCTCTATCAACCTCTGTGTCCTTCTTAGAAATCCGGTGACCAAGCACTATGCCCTCTTTCACCATGAAGTGACACTTTTCCTAATTCAGCACTAAGTTGCACTCTTCACATCGCTTTAGTACACAACTCAGATGATCTAGACAATCTTCAAACGAGTCACCTACCACCAAAAATTCATCCATGAATACCTCAATAGTGTCCTCTACCATGTCTGAGAAAATGGATATCATGCAATGCTAAAATATTGCTGGCGCATTATACAAATCAAATGGCATCCTTTTGAAAGCAAACGTCCCATAGAGACAAGTGAAAGTGGCTTTCTCCTTGTCTTCAGGAGCAATCAAGATATGATTGTATCCCGAATAACCATCAAGGAAACAATACCATCCTCTACCAGTAAGACGGTCTAACATCTTATCCATGAATGGCATCAGGAAAATGGTCCTTCTCAGTCCATGCATTCAGCTTCCTATAATCCATACATATGCGCCAACCTTTGACAGGTCTAATCAGAATCAGTTCATTTTTTGTATTTGGGACTACAATAATCCCTCCCTTCTTGGCCCATCATCAAATCAGGCTCACCCACTTGCTATCGGATATAGGATAAACCAAACCTGCATCCAGCCACTTAATGATCTCCTTCTTGAAAACCTCTTGCATAGGGTGATTCAACCTACACTGGTGCTCAATACTTGGAATATAATCTTGCTCGTGCTGAATTCTATGTGTATAGATTTTAGAAAGAATCCCAATAATGTCAGCGATGGTCCAACCAACGGATCTTTTAAATTTCCTCAATACCAAAACAAGAGCTCGTACTTAGCTTCTTCAGGTATGGTTACCATTATTGTAAAATTTCTACAGAATCTGATCGAGTGCCAGACCAACATGGAGAAGCAAGTGAATGACCTTTTAGATCAGCTAAAACCTTGGGTAAGATCCACAGTTACAACTGCAGAGGCTAGGGTTCAAACTGAGATAATTCAGGTTACATGTGTGATGTCTTTGAGAGTAGATGCCTTTGAGCATCGAGTGAACACTCGGTTACAGACTATACAGAGTGCCAATTTGGGACACATTCAGGATGAGTTGGCATGACTCAGAGAGGAGATCATGTCTATTGACACTAGCAAGACTCATGTTGTACCTTCTGTTCCTATTACTATGCCAGCAGTACACCGCTAGGTAGTTTATTTGTTTGCTGAAGAGGAGCCTGTGCTCTTAGGTGCTAGAGAGAAGAGAGTGCACACTGAGTCACTTTTGAGGTGGAAGTATATTTGAAGAGGTTCAAAAAGGACACCCCTACTTCTTTGCAGCTATCTCGAGATGACATGCACATTCATGAGGAGGCAGAGTGGCAGAGACTTTAGGGTGAGTCTACCAGTTGTTAGAGGAGCCACATCTTCTGTTAATAGGGTTCTAGAGTCTATTTCTGTTGGGAGGGAATCCATAATTTTCCCTCCTACTAATGATCCATTGAGTGTGATAGCCACCACTACTACCACTGACACTGCTATGGGTGCCACATCACCATCTCCATGCACATCACTAGATGTTGGTGCCTAGGTGAGATAGGTATGTTCCTGCCTCCTGCGTATTTACTTTTCTTGATGCATTGAGGGCAATGCACATTGCTTTTTAGTGGGGTGGGGGCAGCAACCGTCAATATTATGATGGGTATCTTTGTGAAGTCTAAGGAGCCAAGACACCCACATTGTGCCGCGACGTTAAATCAAGTTCTACTTGGGAGGCAACCAAAAGAGGGTACCACTGAGTATTCGAGTCCATGTGGTTTTCTTGTTGTTTTCTTTCCTCATGGACCTTTATTTCTGTTGAACCTACATGTTTAGATAAATTGTGTGTAGTGAAAGAAGAATAGGAACTTAGCGCAGTCTATGACCTAATTTTGAACTTGATTTTGATTGAAATAAAAATAGAGACCCCTCCAAATTTTGTTTGACATGATTATCCATTTTTTATAGACTGACTTCTATGGATTTGTGCATGACATTATGTTAATCGATCTGATGAATATCTTAAGCTAGAGCATGAAACTGATAGCTAACATTTGGTTGTTGTACTCTGTGCCATGTGTGTGTGAGTTGCATTCATACTATTTTTGCATTGTGTGCCAATCTAGAACTTGCCCGGTTAGTCTTGCATAGGCCATAAGATAGTTTGTTAGGAAAGGATCATAGGACGTTCTTGAAATAGTCCACTTATTCTAAATTACCGTTCAAATGAATTAAATATTCTTTGATCGCTAATTTAGAGCCAAAATTGACCTTTTTTGTTGTGTAGCCTAACCACCTTCCTTTTTTTCTATAAACCTTTAGTTTGGCTCTAGTCCCTCCTTGAATATTGTGTACCCTAAATCAGGAAAATCGCCTAAGTTAAGGGTGGATACTATGGAGGTAAGTGTAAAATATGGGGTATGAAAAGAAAAGGTTAGTGATAAAAAAGGAATAATAACGGGTGTGGCATATGTGTTTGAAAAAGAGAAAAGAAAAAGAAAAAGAAAAAGAAAAAGAAAAAAAAAGAGAAAAGAAAAAAATATATGATGAAAAAGTTGAGTCTGAAATAAAAGCCGCACCCATCACTTGATTAAAAACAAAGAAAAAGGAGAAAAAGGCAGGAACGAGAAGAATTGGTCTAAAAAGTGGAAGAAGCATAGCATAGTGTCAAGGAGGGATTAGTCACTATTTCTCCAATCTACCATACCCGTCCCCAAGCCTATGTTACAAACTGAGTAAAGTCCTATAGTGATCCTAACCCAACTGTTCAAAAATTGAGGCATAGATAATAAGGGCAAGCCTACGATATTGTACATGCATTGCTTGAATATCTTTGTGAGTGTGAGTGCTTTAGTTCAGTCCGAGGTATTAAATGATTTATTATGTGATTGGGACTTCTTTGTAGTGAGCGTCCTAGAGTACCATTGATTGCTAACTGTTAGGGTAAGTTCATCAGTGTATGCTATGTTATCTATTGTTATCGTGATGTCGTCCATGGATCCTCTTGTGTTGTCTTGATAGATGAAACTTGTTCACTTGTTTTGTACTCAAAAGGAGGGGGATATATGTTGTGAGCTGAATTGATGTATCATGTGACTGTCGAAGTTCCTAGTTTTCTTTTACTCAAGCGTCGTGCTAAGATAGTTTTATTTTGTTGCTTGAGGACAAACAACAGTTTTAAGTTGAGGGTGTTGATGTGTCATGGATTTTTGGTACTTTCAATGCCTAAAACTTGGAATTGGAATATGTTCTTTAGCATTTTTTAGTAGTTTTGATATGTTTTTGAGTCTGTTGCAGGAAAACATGGTTCGGAGATTAAGTACAACAAAAAATTGCAAATTTGGCAGAAACCAACTTCTATGACTCAGCTCCATGAGTCGTGGAAGTCAGTCGATAAAAGAATAATGCAAATTGTACCTAAAGCCTGATTTTTATGAGAGGTTTCCACAAATCGTAGAACTGTTCACGAGGCATGATTCTTGTTCGTAGAACCTGATCAAAGAAGGAGAAAAAGGGTCTGAGATTAACGAAGCAACTCCACAGGCCGTGATTCAATTCACGAGTCATAAAATGAATTCATTGAAGTGAAACTGCAGCATGACAATAGCTTTGAGTTCCACGAGGGATTCTAACGACCCGTAGATGTTTCCACGAACCGTAAACTGTGTCCGTGAAAGTTATCTATTCCAGTTTTCCTTGTTTAATTAGGATAGGATTTCTTATGTCTATAAATACATTTCCTAGGTTTTTTCTTATGTTTTATGCCCTATATTTTGTAGGAAACACATTCGTAAACTGGTGATATTGATTTGTTCTTGGTTTTGAGAGATAAGCACATTCATAGTTCTTGATTCTTGATTTCATCTTCATCTATTCAAGTTTCTTGAGTTTTTTACTTCTTCTTGTGAGTATATGATCATGAATGCTTTAACAACTTCTGATTGTTTACTTATGAACATGAGTAGCTAAATCCACAAATAGGGTTGTGGGAACCATGAAGGATTAACAAAGTAGGTAAAGTACTTAGCAATTATAGGATGGTGTTTATGCATGTATTGTTCTTCCCTTCACTTTGACTGCTTTTTAACGGTTGCAAACGTTAGAACTCTCCTTATTCTTACTTTCCAGACCAAGGAGGTAATGAATGGTAAAAGGGTTGGTTACAATGGAGATTTGAAGCTATCAACCCTCATCAAATAGATTGACCTTGTCAGGGAATAGCTAATCTGGGATCAAAGGTAAGGGTTAGTTAAGTGTACACCCGTAGCCAGACCAAGGTGCGTGGTGAAATTCATCTATCTAGGATACCAACCATTTAGGTGAACCTAACTTACCGATCTTGCATGCTAAGCACCATAATAGATTTCTAGTACACCACTTACTAAGTTATGATCTCATGGAGAACACTGCCCTAGTCACTTCTCCCATTGATTACAATTCTTTAAATTGTTACCTGTTACTTGTTTGAATATGAATTACAATTACTACTTGTTACTATAAACCCCCTTTCGTAGTGAAATAAACGACTAAGATCCCGAGTAAACATAATTGACCCTTATCCTTCCATATTCTCTGTGGGATCGACCCTAACCTTAGTTAGGTTCTATATTTGAACAACGACTGCTTTATGCTTCTTTTGGAGGTGTAATTTGGGCGTATCAAATTTTGGCGCCATTTTCGGGGAATACGGTTTAGGATTAAGAGAAATTGTGTTTATTTCACTATTAGTCCTTGTTTCCTAATTTTACTTTTTCTCTTGTTTTTGTTTTTGTTCCATAGGTTTCACACTTCTGCATGCCCAGTACAAGGATTCAAGGCAATCCCCTAATTCCATTCGACCCAGAACTCCAAAGAACTTTGAGAAGCATGGTTAAAGAGGGTGTTTATGAGACAATTGAAGAGGCCACATCTTGGATGTTGGCCGAAGAAGAGCAAAAGCAGGAAGAAAAAGATGCCCAAATTGCTGAAGATGCTCAAATTGTTGTAGACCTTGCAGCTCAAAATATGGCAGCTGAGAAAGTAAGGCAAGCATGATAACAAGTTGCTCGTCAAACCGCACTAGATGATCAAGCTGCTAGAGACGAGGCACCCCGATGCAATGTGCTCAAAATCTAGTCGCACCAAGAGGAAATAAAGGCTGACATTTTCAGAAACCCTGACATGTCCCTTAGCACATCAATAGGGATGATGTTGTTGATGATGATACAGGAACCATAGGCCCCATTGTATTGTCACCGCTATCCGTTGGTACAAAGTTTGACATTTCTACCACTATGATTCAACTACTGAACTTGAAGGGATTATTTGTTGGTAATCCTACTAAGGATATGAACTTGCACTTGAAGAGCTTTGTGGGGATCTGCAAGGCTTACAACCTTCTAGGGTATATTAAGATTCTATCAGATTGTGGCTCTTTCTATTTTTGTTGACTGTATTAGTGACAATTTGGCTTGCAGAAATACCGGATGCTTCAATATTCACATATCTTGAACTGAGAAATGAGTTTCTATAGAGTTTTTTCCCACCATCTTGAATATTGCAACTAAAGTAGGAGATCTATAATTTCAAGCAGCTTCCCACAGAGGCATTGTATGAAACATGGCTGAGGTTTAATAAGAAGATGAAAGTTTACCAAGAAGCTGAAACAGGTTCCAAATCACAGGATTCCTTCAGACCATTTGATGGAGATCTTCTACATAGCACTCGATGCAAATACTAAGGCAGTATCGGATACAATAATCGGGGGAGCATTCATGGAGAACACTTATGTCAAAGCTTCTGAGAAGATTGATAAGGATACAAAGATGAACAGGGCTTGGCATACGAGAGAAGCTGAAAGCTCAGCGGGAACTTATGTAGTTGGGAAATCCATTGACCATGAAGAATTGTAAGAAATTAAATAGGGTTTCACAACCCTACAAACAATTGTAGATCTAATTGCAAAACTAATTCTTAATGGTGGTTTGGAGAAGGTGAAGGTTATAGGTTCACAAGGTAAGGCACCGAGAAAGTATGAGTACGACTCTGATGAAGAAGCAAATTATATGAATAAGGTCATGGTGGTCGGGGCCACATGTATGCAGTTCTAGGTCAGATAGAGGCCGAGGATTCAGATGCTATAATCATAGGTATGATTTCTATTTGTCATCAGTCTGCTTCTGCTTTATTTTATCCAGGGTGTACCTTCTCCTATGTGTCTACTTATTATGCTACTCATCTGGAGTCTACTTATGAGTCATTGCTTACGCCCTTGTGTGTATCTACCTCAGTAGGAGATTCTTTAGTAGTGGATAAGGTGTATCGGGCTTGTGTAGTGACTATCCTTAGGTATGACATGTGGGTAGACTTGTTTGTTCTTGATATGGTAGATTTTTACATGATCTTAGGCATGGATTGGTTGTCTCCTTATCATGCAGTCTTGGATGTCTTTGCCAAGACTGTTACTCTATAGATGCCTAGTATCCCTCCTATTATATGGGAGGGTTCTGATAGCCACATGCCGAGGGAAATTATATCTTTTCTGAGCTCCCATCATTTACTTGGGAAGAGGTTCTTATCCTATCTTGCCAACATCCGTGATACAAGTGCCACTACACCACCTCTTGAGTCAGTTCCTATGGTTTGTGAGTATTTGGATATGTTTCCTTCTAATATTCTAGGTCTTCCTCCTGGGCGTGAAATTGCCTTTGGTATTGATGTTGAGTCGGGCACTCAACCCATTTCAATTCTATCATATCAGATGGCACCAGCAGAGTTGAGGAAGCTTAAGGATCAGCTCCAGGATCTGTTGAGTACAGGGTTCATCAAGCCTAGTGTATCTCTATAGGGTGCTCCTATTCTGGTTTTGAAGAATAAATACGGGTCCATGCATATGTGTATTGACTACAAATAGTTGAATAAGGTGATAGTGAAGAACTTATATCCGATGGCATGTATTGATGATTTTCTTGACCAGCTACAGGGGGAAGCATTGATCTCTAAGATTGACTTGAGGTCTGGCAATCATCAATTGAGGATCAGGGCAGTGGATATCCCAAATACTGTATTTAGGACTCAATACGGCCATTATAAGTTCCTAGTCATGTCTTTTGGGTTGACTAATGCCTCAGCAACATTTGTGGAGTTGATGAACCATGTGTTCAGTGCCTAGTTGGACTCATTTGTGATTGTGTTCATCGATGATATTCTTATATATTCGAGGAGTAGAGAGGAGCATAAGCAGTATCTTAGAGTTGTACTTCAGACCTTGCAAGACCATCAGTTATATGCCAAATTCACTAAGTGTGAGTTTTGTCTTGAGTCTGTGGAATTCCTAGGGCACATGGTGTCCAAGTATTGGATTATGGTGGATCTAGAAAAGATTGCGGAACTTCCTAATTGGGCTAGGCCTACTTCGCTTATCGATGTTCGCAGTTTCATCAGGTTGGCAGATTACTACAAATGGTTTATGGAGGGGTTTTTTTCTATAGCAGCTTTATTGACTAGATTGAATTAGAAGAATGTGCCCTTTCAGTGGGTTGATAAGTGTGAGGCAAGCTTTCTAAAGCTCAAGGTCTTATTGACTTTATCTTTGATTCTTACTCTTCCGGTCAAGGGTCAGGGGTTCACTGTGTATTGTGATGCTTCAGGTATTTGTTTGGGTTATGTATTGATTCAGAAGGGTCGAGTTATTGCTTATGCTTCTAGACAGTTGAAGGTTCAAGAAAGAAACTACCACATACATGACTTGGAGTTGGCAGTGGTAGTCTTCACGTTAAAGATTTAGAGGCATTATCTTTATGGCGCGCATATTGAGATCTTCACTGACCATTGTCGTATTCAGTACATTTTTAGCTAGAAGGATCTAATTTGAGGCAGCGTAAGTGGTTGGAGTTACTAAAGGACTATGACATTTCTCTTCTTTATCATCTGGGCAAGGAAATATGGTAGCGGATGCCCTAAGCCAGAAGGCAGTGAGTATGAGTATCTTGTCTTTCTTAGCAACAGAGGAGCGACCTTTAGCTTGGGACATCTAGTCCTTGGATAACACATTGGTTAGAATTGATATTTCAAAGCTGGGTCATATTCTTGCTTGTGTTGAGGCTAGATCTTCCCTGTTGGATCAGATTCAGGCACAACAATTTGGTGATATAAGGTTGAGAATCATTCATGAGAAGGTGTTAAGCGTTAAGGTTAGAAAGGCAACCTTAGATTTAGAGGGGTTTCTGAGGATCGAGGGTCATATTTGTGTTCCTATAGTTGGTGACTTGGTTAGCTTGATCTTAGAGGAGGCTTATTGTTATAGATATTCCATTCATCCTGGGGCAGCTAAGATGTATCGTGACTTGAGGCAGGACTACTGGTAGTGTGGGATGAAGAGGGATATTTCAGCTTCCAAGTTTAGGTGCTTGAACTGTTAGTAGGTGAAGTTTGAGCACCAAAGGCCAGGTGGTTCGACTTAGAGGCTACCCATTCTAAAGTGGAAATGGAAGCAGATAGCCATGGACTTCATAGTCAGTTTACCATATACGTTGCGAAGATTTGATGCTATTTGGGTTATTGTGGATAGGTTGATGAAGTCTGTTCACTTTCTGCCAGTTCAGACTTCCTACAGTTTTGAGAGATTGGCTCAGATCTACATTCGTGAGGTTGTCTGTTTGAATGGTGTACCTATTTCTATCATTTTTTACCGTGGTACTCAATTTACTTTGCATTTCTGGAGGTTTATTCAGAGAGAGTTAGGTATTAGAGTTGAGCTTAGCACCACTTTTCATCCGTAGACTGATGGTCAGTCAGAGAATATTATTCAGGTTCTGGAGGATATGTTGTGAGCCTGTGTTATTGATTTTAGGGTTTAGTGGGACCAATGCTTAGCTTTGGCAGAGTTTTCATATAATAATAGTTACCATTCCAACATTCAGCTACCTCCATTTAAGGTTTTGTATTGTAGGTAGTGCAGATCCCTAGTAGGTTGGTTTGATATTTTTGAGGTTAGGCTATGGGGTACCAACCTGCTTCGAGATTCTATGGATAGAGTTTGGGTCATTCAGGAGAGACTTTGCACTACCAAAAGTAGGAAGAAGAATTATGCTGATCGAAGAGAGTTCGAGATCTACAGTTCATGGTTGCTGATAATGTGTTCCTTTGGGTGTCGACCATGATGGGCGTGATGAGGTTCGGGAGGAAGGGTAAGCTCAGTCCTAGGTTCATTGGGCCATTTAAGATCCTTTGTCGCATTAGGGAGGTTGCTTATGATTTGGCCTTGCCTCCTTCTCTTTCCAGTGTTCACCTAATTTTTCATGTCTTTATGCTGCATTAGTATATTCCAAATGAGTCTTACATGCTTCAGTGGTATTCGGTTCAGTTTGATGAGTCTTTAGCTTTTGAGGAGTAGCATGTTGCTATTTTGGACAGGCAGGTTAGGAAGTTGAGGTCTACGGAGATTATGTCTGTTAAGCTTCAATGGCAGCATCATCCTATTTAGGAGGCTACTTGGTAGATTCAGACTGATATGCAGACTCTCTATCTTTTTCTCTTCGAGTCTTCAGCTACTATCCTTTCTCAAACTTTTGAGGACGATAGTCCTTTTAGTAGTGGATATTGTAATTTTCTATTTTTCATGTTTTTTCCGCATTTCAAGCTTTTCCTTAGTGGCTATAGATCATTTATGACTTGTCAAGACTGATGATTTGGTGCCCGAGCCATTTGTTAGGTCATTATGGAAATTTCCCTGCTTTAGAACTTGAACTTCAGAAATCTTTGACTTCAGTCAACTTTCTTGGTAAACGTACTTAGAATTGAATTCTGACAGTTCTGCTAGCTTTGGAATGGGGATTTTGGTCTAGTGGTACCCTTGGTCTGGGTTTGGGTGCTTTTAGTTTGGTTTGGTGTTATTTTCTGTGTTTTCAAGCGAGTTTGGCTTGTGGGGTTGACTTTGGTCAACATTCGGAGAAGACGGCCTCTGATGGAAATTTTGTCTGCGTTGTTAGCTCTGGAATGTTGACTTTGGGTTAAAGGGACCTTCGGTTTGGGTTCCAAGGCTTCCAGACCTGCTTTTGACCCTTGGGTTCCATTTTGGAAAAGTTGGCCTAAAGTTGGTTTTTGGGCGTCGGGCCCCCTTTTCTTTAAATCTACCTCCCTTTGGGTTTCCATTGATTTCGTTGAGTCCAGAATGCCATTTTTAGTCGAATATCTTAGCTCATTTGTGTTTGAGGAACCCGGGATGTGTTCCCGAGGGTCCATCAGAGAAAAGTTTCATATTGGCATAGTTGTTGGCAGCTGGTTGCTGTCATGGCACCAGCAGGATATTTCCCACGTGGGGGCATGGCTGCGTACGCACAACAGCACCAGTCAACCCCCTTCTTGTTGGATATCACCTAGGAAGTCGGTAGGCCATGTGCGCGGTGACCAGCTCGTGTGCGCGTTGTCATGCCCCTGGCCTGGGCCTCCGCCTGGCCTTGGCGTGCACATGCGCCTGGCTGCATGCGCAGGGCCGCATACATAGCTCCTGGCCGCATTCCCCTAGGCAGCGCTGGCAGCCTTTAAGTTGGCATCTCCACTCTTTCTCATTCCATTCTTTTCCCATGCATTTTCCTCCATTAAAATAAATCTCAAAAGCTCCAAATCAAACTCCAAACCTCTCCAAAGCTTGGGGTAGCAACACCTCTGTTTCATGACAATTGTTGCGCTCGAATTGGTAAGCTTCCACGTTCAAATTCCTAAATTTCTCCTTTTAAAAATTCCCTTGAACTAGTGAGCTTCGGGGCTGTTTTGGGCCCCAAAATGAGCCATGTTCGCGCTTAATTTTTGGGCGTGGATTCTTTGACCCGTCATGAACATAATTTTATTTTTTTTCTCTTTCATCGCGCAAGACTTGACGGTCATTTTCTGACCTGATGTTTGGCCCGAATTTCATTATAGCAATATGAGTGCCATTCTTCTCGTCTTAACACCTGGATTATGTTCTTGATAGCCTGCCATCTTTCTGAGGTGTTTGGAAGGGGAAGGCAGACGAGTGATGGTTCGTGTTTATGGTTCAGCCCCGAGGTAGTTACGGTTTACTTTTCTAGACTGAGTTAGTTAGATTTTTATATGATATATGTTATTGGAACATTAGGTTAGAATGTAGATAGAAATATGCTTAAATATTGTAACTTGTAATAAACTGGCCCTTTCGGATCATAGATTAGGATTATTCCTGTTATCCTTAGTCTAGGAGCTCGTAGTATTGTTATGGCTTGTATTGAATCCTTAGTATGCTTTTAGGAGGTTTTAGAGGTAGAGTATAAGTTTGTAGTTGTTTTTCGTAGTTTTGTTCCCTTATTTTTGCCTTATTGTTTGTTTTATGTATAACTGTGGGCCCGAGGCCATACCTTGGATTTGGATGGAGTTTCCAGGTCAATTCTCTCGATTCGAGGGTGTTTTGTCCCGTTTTGCCTTGTTATATGCTACATTCTCTGAACGTTGTAATGTACATACTCATACTGCATTGTCACGCCTATCAATACATAAAAGGATAATTTTTGAGGTTTTGGTTCCACACTTAAGATTTACTATGGTTATTATGATTTCAGACTTTAAAGGAATTATTTTAGGATTTTACTATTGGTTTTGGAAAGGTAAGGAAAAATACTACTTTATGCCAGTCTGAGGGGTGTTCCCGGGCCCTTTTCTCTTTTTTCACATATATATATATATATATTTATAGTTCTATTCGGTATTCCAGACCCCCGATGCATTATTCTGGATTTTTAATTTCCATTTATATACATACATATATATGCATAGTCCGATGCAGTATTACGGGCGCTCGATGTGGTATTACGGGTTTATACAATTATGTACTCATGCATCACATCATCTTCCATCGCATTACATTGGCTTGATGTGTATTTTGATTGTCGGTTGTCTGGATTGACTTATTATTATTTCCTTCTTGTTGGTTTGGTTAGTCTTCTTTTTTTTGGTTTTATAACTAGATTTAGGTGGATCCCTGTGTTTACCTTACTTTCATGTAATCTATATTATATATTAACTTTCTGCGCTCGGTCAGCCTATGACACTTACTGGGTACCCGTTCTTTTGGTACTCATACTACACTCTGCATTATTTATTGATGTAGCACCTAGTACGAGCCACCCCCATTGATCCTCCTCTTTTTCGAGGCCTATTGCAGTTCGGATATCTGTAAGCACCCAGCTTTTTGGAGACTTTACATGCTTTTCATATATCATTTTCGTCTATATTTTGTATTTTCGATTGACAGAGTCTATTGTACAGCTACTTCGTACTTTAGACTCTATTGTACTAGTGAGACCAGATCTTGGTTGGTTCTTTTGTATGTTTTATCTTCTTGGTCAATTTGGGGTCATTTTTGTATATTTAGTACAATTGATATGTATATATGCTATTGAACCTACCTCTCTTAAATTTATATCTTCTGCTTTCTTTATATAAAATGCTTTATTTATCTTCCGCGTGGTTTGGGTTGGCTTGCTGTAACGACCAGGTCCGTCGTTATGTAAATTCTTCCTGATTCCATAAATTGGGGGAAATGGATAAAAATACGTTCGGAATAAATAGGGTGACGTCATGAAATATTTTGGATTTCTGAAAAGGATCTGGGATGATGTCACACCGCTATTGAGGTAATTGTTCTGCTATAGTGGCACCGCTGTCGCGGTAAGGCGGACCGCTATAGCAGGGTTATGGGAGACAGATTATGTGATGGGATTTTATTAAAAAGTCTCTTCTCCTCAGTTGGGCAACATAAGAGGGTTCCTCCAAAAACCTTCCCATGCTGCTCTAAGGCTGGGAAATCATGAGGAGAGGAGGTCATCGTTGAAGGGACGCAGAACAGTGGATTCCAGGATCACAGTTCAGCCGGGAACATAACCACGGAGCCAGAAATGCATCATTGCAGCTACTGGCGTCCAGGTAGGCTAGGTTTTCATGAGTAGTTAGACCTGTTTACTTTCCGTACTTGTTGTATAGTAGAAATAGAGAATCCTTGTTTTAGGCCTTCGGGCACGGATTCGAGGTTGGTTGTGTTATTCCTAGGATGTACTGAATGGATGGTCTTGTGAGTGGTATTATGTGTTCAACTTCTTCATATTATTGTGATAGCTTGATAGATTAAGGGACTAATATGTCGGAAAGGTTCAGGGAACCGAGAGAGTACTTGGGAGCACGGGAAACGGGAATAGAAAGCTCCTAGGTGGGGTTTCAGGAAATGTTATTGCTTAAGGCTTAGAGGTGTCTGGCCAAGGTTAGGAAAGGAAAGCATTTCGCATGCTTGTGTGTTCACTTAAAAAAGAGAATTAGCTAGCTACGTGCTAAGATAAAAAGGGTAAACCGGAAAATAGTCTTCGGACGGGAATTTAGTGGTTCGTAGTTGTACCCGGAAATGGGTAGGTGATGGCTTATGATTTTCTGTGATGTGTATATTTATTTACTCATGTCTAAGTGATTGTATGACTTACATTGCTTAGGAAAATTGCGTGGAATGTCTAGGTTCCTGTTTACAGTCTGTGATTGAATGATTTACTTGTTTGTTTTACAAGTTGTGTGTGTTCATAAATTGACTGTGGTTGTTAACATTCAGTTGGATCGGGTACCATGCCTTGTACGGGTATAACACATGGTTGGCATGGGTACCATGCCTGGTACGGGTATATCATTTGGTTGGAATGGGTACCACACCTGGTACGGGTTTACTTTACTGCATCTTGCATTATTTCATTGACTATTGTATTGCATTGGTTTTTATTGGTTCCATGAGTGGACCGGGTTGTTTTATTGAATGTGATACTTGATATTGGTTTCGTGAGTGGACCGGGTTATTTTACTGGATGTAATACTTGGTATTGGTTCCGTGAGTTGATTGGGTTATCTAGTTAAAGGTGCTATTGTTGATGGTCGTTGAGTGGTCGGGTACTTGGTATAACTACTATGTTGGTCTTGGATTAGGCTGGGTTGAATCATTACTTTTGGTATGTGTCTAAGGGAGGGATCTCGGGGTGGGTCAAGACTCTGTAAGAGAGGATGGGTAAGTATCTATATTCATATATATATATATATATATATATATATATATTGTGTAATTTTGAGGGTGCCTAGATGGTCGGGGATTTATGGTGGTTAATGACTAAGGGTCGGTCTCGGTATAGACCGAGGTAGCTTGTTAATACTGAGGGTGGTTAAGGGGATCCTTGGAGGGTCTGGGTCATGTGTTGTAAAGGGAATTAGATGTAACTCTAGTGCTATTGTTGAAGGTAGCAAGGGTTGGCAGGTGGATTTCACGGGGTGGTTAGACTAGGAGGAAGGCTGAGAGTCTGGGGTTGTGGTTCTAGTTGTTGCAACACATTAGAATGTTACTAGAGATCCGTAGAGGGTTGGACCCTGGTGAGTAATGTTACAAGTATAAGTGGTTCAGTTGGGAAATTAGTCGGGCTATGTCTGAGGATGGTTAGACAGTTGACTTGAGTAAGGCAAGGGTAGTCCAGGTATGGACGTGGACATCTGCGAAGGGTAAGATGACTTGGGAAGTCGTGATAAGGTAGGATTAGGAAGTCTAAGGTTAGTGTGACTTGGAAGCCTTGAGAATGAGGGAGTTGGCAGTGGAAGAATATGTGAAGGGGGAAACCCAGTTATTTACTTACATTCATATTTTCCTGTTCTTCTTATATGATAGTAGGAGTGGATTCGGGTCGACCGATGATTCCTACCAGTACATGTGTTTGTACTGACTCTACTCTTGCTATACCTTTTGGTATAGCCTAGTTGCTGGTTGCTGACATTTCATAGGTTCACAGAGATGAGATCTCCAGCAACTTCTGTCTTCGATTTTCATGGAGGAAATTGGGTCTTTTATCTCTTTGTGTCATCTTGTAGTAGCTCTTGTACCTGTTTAGACTAGATCCTAGGGAAGGGTGTTTTCAAAATGTTGTAAAGGTCTTTCCGCAATTTCTTATGTAGCTTATTTCTGAACAAGATTATTTGTAAAGAAAGGTTTCCATTCATGTATAAAGGTGGCTTAAGTTAACGATTTACTTTGTTTCCACAAGTTACCTATTAGACAGAGGGTGAGGGTTCGTCCATCTAGGTGGTTAGAGTAGGCGCCCGCACGGCCTGGTAGTTTGGGTCATGACTGATGGTATCAGAGCCTAGGTTATCGATCTCCTAGTACAAGGGAAAAATGTTTAATATGGTCCTATGGATTGGTGTGTTTACGTCCACATCTAATCTTTGGGGAACTATAAGGCATTCTAAGAATTGTCACCCTTCTTTCAATACTTCGTGCGGTTCGTACTTGCTTGTATGGGTTGAGTCCAATTGTATCTCTCGATTCCAATTTGTATCTCAACAAGGTAAGGGAGGTCTCCGTACATCAGTTACTATTGGACAAGCAAGAGGAATTGGAATCGGGAAGGTTCCAATTGGTATTTGGCTTGAGAGGCTGTGAAGAGCATGGATAACCGGCTAATGGTCATCCATGATACAAACGAAGGTGAAACTTGTGAATTGATTGGCTATGATTTGCTTTTGTTGTGAGTTGAAAAAATGGATTATGGTGTGTACAATCTTGTGTGGCTTAATTGAAATGCTTGTGCATTTCTAATTGGTATGCATGCATAGTCTACGAGAGGCCATTGAGTGAAAAAGTTGTGTGCCTTAGACTGTGGTAGTCTGTTAATTGTCTTTATTTAAAAAAGGGTACTACGTGTTAAAAAAAGGCTTATCATTGGTTAAGATGGTAAGGGATTGGTAACTGGGACTGTAGGGAAGTTCGGCTTCAGGACAATCAAAATTTTGGTTGGGAACCATGGGAATAAGAGAGTCATTAGTTTGTAATGGCGGGAAGGTAATGCCGTAAAACAATTGATTATTGTGAATCCCTTATAATTTTTGATGTGTTTATGATGTGGTGTGTTTGTTTTTAATGCGTTCAGTGCTAGGAGTGGTCTTGAGGGTGGTTTAAGACCATGGCTGGACTTACAGGTGGGAAAGTAGTAACTGGGAAGGGGGTTGAGTGCATAAAGCTGGAAATCAAATTTTCTGTACAATTACCGTCGGGACAGCTTTAGCGGTGAAATGTCCGCTATCGCAGGACCGCTATCGAGGCATAACCATATGCTATAGCGGAGGTCAGCAAAGCAGTGAGCTACTCTGTTTTCCCCTATTTTTTTGTCCCTTCCGAGGATATGATAAAAAGAAGCATAAGTTACAAAAACCACTGTATAAACCAAGGAAAAGCAGTTATATATATATGCAGCATATGCGGAAAAGGAAATAGTGTCTAACATGGGCATCCACGTGCCCAAAATAAAAAGGGAAGGAGAAAGATTGTCTGAAACAAGCCCCAAACGGGAGCAAACCAACAGTAGATATCAATAACAAGGGGGGAGTCCTAGGCCTCATCCTCGCACAGGAAGGGGAACTCCTGCAGGTCCTCGGGCTCGAGGGTGGGGAGCTCCTGACCAGGGGGAAAACACAGGAGAACATGACCTTTATGGTCTTCCACATCTGGGAAAACATATGGTCCCGGGCGCACCTCTTCCTTTTCTCCTCTTCTAACTCCCTTCGTAGTGCTGCAAGTTACTGAGTGGTTGGGTGAGGGGCTGCACCGCCAGCGTTAGGATCCTCCATGAACCTCCGGACACTTCTAGGTTTTCCTCTAGCTGGGCCCTAGAAATCGGGGGCTAGGGCTGGGACTGGAAAGGGGCAAGGGTATCATCCTCCTCATCATCATCGCCGGCCTCCTCCACTGGCTGACTGCTCCCTGCCTCACCTACCTTCCTATTTTTCTTTGAAATGTCCTTCACCCGGACCAGGTCAAAGGGTTCATCCATAGCCACCTCTGCATTGGTGTGGTCCTGAGGCATGCCAGCTCACCTGCACAGCTCCGAAACCAGCCCGGGTAGATAAGGGCCCTTCCTGGGGCCAGTATAGAAGCTCTTCCATTCCGAGATGATCTGCTCCCCCACATTCATAATAATCTCCTACATGTCACTAGGGATCACCAAAGATCGGGCATAGGTCACGTTAGTTTGATTTCTCGACAGACGGATCCTCCGGGACACCAAATTTACCCACATCCTAGCCTTAGAGGAGAAATTGGCGCTAGTAATACCTTCGGGGATGAGCCAGTACACCTGGTCCATGGATGCGAGGTCCACCAGAGTATCTTTCAACCAGGTCACGTCCCACAGTCGGGACTTAGCCATGTATGCCACATTGGAAATGTGGGGCACCCCTAGCACCTCATTGATGGTCCGGGCATCCACGAAAACATCCACCCCTCGCAGTCTGATTGTAGGATTCAGCTCGCTCTAGCGTACCATAGGAGGGATGCATAGAACTCCCTCACCCAGCTGGTTAGCGCGGGAGGAGGATCCACTAGTAAAGGTTCCCACCCAAACTCTCGGACCCAGTGGTGGAAATCAGCCGCTTTTCCATCTATCCCAGTTATGCGGCAACCCCTCTCATAGCAGAAGCTAAATTTTTGGTAATCTCAGAGCCTTTCCCCACTAGCTTCATTGGGGAATCACCCATAGTCGTATTCAGGCACTTGTTGGTGTTCAGGGTAAGCAGGAAACAGGATTAGAAGAGTAATGGGACACGAAAAGGAGGAGGAAATTTTTTCTAAGTGTAACTTGGGAAGGCCACAGGTTTGCGGCCTTTCGCTACAACGGGTGGTGCATCCGCGATAGCGGAACCGCTATAGAAGTTAAATATCTGTTATAGCGGGACCGCCGTAGAGGAGCCCTATCGTTATAGCGATATTCATTGTTCCAGACCCTCAAGGGGTGCATCAATGGTGCCCCTTGGTCCAAAACTCCAATTTTGTCATTCAAAGACCGGATCTACCCACCCAAATTGCCTCATTGCTAGTTTCTACAAAAATTTTGGCATAATAACCCCTAAAATTTGCCCGAATCACTACTTTGTTCAAGAAGCAACCCTTCACTTTCCCCACCCATTTTTGGCCCATTTTTGGCCAACATAAGTATAATCCTTACGCACAGAATGCCTTAGAGGCATTGTAAACGTAAGGGAAGCATCCATGCTTCGGGAATACGACAAAAATCCAACCAAAAGTTAAGGTCCAAAACCCACTTCAAATATGCTACAAGTTCCTAAAATTCTACCACATTCATATAAAAATTAGTGAAAGGAGCAAAAGAGAGAGTAAGTATGATTAATACCTGGAATTTTTTGACATTGGGAGTGGGACGATCGGGAGAGAAAGTGTAGTGTTTGAGTGGAATATGGGGAGAATGAGTGGAGAAATCTGTTTCTCCCCAATTTCATTCTGCTATCAACCGCTATATAGGTCAACTGTCCGTGATAGCGGATAATTATCCGCTACAGCGGACGACCAATCAATTCGGGGTACATGAAAAGTTCTCCCGAGTCTTTTTAAATTCATCCAATTTGAAATGACATGAGACCCCAAAATTTTTGGGTGCTCGGGATGGGGACACGTGTGATAGTCCTTGTGAGGATCGTAAATTCTACATCGGGATGAGGTAATAATAAATTTACCTTTGGTCGGTTAGACTTGTAAAGGGAAGGTTCGACAACTTGCGTAGGTTCTATAATTGTGCGGTCACTTGGGATGGTAAGAGTCCTGGGTCAGTTCCTCTCCTCCAATTTGATTCGGGATCATTCGGGATGAACGATGGGTAAATTTGTATCTGTTTTAATGATCGGGTCCATCGTTATGTAAATTCTTCCCGATTCCATAAATTGGGGGAAAAGGTTAAAAATACGTTCGGAATAAATATGGTGACGTCATGAAAAAATTG
Source organism: Jaltomata sinuosa (assembly GCA_003996215.1). NCBI lineage: Eukaryota > Viridiplantae > Streptophyta > Magnoliopsida > Solanales > Solanaceae > Jaltomata > Jaltomata sinuosa. The sequence goes on along the minus strand of QJPP01002982.1, from coordinate 225,004 downwards.
GGATTTCCGGAAAGAATCTGGGATGATGTCACATCGCTATAGCGGTAATTATTATGCTATAGCGGCACTGCTATCTTGGTAAGGCAGATCGCTATAGCGGGGTTACGGGAGACAGAACTTGTCATGACATTTTATTAAAAAGTCTTTTCTCCTCAGTTGGTAAACATACAAGGGTTCCTCCAAAAACCCTCTCATGCTGCTCCAAGGCTGGGAAATCATGAGGAGAGGAGGTCATGGCTGAAGGGATGCAGAACAGTGGATTCCATGATCACGGTTCAGCCGAGAATGTAACCACTGAGCCATAAATGCATCATTGCAGCTGCTGGCATCCAGGTAGGCTAGGTTTTCATGAGTAGTTAGAGCTGTTTACTTTTCGTACTTGTTGTATAGTAGAAATGGAGAATCTATGTTTTAGGCCTCCTGGCACGGAATCTGGCGGATTCGGGGTTGGTCGTGTTGTTTCTAGGATGTACGGAATGGCTGGTCTTGTGAGTGGTATTATGTGTTCAACTTATTCATATTGTTGTGATAGCTTGATAGATTAACGGACTAATATGTCGGAAAGGTTTGGGGAACCGGGGGAGTGCTTGGGAGCACGGGAAACAAGAATAGAAAGCTCCTAGGTGGGGTTTCAGGAAATGTTATTACTTAAGGCTTAGCGACTTCTGGCCAAGGTTAGGAAAGGGAAGCGTGTCGCATGCTTGTGTATTCACTTAAAAAAGGGAATTAGCTAGTTACGTGCTAGGATAAAAAGAGTAAACCGGAAAATAGTCTTCGGATGGGAATTTAGTGGTTTGTAGTTGTACCCGTAAAGGGGTAGGTGATGGCTTATGATTTTCTATGAATATTTATATTGATGTACTCATTTCTAAGTGATTGTATGCATTACATTGCTTAGGGAAATTGTGTGGAATGTCTAGGTTCCTGTTTATAGTCTGTGATTGAAAGGTTTACTTATTGGTTTTACAAGTTGTGTGTGTTGATTTATTGACTGAGGTTGTTGACATTGAGTTGGCTCGGGTACCACGCCTTGTACGGTTATGACATATGGTTGGCACGGGTACCATGCCTGATACGGATATATCATTCGGTTGGCATGGGTACCACGCCTGGTACGGGTTTACTTTATTGCATCTTGCATTGTTTCATTGACTATTGTATTGCATTGATTGTTATTGGTTTCGTGAGTGGACCAGGTTGTTTTACTGAATGTGATACTTGATATTGGTTCCGTGAGTGGATCGGGTTGTTTTACTGGATGTAATACTTGGTATTGGTTCCGTGAGTGGACCGGGTTGTCTAGTTAAAGGTTCTATTTTTTATGGTCGTTGAATAGTCGGGAACTTAGTATAAGTGTTGTGTTGGTATTGGGTTAGGCCGGGTTAAATTAAAATGATTTGAGAGATGACATGTTGAAATTTAGTATTGAAAGCATGTTGAGTGATTTTTCTCTTGTTGGGTGAACTTACAGTTAATCTTCCTTTTTTGTATTATTAGGTTGTCATGAATTTAGTAAAATTTCATAACTCTGAAATGGGATCAACATTGAAGATAAATAAGCCTACTTACCTTCCACCTGGTAGCTTAGCAATAAGACGAGGAAAAAGCTTAAGATCTATGGGCTCCGTAAGAGTAAGTGCTGAACAAATAACTCTAATTGGCCGAAGTAAGAATTTTAATGCATCAACTTTATCTCAAAATGAAAGTTCTGTAAGAGTAAGTGCTGAACAAAGAACTCCAATTGGCCAACGTAAGAATTTTAATGCATCAATATCATCTCAAAATGAGCTAACACAAAAACTTAGATATATTCCTCCTGGTTTTGATCCAATTGAAGATGGTGTTCACCTCCATCGAGAAATTGAAGTGATTCAACAAAGTCAAAAAAAACGAAATAAGTGTTTTATCCTCCAAAGTTGTAAGTTTTTTGTTGTTAGTTTAATGAAAGTATTTTTATGTCTGACTAATATTAATTTGCAGGTCTTCAAGAATCTAAAAAGTCAAAAATAGTGAGAGGGAAGAACATTTGTAAAAGTGTTGCACGACTCAAACCTTGAGAAAAGTTGACAGTCACTTTTTACCAGAATCAAGTTGTTGGGAAGTATCATGCCACCTTTGTGAGATATTTGGGTATTTTAGTTCGTGATCGTAATATGTGCCCATTGCGGGTACACTCATGGATTGACATCGAAAAAGATAAGCTTGAACACATGTGGGATGTTGTTACTGTAAGTACTTAAAACATTACTAAAATGATTTTTTTGTTCCAACAAACACATTTTATTAGAATCTCAAAAAAATAGCCTACAAAAGTAACATCTCTTCTTTGCCTCTCTTCTCCTCACCTCGTCTCTCCTATTGCATATATACAATATTCCCTATTCATATAATGCCTCTATCTACTTCCTATCTTTACATTTTTGTTTCCTATTCAGTACAGCATAGATTCTAACTTTGCATTCATGTCTGATACTTTTGGTGATGATTTGAGGTCTGGGAACCCGTTGGTGCCAAATATCTTAATTCCAAGCCTCCCAAATATGATATATGATCGCTGCAATAACTGACCATACAAAGCCTCTACCGATTCTTCCTTGAGCATATATTGCTGCCCTTCTCCATATACTAGTGATCTCCTGGTTGGACAGTTTTCACTTCATCGAGCATAGTAGATCTTTGCAGCATGTGGATGAGTAGATGCATTAAAAAATAGGTGTTGTATGGTTTCTGGAGCATTGCCACAAAGTACACAGTCCTCTTGTTTTGTCACTCCCATTCAAACCAGTCTATCCCTTGTAGGAAGCCGCTTATACATTGCTAGCCAGCATATGAACCCATGTTTAGGGACTGTTGTGGCGTTCCACACCTCTCTCCACCAAGACCATTGTGCATCTACCCTCTTCTCCAAGAGAAACCACTCTTGATAGTATATTCTCCAGCTCTTGTCAACCAATAGTTCTTCATTACTAAATTGAATTTATATAAGTTGGATGATGGTGATATATTGATTATTGGTTCTGCACAATAAGTGAAGTTGTATCAACTGAACTATGATACACATAGTTATCTACTTGTGTCATGACAACCATTTTAGCCAAATAACCTAAGCATCTATATACAATGTAATGGGTAATGGTTGAACTGGATGCACACGATTGGTTAGATTGCATTTTTAAAATTTTGAATTTGTTGTTTTATATGCACTTGTGAAATATTTTAGGATAAATTTGTCAGTGATGACTGGAATGATAAAAAATAACATGTCTTGCAACATATTATAAGGTTATGGAATAATTATAGAGGTTCACTAAAGAAGAATATGAAGTCTAAGCCATTTCGCGATGCTCTGAAAGATGTGCCAAAGGATGTAGACAAGAGTGATTGGGAGTGGCTAGTTAAGGAGCATTTCTTAAGTGAAAAGTGTAAGGTATGACTTGCTAAATGATATTTATTAACATGCTATTTTAAGTGGCTGGATATAATTATGATGGTCTGTTGTTAATATAGGAAATAAGTGCAAGAAACTCGATCAATAGGTCTAAGATGAGTATGCCGCATCGCACGGGTAATAAGCCTATTAGAGAGATTATTTATGAATTGGTAAGTTAATATTGAAACTCTTTACGAAAGCCTCTTCTTTGTTAAGACTATTTCTTTCACCTGTTTATTTATATATGAAGGGAGGTAAAGATGCTAAGCCACCAAACATGGATACTATCTTCTTCGAGACTCGTAAAAAGGATAACAAGCTCGTCGAGTCTGAAACAAATGCAAAATATGTAAGTTTATTGGAAAATTTTATCAGTTTACTTGATGTTTTATAGTTGTAACTTAAAAATTGGTTCCATCTGATCATTCTTGTATTTTATAGGCTGAAATTCAAAAATTGGTTCAAACTGATTCGTCTCTTACAAATATTGAGGTAGTAGAAAAGTGCTTTGGACCTCAACGTAAGAGTCATGTAGTTGGATTTGGTGGTAGGATAACTGCCAAGGAGTTTAAACGTGGTAACTTTTCAAAGGCTGCATTGATAAATAAGTTGAATGCAGGTGAAAAAAAATGAATCTCTAAAGAGACGCATGGATGAGTTAGAGAATAATGTGAACGCGTGGATGAGCTAGAGAGCAAATATGAGCAAATTGTGAGTGTAGTGTTTGGTCAGCATTCATCATCACCATCTTCAAGTGAACAATAGCTGTTGTGACTTCATTCCCAGTTCTGCAAGGTAATTTTTCTTTTTCTTTCTTCTTCTCTTCTTTTTCTTGCTTCTCGGTTTTCATTATTTTCTTGAGTATGACTTCTTGGTATGACTTCTTGGTATTTTCTTGCTTCTTTTCACTATTTTTTTGAGTATGACTTCTTGGTTTTCATTATGTGTAAAGTTGATGGTCATGAATATGTACAGATCATGTATGTGATGGTACATATCATGTATGTGTTTGTCCAGATCATGTATGTGTATGATGGTTCAGATCATGTATGTGCGTGTCCTGTTCAAACGAGGTTGTTGTATGGTCCAGATAATGTCCAGATCATGTATGTGTTTGTCCCATTCAAACTATGTTGTTGTTTCTGACCTTCTGTATTATCTAGAAAAGAAACATAATGTACTTGTTGGGCTGCATCAGGTGCAGATACACATGACATCTATGGACACCCCGGATATTACCTTACCTAATAACTTACCTAGTTTCGGATCCTGAAATTGTTTCGCCTTTATTTCCTCTATGAAGGTGGCCTTGACCGCTATGTTGGCCAATAACCCACCTTGATCTGAAACACCCAAGTGCATGAACTTGGCCTCTAAAGCCCGAATTTCCTTACCTAGTGGTCGTTTGGAATCCCCCAAATAAGTCAAGCTACCCATGCTAACTGTTTTCCGACTTAATGCATCTGCCACCACATTAGCCTTACCCGGATGGTACTGAATGGTCACATCATAATCCTTCAATATCTCCATCCACCTCCTCTGCCTCAGATTCAAATCCTTCTGAGAGTAAATGTGCTGCAAACTGCGACGATCTGTGAATACCTCACACTTGACACCATAAGGGTAGTGTCTCCAAATTTTTAATGCAAAAACCACCGCTGTCAACTGTAAATCGTGAGTCGGGTAATTCCTCTCATGCACCTTTAACTTCCTAGATGCATAGGCTATCAAATTCCTATCCTAAATCAACACAGCACCCAATCCAGAATGTGAAGCATCACAGAAAACAAAAAAGTCTTTACCTTCAACCGGCAAGGATAAAATAGAGGATGTGGTTAAAAGTGTCTTGAGATTTTGGAAGATCAACTCAAAGTTGTCGGACCACACGAATGGTACATCCTTCTGTGTCATCCTGGTCAGGTGAGTAGAAATAGAAGCAAAATTCTTAACAAACCTCCGGTAGTAGCCCGAGAGCCCAATAAAACTCCTTACCTATGTCACAGAGCTAGGCCAAACCCAACTCTTGACTGCCTCAATTTTCTAGGGATCCACCATCACCCCCTTTTTTGACACTACATGCGCCAAGAATTCCATGAAAGTAAACCAAAACTCACACTTAGTGAGTTTTGCATAAAGCTTTTGGTGCCTCAAGATATCCAGCACAATACGAAGATGATTAGCATGCTCCTCCCTACTCTTAGAGTAGATCAAAATATCATCGATGAACACAATAACGAAGGAATCCAAGTAGGACTTAAACACCCCATTCATCAAACTCATGATTGCTTCCAGTGCATTGGTCAAACCAAATGATATTACTACTAACTCGTAATGCCCATACCGAGTCTGAAAAGCAGTTTTCGGAATATCCTCAGGCGTAATCTTTAACTGATAGTACCCCGACCTCAAGTCAATTTTTGAGAACACCGATGCACCATGAAGTTGGTCAAACAAATCATCTATTCGGGGTAGAGGGTACTTATTCTGGATGGTCACCTTTTTCAACTGCCTATAATCTATGCACATCCGCGTACTACCATCCTTCTTCTTCACAAATAAAACTGGAGCACCCCAAGGGGTAGCACTGGGATGTATAAATCCCTTATCTAGGAGTTCCTGCAGCTGATTCTTAAGTTCTATTAACTCTGTCGGAGCCATAAGATAGGGAGGAATGGAAATGGGACGAGTTCCTAGATCCAAATCAATACAAAAATCTATATCCCTGTCCGGAGGCATACCACGCAAGTCCGCTGGAAACACCTCTAAAAATTTGGAAACCACTTGAACTGACTCAATAGGCGGGGACTCCACACTATCATACTGGATATGAGCCAAGAAGGTTAGACACCCCCTCCCGACTAGCTTCCTAGCCCGAACAAATGATATTATCTTAACTGGCTTAGGCCTATACACACTTTCCCACTCTAGTCTATCCTTACCCAGAATCTCTAGAGCCACAGTCTTGGTGTTATAGTTCAACACAGCATTATAAGGAGATAGCCAGGTCATACCCAAGATAATGTCAAAATTAGCCATATCCAGAATTACCAAGTCTACCCAAGTATGTAACCCCACAAACACAGTAGAACAGTCACGATACACATGATTCCCAATCACAGACTCTCCAACTGGGGTAGAAACATGGATAGGGGAATCAAGGATATCACAAGTCAAACCCAGCCCTAAAGCAAAACTCACAGACATATAAGAATACATAGAGCCTGGGTCAAATAATGTGGAAGCCATTTTATCACAAACAAGAATAGTACCTGTGATCACTGCATCTGAGGCTTCCACCTCGGTCCTCCCTGAAAAAGCATAGCAATGAGCCCGATCATCAATCCGGGCAACTTCCTGGGCCGGCTGCGCTGCACCCCTGCCTGCGCTGCCGTTCCCTCAATCTCCTCGGCCTCCTTGAAAATTTCCTCTCCCACCCTGTGGACGACACCTAGCATTACCGCCTCTACCTGCCGGGACCACTGCTCTAGTCTATTGCTGACCCTGATTACCTGTCTGCCTATGTGGACACTCCCTCTTAAAGAGACCCAGCTCACCACAATGGAAGCAACCACGATCAAGAGTAGGTCTGCTAGATGATGTATAGGACACTCCCTGAACTCTAGGAGCTGAAGACTGAGCTCCCTGATGACCACCTGTAGTAGCTGGCAGAGCTGACAGAATAGGACAGGCCGGATAAGCCTGCTGATGCTGGCCCCTAGAGTATGAACTACCATAGTTTCCCTCATTCTGGGGCTTCTTGGCTAAAGCCTTAGCCTGCCCCGCTTGCCTAACTCCCTCAATCTTCTTCACATAATCCACCACATCATAAAAGCCCTTTCCTGAAGATGTCATATGCACTGACTGTACCTGCAACTCACTATTCTGACCCTTGACGAACAACCAAACCCATTCCTCCTTGGATCCCAACATCTGTATAGCAAAATGAGATAACACATGGAACTTAGCCTCATATGCCGAGGCCGACATGCTACCCTGCTCCAAGTTCAGAAACTCATCCTTCTTCCGGTCCCTCAAGGTATGGGGAACGTACTTCTTTAGAAATAACGCGTGGAACTACTCCCAAGTCAGTGGAGGTAGAATAGAATATCGACACTCAACATGAGACCTCCATCACTACTTGGAGTCACCCTGCAGCTGTAAGTGACAAACTCAACCCCATGCTAACGTACAATACCCAACTTGTGTAACCTCTTATAGCAATCTAGGATGAACTCATAGGCATCCTCCTTTTCTGTACCCTGAAACGTCGGAGCTTTTAGCTTAAGGAAATTAGTTAGCATCTCATGCTCATTTTCTGTCATCACTGGGCCTAGCATTGGCTTGAGTAGATCATTTGTGCCCGAAGTTGCATCCATCCTGGGTGTTGTAGTAATCGCAGGCTGAGTATCCAAGGCCTGATTTGCATAATCTGCGGGTATGGCTCCAGCACCAACCAACCCACTCAGAATATCCCACGCCTGCTTAAAAGCTTTCGGTGTCATAGTAGGAAGGCCTACACCGCCAATCGGTGTTGCCTACGCCTCAGCCCCTTCATCCTCTACAACCACTTCTTCTACGTCCACAGCCACATGCTCCTGAGGTGGGGGAGGGGTTACCTCACGTGCATAAGTAGCTCGAGCTCCACCCCTGGCGGGTGCGGCTCGAGCTCATCCCCTGCCCCTTCCCCTACCTCTGCCATGAACTGTCGGGCCTACTACTGGGACCGCTGGCCTTGCTCCATTTTTCCTTGTAGTAACCATCTGTGGACAGAAGAGTGAATAAGGTTAGATACCAATTTGTATCAGCAGATACCAATTGGAATCAAGTTATAGCACGAAGGAAAGAAGGAAGAGATAGTTTTTCCTAAAGCCGCATAGCCTCTAGAAGAAAAGTATGGACGTCTCCGCACTGTTCCGCAAAACTCTACTAGACCTGTTTGGTACAACGAGATTAACGAACCTAGGCTATGATACCATCTTTGTCACAACCCAGAACATCTTGAGTGGCACCCACCCAACCCCCGGATGGGTGAACCAGTAGAGTTCAACCCTTTGCCTAGACTAACAACCTAATACCAGCAAACAGAAAGTGAACTAGCAGTTAAACAATGCAAAACTAAAGCTTAATATATCATGCGGAAAATATCTCCTAGGAACTGAATGTTGATGTACCAAACAACACTACAAATATCTAAATATGAGGATGCAACCCACAAAGGAAAATATGAAATAGTTCAAGTCCGAAACAAGTGGACTGCAACTCTAAAGAGAAGCCAAAGGTAGCATGATCAAACAGCTCACCCTTGAAGTAAGAAATCGTTGGTGCTAAAGATGAGGTCGCATCTCAGCCGCTAGAAGATTTCATGTACTCACCAAAAGACAAGCAAGTGCAGTATCAGTAAACCACCACTGTGTACTAGTAGGATCAGCAACCAGTTTTTAAATAAACAGTGTATAACAGTACATCAATATCAAGTATGAGTTATGGAAAACATGCATAAATAGCCACAAACACACTTAGACTACAAGTCTCTACTTAGCTTGTTCCCGCATGAAATCCACCACCTAACTCTAAGCCACAACCATATACCATTAACTATACCTTTCTGTCTAGCCAAGACCCACCCTGGGATCCCCTCTAGACTACACACATGTACCTTGAAACAACCCGGCCTAAACCAAGACCAACACAAATGTCAATGAATAACCTGGCCTAAGCCAAGACCAACACAACAGTTAACCAGAATTTCCCTGGCCTCTAAAGGACCACAAAACCAATAACACATTTCAATAAGGAGCCCAGTCCACTCATGGAACCAATATCAATCAATGCAACACAATAATAACAATACAATGATGCAATAAAAGTAAACTCATACCAGGCATGGTACTCTTGCCAACCAATTATTATACCCGTACCAGGTGTGGTACTCGTGCCAACCATTTGTTATACCCGTACCTGGTGTGGTACCCGAGCCAATCGAATGTCAATAATCCACAGTTAAATGCATGAACACAGAACTTTTAAACCAACAAGCAAATATCGTTCAAATCACAGACTTTAAAGTAGGGACCTTAGACATTCTACACAACTTCCCTAAGCAATGTAATTCATACAATCACTTAGATACAAGCATATGAATATACAACATTCACCGAAAATGTATGTCATCACCTACCTCAAATTGATCCAAGCTCTATTCAACCCGAGCTTTCCCGCGTTCCGGATTCCTTTCTCGTTCTTGGTCTAAAATAACACACAAGTATATACAATTAACACGCAAGGCCTGCACCATACCCGGATTACACCAAATCCCCAAACTCCAGGCCACCCATGATCATCCCACCCTTTTCCCGGACTTTTCCACCATTAATTGTCCTACTTCTATCATTTTTACGGGTAAGAATAGAGAATTAACCAACCTAAGATCATAAAAATATACTTTTATCAGTACCAAAGAACATACATTCTTGGAATCCCCAAATTCTACTATCCCAAGGTTATTCCAGTCTTTCCCCAAATTTCATCCTAGCAATTATACCGCATAGGAAACATATGACAAAGATTAGGGAACAAGAACCTTACTTACGAAAGAATTTTAACAGAAAAAGGAAGAAAAACGCCTGGAATCGCCTAGCCCTTCTCCCCAAAATGAATTGTAGAAAACTGAACTGTTTTGGGGAAGTTTCTACATTAAAAACTTGTTGGCCCGCTATAGCAGTCCCTGCTCCTCTATAGAAGTCCCCACTCAACTATAGCGTTCCCGCTATAGAGGATGACCGCTATTGCGGTCGTAAGTGCATATTGACTGCCTTGACAACCGCTATTGCGGTATTTTCCACCACTATAAAGAAGGTCGCTATGATTGAGCCGTTGCGCTCATCATGGATAGAATGTCCAAAAATCTCCAAAATTTTCCCACTTTACAAGACACTTTCTTTCCTCGATGACCCGAAATAACCCTTTTACGTCAAACGCGATTCCGGGAGTTCTACTTACCCAAATTCAATTCTGAAAAGTCCAGCAGACTCCTTTATGCCTTGGCTACATGGAAAACTAGCTCAATACAAGACATAAAGACTAATCCTTACCCAGATTTCCCTAGAATCTACCTCGCTCCAAAACTGGCCGAAGCTAACCTAGCCCAAAATTTTAAACTCCCAAAAATGGAGTTTTCTAACTCTAAAATATGGCACGATTGGACTACCCATAACGATGGACCCAGTCATTATATTTAGTGACTGTATTTGGACTTTTAACGACCAAATTACCCCTCATTAAAGGTGATTTTTCTTGTAGTGTAGACAGGAGGTTCATGCCTCTAATACGGTGGTTAAAGGTATTCTTTCAGTCTATTCATTTGATGCACATACTTTAATTGATCAAGGATATACACACTTCTATGTCCTCATACTTTGCTTTGAGATTTGATAGACAACCGGAAATGTTGAATTATTCTTTTCATATTGCTACTCTAGTGGGAGATTCTCTGTTAGTTGAATATGTGTATCATTATTGTCTGATTCTAGTTGAGGGTAGAGATACTCTAGCTAATTTGATTGTACTTAATATGATTAACTTTGATATGTTTTTAGGCATGGATTGGTTATCCCCTTGCTATGCTACATTATATTGTCATGCAAAGATAGTTTGGTTTGAGATACCCGATGAGCCTATTTTTGTATTAAAAAGGGGCCAAGTCCCAGAGGTTGGTAAAGTTATATCTTTTATGAAGTCCCAACGATTACTAAAGAAAGGTTGTATGGGCCTCTTAGCTATGGTAAGGGATGTCAGAGAGGAAACACTTAGCTTGGAGAAGGTACCAGTAATGAAAGAATTTTCTGATGTATTTCCTGAAGATTTGCCGGGATTACCTCTTGTGCGAGAGATAGACTTCGATATTTATTTGACACCTGGCATATTGCCAATATCTATACCCCTATATCATATATCACTAGAAGAGATGAAGGAGGTAAAATAACAGTTGCAGGACTTACTAGATAAGAGTTTTATCCGACCAAGTATATCTCCATGGGACACACAAATATTTTTTGTAAAGAAGAAAGATGGATCTCTTAGAATATGTATCGACTACAGGCAGCTGAACAAGGTAACGATACACAAAAAGTACCCTTAACCCCGTATAAAGGACCTGTTTGATCAGTTACAGGGAGAGTTTCACTTTTTAAACATTAATCTCTGATCTGGCTATCATTAACTTAGAATCCGGGAGGGAGATATTTCAAAGACAGCATTTGGAACTCGATTTGGGCACTATGAGTTCCTTGTGTTGCCTTTCAGATTGACTAATTCTCTAGCTTCATTCATGGACTTGATTAATAAAGTGTTCAAGCTATTTATGGACAAATTGGTGATAGTGTTTATTGATGATATCATGATATATTATCATAGCAAGGAAGAACACGAGAATCATCTTAATATTGTGTTGCAAACATTGCAAGAACATAAGCTTTATTCTAAGTTCTCAAAGTGTGAATTTTGGCTAGACTCAGTAGCATTTATGGTTTATGTTCTGTCCAAAGATGGAATCACGGTAGATTTTAAAAATACAGAAGTGGTGCAAATATGGCGTAGACCTACTCTGCCTACAGAGATTCATAGATTTTTGGGTTTGGCAAGTTACTATAGACGTTTTGTGCAGGATTTCTCAAGAATAGCAGCCCCATTGACCAAGTTAACACAAAAAATGTGAATTTTTAGTGGACAGAGGAATGTGAGCAAAGCTTTCAAAACCTCAAAACTCATTTGACAACTGCACCAGTATTAGACTTGCCATCAGGTTCTGGAGAATTCATGGTAATTTGTGATGCTTCGAGGGTGGGATTAGGATATGTTCTTATGCAAAATGGCCGTGTAATAACCTATGCTTCAAGAAAGTTGAAGAAGCACGAGCAAAACTATCCTATGCACGATTTGGAGATGATCGCAGTGGTATTTGCTCTTAAGATTTGGAGGCATTACCTATATGGAAAAACTTGCAAGATTTACACCAATCAAAAGAGCTTGAAGTACATTTTTGAGCAGAGAGATCTAAACCTTCGACATCATCGGTGGATGGAACTACTCAAGGATTATGTGTCATGCCCCGAGGTTACCCCCTAGATGTAACACGGGACTTAGGACCATACGGATCCCAAGCTAACCCTTGGTCATAGCATTCTCAAGCAAACATAAAGGAAGCATAGTGGAAGTATCATAAGGAAATCCAAAATAGGAAACATAATCATAGATAGGTACGTTGAATAAGGAATATAACTCAAAGATCATCACGTAACATCTATGTCTGAATAGCCTCTAAGACTAGCATAAAGAGTTGATGGGATAATAGTCCAACTAAATCGACAATCTAAAAAGAAAGGGAACATAAGGCTAGAGTAAAGTCTAGTCCTCGAACTATGAGTACTCACCAAGGCTAACTGAGAGTGGCTGGGAACTCTAGCCACGTATCTGTGAAGGGACACCTGAATCTGCATCATCAAAAGATGCAGCGTAATATGCGTTAGTACTATGGAATGTACTAAGTATATGAGCAATGCATAAGTATGATAAAACATGCTTTAAAATGTACTTACACATAATTCATACATATAGAGTATCGTGAGATGATATTATACTGGAAAGCTGAATCATGATACAAAAACCAACTTTAAATGATAGTTCATAAGAGAGTTAGTGAAACTTAGAAAACTTAAAAACATACATACGGGAGTTTCTTATAACCGATATGATATCATGTGAGATACATGGAATCTAACTATATAACCCTAGTTAGCAAAGCTGACCTTGAACCCTGCCAAGGAACAAGTCACCATACCCAACTATATAACCCTAGTTGGCAAAGTTGTCCTATGCCCCTCTAAGGCAAGGAAATCATACATAAAGATGTGGATCCACTCTCATAAGCCTTTAAGGCACATAGTTTCTGGGACTAAGGGTACTCTAACCCCATCCACTCAGTGCTAAGTACTACTCCCAAAACAAGCACATATAGCTATAATTTCATAAGGGCATACTCTCATGCCAAATCTTATTCACAATGTGTGAAAACACATCGGGTATCATGCAACTTTCATAATATAGGTCATAGTGCTTAGCAAAGCCATAATTCAAAACATGCTTTCTTTCTAAATTCATACTTGAAGAGTTTGGCATGCAATTTGTTAAATGCATAAAGGCCATGATATCTAATCATGCCAAGTTTCCCTTGAAAATATGCAAATTCTTGGATTCATGCAAGAAATTGACTTTCATGCTTGGGCTTTTAAAACCAAATCATAAACAAATCATGAATAATCAATAAGAAACCATGAATTTAAATATAGAAACTGAATTCATAAACTTTCCCCAATTTTTTTTATCATAACCCTAATTTCATATCTTCATAAATCAAAATACAAATTGGGGGATTTGGGCATAAGGGTGAAAGGAACCCATTGTTAAAGACCCACATACCTTGGTGGAAGATTACCCACTTGGTTGGAAAGATCTAGGAGGCTTGAACTTGAAGCTTGGAGACTTGAATCTTGAGGGGAGTTTTTCCTTTTTGGGAGGTGAATGAGGAGCTTAGAAAAGACTTAGGATAATATGGGTGAAACCCCCACTAGGAATAGTCAAAACGACCTCACTTAGAAGTTAAAAGGGTGGGCAATGACCAAAATGCCCCAGGGATTTAATTAAGAAAAGCTGTAAATTTGGTCGGTTTCAGGGATCACGAGTGGAGTCTCCAACTCGTAGACCTTTCCATGACTCGTGGATCCCTAATCGTGGAAACTGTTTGAAATTTCAACCTGCAGGAGGTCTTCTACGGTTCAACAGGATAACTCATGGAAGCTTCCACGAGTCATAGAACCTAGTGGTGGAAGTCAGGGAATTAAGGCTGTCTCTTATAAGGTTTCCACTAGTCAACAGCATGACCCGTAGAAACTTCTATGATTCGTGGGAGTGTCTCATGGTTGTCAGACCTGAGGAGGGTCTGCAGGACTAGTATCACGAGTCACTTCCACGACTTGTGGAACCTTTAATGACTCGTGGACTTGACCCGTGGTCCCTGGAAGTCCAAAATTTTCTGCAAGTCTGAGTTTAAAGGCTGGATACATTTTCGGGGTGTTACAATATCTCCCCCTTAGGATAATTCATCCTCGAATAAAGTCTAAACAAGGAAAACTTAGGAGAAAACAACCCAACCAAACATCAAAACATATAAATCAAGGTAACATCATGAAAACTGAACTTCTCAACTTGTAAACATGATAATCTAACTTCATAAAACATGCATGCATGCTAGGATCATAAGAGAGATCAGTGGAATAGAATCGGAGGGACATACTAAGGAGGAAACTATTACCTCAAGCCGGAACTGAGTCGGAAGGAAAGAGATGAGAATATTTGGCCTTCATGGCCTCCTCCGCTTCCCAAGTGGAACCTTCTACAAGATGATTCCTCCAAAGGACTTTCACCAAAGTGACTTCTTTCTTTCTCAACCTCTGAACCTGACAATCAAGGATCTCTATGGGAATCTCCTCATAACTGAGACTATCCTTCAGACCCACATCATCCAAAGGAACAATCAAGGTGGGATCACCAACACACCTCTTCAATAAGGAATTATGGAAAACTGGATGAACCACTTCCAACTCTGTTGGCAACTCCAACTCATAAGCAACACTACCAACTCTCCTCAAAATCTGATAAGGACCTACAAAACGGGGACTAAGCTTTCCTTTTTTGACAAATCTCATCACGCCTTTCATGGGTGACACCTTAAGGAAAACCCAATCATCAACCTGGAATTCCAACTCCCTTCTCCTCACATCCGCATACGATTTTTGTCGACTCTGAGCGGTCTTCAACCTTTCCCGAATAAGCTGAACTATCTCCATGGTCTCATGCACAGAATCTGGACCAATCAAGGCTGCCTCACCAACCTCGAACCAACCAATAGGAGATCTACATCTCCAACCATAAAGAGCCTCATAAGGAGCCATCTGGATGCTAGAGTGAAAGCTGTTGTTGTGGGCAAATTTGATAAGAGGTAAGTGATCATCCCAATTTCCTTTGAAGTTAATAACATAAGCTCTCAACATATCCTCCAAAGTATGAATAGTACGCTCAGCCTAGATATCCGTCTGAGGGTGAAAAGTTGTGTTAAGCTTCACCTTAGTGCCAAGACCCTTCTGAAATGACTTCCAAAATTGAGATGTAAACTGAGGACCTCTATCTGAAATGATAGACAAAGGGACACCATGCAATTGGACTATCTCCCGAATATAGAGACTGGCATATTCATCTGTTGTATCCGTAGTCTTAATAGCCAAGAAGTGGGATGACTTGGTCATCCGGTCAATGATCACCCAAATGGAATTGTGTTGCCTTCGACTATGAGGCAACCCAGTAATAAAGTCCATATTGATTGCTTCCCATTTCCAAGTGGGAAGGTCAATATCTTGAGGCACACCACCTGTCCTTTGATGCTCCACCTTGACTGGTTAAGAGTTGGGACACTTAGATACAAACTCGGCTATGTCCTTCTTCATACCATTCCACCAAAAGACTTCCCGTAGATCACAGTACATCTTGGTGGTACCCAGATGAATGGAATATCTAGAACTGTGAGCCTAAGCCAAAATCTGTTGTGTCAACCCGTCAATATCTGGCACACACCAGCGACCCTAGTAACGAAGCACACCATCTCCCTCCTGGGAGAAAACCTCAACCCTTTGCTGATGAAGTGCACCCTTAAGCCAAAGTAAAATGGGATCTTGGTCTTGCTTTTCCTTCACCTCAGCCACCAAGGATGATTCAGAACCATTATGCACAATCATACCACCTTCAGTAGAGTTCATAAGGCAAACTCCTAACCAAGCAAATCTATGAATTTCTCTAACCAATTTTCTTTTCATCTTCAATAGAAGCTACACTTCCCATGGACAACCTACTTAAAGCATCCGCCACAACATTGGCCTTACCCGGATGGTAAAGCACACTTCTATAATAATCCTTAAGGAACTCAAGCCATCTCCTTTGTCACAAATTTAACTCCTTCTGAGTGAACACATATTGAAGACTTTTATGATCCGTGAACACAATAACATGAGCTCCATACAAGTAGTGTCTCCAAATCTTCAATGAAAAGACTACGGCCACTAGCTCAAGATCATGAGTAGGGTAGTTCTTCTCATTCACCTTAAGTTGTCTCGAGGCAGAATGAATCACCTTTCCACGTTACATTAAAACATAACCCAAACCAATTCTGGAGGCATCACAACACACAACAAAATCATCTGCGCCTTCGGGTAGAGCCAACACTAGAGATGTGGTCAATCGAGTCTTCAATTCTTAAAAACCTTTCTCACAAGAGTCGTACCACTGAAACTTAACCTTCTTCCGAGTCAATTGGGTCAATGGGGAAGCAAGGGAAGAAAACCGTTTCACAAACCTCCTATAGTAACCAGCCAAACCCAAGAAGCTTCTAATATCAGACGGGGAAGTGGGTCTAGGCCAGTTCTTCATTGCCTCAATCTTTTGAGAGTCAACCCGAATACCATCACTAGTCACAATATGACGCAGAAAAGAAATAGACTGCATCAAGAATTTGCACTTGCTAAACTTAGCAAACAACTGCCCTTCCTTGAGAGTTTGAAACACAGCCCTCAAGTGGTCCGCATGCTCCTCCCCACTCCGAGAGTAGACAAAGATATCATCAATGAACACAATCACAAATGAATCTAAATATTGCTTGAACACACGGTTCATCAAATCCATAAAAGTTGTAAGAGCATTAGTTAGACCAAAGGACATAACAACAAACTCATAATGACCATACCAAGTCCTAAAGGCTGTCTTCGGGATATCACACTCCCGAACTCAAAGCTGATGATAACGAGACCAAAGGTCAATCTTGGAGAAGAAACTAGCACCCCGAAGCTGATCAAACAAGTCATCAATCCTAGGGATGGGATACTTATTCTTGATTGTGACTTTGTTAGATTGGCGGTAATCAATGCACATCCTAAGAGAACCATCCTTCTTTCAAACAAACAAAATTGGGGCACCCCAAGGAGAAATACTAGGCCTGATGAAACCCTTATCAAGCAAGTCTTTCAACCGATACTTCAACTCTTTAAGTTATGCGGGGGCCATTCTATAATGAGGAATAGAGATAGGATTTGTATTCGGAAGAAGATCTATCCCAAAGTCTATCTCCCACTCGGGAGGGACACTGGGCAAATCCTCGGGAAATACTTCTGGGAATTAATTCACAATAGGGATAGACTGAATAGTGCGTTTTCGGACTCCATGTCCACAACCCAAACCATATTATAGACATAGCCTTTAGAAATCATCTTCCTAGCCTTAAGATAGGATATGAAGCGCCCTTTTGAGGAAGGGGGGCTACCTTGCCATTCGAAAATGGGTTTATTAGGGAACTTGAAACTGACAACCTGAGTACGAAAATAAACAGAAGCATAACATGCATACAACCAGTCCATACCAGGAATAGCATCAAAATCAGTTATCTCCAACTCTACTAGATCCGCTGAAGTGACTCTATGAAGGTCTGAGATCAGGAAATTTTGGTAGGTTCTTTTGTCTAGGACTGACTCACCAACAGGAGTAAAAACATGAAAAGGTTCTAAAAGTAATTCAGGATGAATCTCGAACTTGCAAGCAACATAAGGGGTTTCAAAAGATAATGAGGCACCAGGGTCCAACAAAGTATACGCATCAAGAGAGAAGACTTTCAACATACCAGTAACCACATCTTGGGAACTCTCCTGATCCTCAGAACTAGAAGTTGCGCCCTGCGGGGTTGGTCTACCTTCTAAAACTGCTGGGGTGGGCTGGGTCTTGCCTCCCTGCCCCTTCCTAGCTAAAGGGCAATCCCTGATACGATGTCCAACCTGACCACATCCGAAGCAACCACCCAAACCGTCCAAACACTAACCAACATGATTCTTTCCACACTTAACACAAGTTGGGTAGGAAGGTGCCTTAGCAACACTACTCTGAGACTGGGAATAGGAACCAGATCCTCTACCACCCTGATCATGATGAGACTTCTAAGCCTGGGTGGGAGCACTAGAAGAAGAATAAATGGATCCTGATAACTTCTTCTACAAAAGAAGAGCGATTTCGCCCCAGACCTGTGATGACCAAAACCTAATCCTTCGGATTTAACCCTCTTGTTCTCTCTTGCAATCTCCCACCCTCAATATGATGGGCATGAGTCATGAGTCGGGAAATGTTCATATCACTCAACAACAAAGCAGACCTACACTCTCTGTTCACCAAATCAGAAACCCCATATATAAACTTGCTCATTTGATCATGCGGGTCAGTTATCAGTAATTGAAGACCCAGACCTATGGGACAAGCCCTGGTGGATGATGAAGAGCTCAGGAAAATTCAGAGTTGGAATTGCATGGGAGATGCTAAGATAGAGAGATAATATAAAGGAGGAATACCATAACATTTGGATTAAATGTTTGCCCTTTAAATTTTGTTTTTTCATGTCGCGACTCTGTAATCAAAGGATCCCCATTGGAGAAGTTATAAAATACATGGGTAATGGGGAAGAGATGGCATGCTAATGTTGTGAAGAGAATGTACCAGAGACTTGGGAACATTTTTTCCTTAGATGTCCATCAGTTAAGAAGATATGGCAATACTATGCTACTGTTGCAGGGCTTACAGGTCCTTTCCTACACCTAAAAGCTACCATCCATAAATGGTGGAATTTAGATGGACCACAGAAGTTGAAGCCTTTGTAAAAGGCTAGTCTTGCTATTATACTGTGGCAAATCTGGAAGAGAAGAAATGCCATTCATCATGGAGGAAAAATGACAAAAGGGACTGTGATTTGAGAGATAAACAGGAACCTACTCATGCTAGCAAAACTCAAATACCCTTGGCTTGTTTATATTCCATCTACATGGCCTGATATTATTTATTTCTTTGAACATTACAAGCATATCATTAAAGCCAAGGTGATCTATTGGAAACTACCAGAGAAGGGTTGGTATAAATGCAATACTGATGCAACAGCCAAAGGAAATCCAGGCCCTAGATCAGGGGCCTTTTGCATCAAAGATTCCACAGGTAAACTAATATATGCAGAGGCTACAAGCTTGGAGGATGGTCCTATTTTGCTTCCAGAAGCCATATCACTAAGGATGGGAATGGAGAACTGCCTCAACTATAACTTCCTACCCCTTGTGCTGGAGACAGACTCTTTAAGTCTAAAGAAGATCCTAGATGGTATATGGGAAGTACCTTGGAACATCTCAATGGAGGTCAGGAGAATGCATGAGATAATGAAGAGAGCTAACATGAGAATAGAGCACACTTTCAGAGAAGGAAACAAGCTAGCCAATTATTTTTCTAACCAAGTTTACTATTTTGCAGGTACACAAAAACTAAGTTACAATGGAGCACAAAACCTAGCAAAGGAATCAAAGAGTATTCTTGAACTAGACAAAGCATAAATTCCTAACATTAGGATCCAAAGATATCAGAATAGGAGCTTCACAACATAAACAACAACATAGTAACCTTAACCAATAGTACCAAAGAAAGCAAGCTACACATCTACAGGAACTAGTAGCAAGAACAACTCACATACAAAAAAGACCAAATAAAGGGTGATTTGCCTTACAACTGGATCCTTACGCAGTGGTATTAGCTGCCCGTATCTCAACCTGCAGAGGAGAAGGGAAGAAGGTAAGTCAGACATTTAGGTGGTTAAAGAAAAGTGTTGCAAGCTACAATCTCCATATTTCTCAAGGGATAAAGCTTACCGAAGTTCCCAAAATCATAGGCACACCTGACCCTCAGAGTTTGATAAGAAGAAGTCTTCACCAGTGATGGATTCCATGGCATTTATGAGATCTGTTGAACGTCTTTGATGGAATCCACCCAACCTCAAGCTTTTCTGTTCAGACCTCTGTCGATGGTGTGACAAATATGAGGTAGCCCCACCATATGAGGTAGCGCCACCGTCCTCGTCAGTATCTCCTCCACTAGATCGGTTGAGAGCTGAGAAAGTTTGTGGTGGAGAAACTTGGCGGTGATTGTTGTTTATCCCCTGAACCACTCTTTCCCCTTTTTTGACTTTTCATTTGTTTTTGTTTTAGATATTTCCTAATTTGAACCTTTTTTTCTTTTGTTTATTTAGAGCTTACCCACTTTTGGGCTAGCTTTGTATAGTCCTTTTTTTGTTAATAAATGGACCACTTTGGTCCAATTTTATTTTTTTAAAAAAATTATAAGGTTGGGGGAATGTAATACCCCATATTACATAAGGGTATATACGAAATAAGCAAATAGATAAATAAGAAGAGAATTTATTAAATAGTAAAAAAAAGAGAAAGAGTCAAATTTTAAAACCCAAAAGAAAGGGCAGCCTGGCAGTTCCAATTAAAGAAAAGAAAAGAGGGATTAGGGTCAACCAAAAGTAAAAACCAACAAGACTAGTTACAAAAAATTCTAAAGGGGAGTAAGGAGGGGGGAGGGGTGACACAGAAGCTATAGGAGCTATGACCAAGGCTGTCTATATACAGTGATAAGAAGAAACAAGTACTCCTTGTAGTTTGCGAAGAAGAACCCAATCCCAATTAATTCAAATTTCAAGGTACTCTTTCTATTCTATTGAATGGATATGAGAATTTTTCATGATAAGAACAAATTTCTATTTCAAATGAGTAAGATAGTGATATGTTGAGCAAATCAGACTCATATTCCTAAATACATTGAGTATAACAATATGACACTCTTATCCCCATCAAAATAGTTGATTATGAGTAACCCGATGAATGCCAATTTGAACAGAACTCTAGCATTGGTGATCAACATCACTACTTACTCTGAAATTGAAACTTTAGAGATGATGGGGTAACAATATATTGACTATTTGAGAGCCAAACTTTAGCCCCGAGATTGGGTAATCTGAATTAATTATATATTAGCTTAAACAATAAATATTAACATGAGATTGATATGATGTGATTATAGATTAATCAAAGGAAATTATGCAGCTTGCTTGAAGCGACACATTTGGTATTTTTGACAAGAGTACGATGAGTAGTAATCTTACCACAATTTATATTTTCATAATTTTCATAGTTTATACATGATTTTGAAGAAAATAAGTGTTACCAAATACTTTGAAATTACATATGGGACAATTCTTTTACTTGATATGATATAAAAATGTTATTTGAGATGTTCTCACTGTTATAAGACATACTTACCATTATTTGAGATATGATTACTGTTGTTGTGAAGGCTCTTCACTTACTGGAGAAATAAGTACCTTGACATGTGTTTTGTCCAAGTTTTATATGTAATATGATTTGATAAGAACTTAAATGCCATGAAATAATTTGAAATTGCTTTCATACGAATACCTATTATTTACAAAGAAAATTATAAATGGGAGTAGAACTTGTTTGGATCTCGTTTCAATGGTGTGTTTGTTAGACCTGGTGCACCTTGTATCACAGATTATCGTTATATCCCTTGCTAGTGGAAAGGTAGAACTAGCATACCATTAATGATCTCCTTCGAGTAAGGACCATTGAGATGTATAATTGACTCCTTTACGAGTGGTCCATATTTATTGGATTTTCTTGAAATAGAAAGTCACACCGATTACATGATTCATTTTTGGAAACCTACCAAATATATAATCTTTGATATGATACAATGTTTATAGAATCTATTATCAAAATGTTAATTGATTTTATTTATATAAAACAAATAAGATTGCATATTGTTGTCGTTTCTTGAAAGGGCATTTATTTCACTATTTCTGATTATCATACTACCATTTTTTCTGGCATGTCCCCCATTAAAATGGTTGTGGTAAAGTGTTATTACTCATTGAGCTAGCATCTCACTCCTCGCTATTATTTATATAAAAAATGTAGGTGATATTAGTGAGGATTCCATTAACTAGAGAATATGAGTTGACGATTCTTGGTGAGCCCCACCCGTGTTCGCGTGGGTAAAATGCATATTTATTATTTGTGGTCTTTCTTTGAAACTCTTAGAGTCTCTCCATAGTCATTTTGTTAGAGTCATGATTATTCTTTCATTATTATGGACTTGTGATTAGTAATTAGACTTCTTTCATTTTGGAGATAAAGTTATTATTATTAAATTGTGAATAGATGGTGGATGAAGGTTATGACTTGTTTGGTTAATATTTGTTGGTTAGTTGTTGATTCTTGACAGGGAAATTTTTGATAGTCCTTAAAACAGCGAAAACCCTGTCCGATTTTTTGTAGAATACTGATGAGGCTTGCTTGGAGCGCTATCTCCTAAGCATCGGTCGTGATCCTACTATGGGTCATGAGAAAACCCTAGGCCTTAGAGCTTGAGAGAAGAATACCTTTTTCTTGCTTTTGAGATTTTAATTGAGAGAATGAATGAAAATCTAGCTATGTGTGGGAATAAAACCCCTTTAATTTGGCCTAAAATGACTTAACTTAGGAGTTAAAAAAATAGGAAAAAGACCAGAATAACCATGACTTAAAATAAGAAGTTGCAAAAATTTCTCACTGGATAGCCAGTCCGACGGCCCATCGCACCTCCCACGGCTAATGAGAGATGACTATCAAAAGAGGTCGGTCTGGGCTGGCTTTCTTGTTGAATCACAAGGCAGATGCCAATAGCCCGTGGTGTCTTCCACGCCCGTCTTCTTTGGCCATCGCATAGACAGTGGTTGGCAGAGCCACTTGAGGTATTCTAAGGTAGCTCCGATGACCCGTCAGACTTCTGAAGCTTGTAGAGTCTGCCTGTGGGAGGTTGAGATGATTAGCCGGTCTCCACAGCCAGCAAAACAGGCCGTTATGTCTCACACGGCCCGTGGAAAGTGCCCGTGGGACCTTAAAGATGCAGAAATGTAGACTTTTTTGAGGTTTTCTCATGGGTTCAAATTCCAGGGTGTTACAATGACGATCATTAAGAATAAGTATCATATTCCGAACATTGATGACTTATTTGACCAGTGTCAAGGTTCTTTGGTGTTTTCAAAGATTAACTTGAGAATAGGCGATCACTAGTTGAGGATTCAGCTTTGAATATTTCTAAAATAGCCTTTAGGACGTGTTATGGCACTTACGAGTTCCCTGTTATGTCCTTTGGGTTGAATAATGAATTATCGGTAATGTTTATGGAGTTGATGAATGGAGTATTTTGTCCTTATTTTTATTCATTTGTGATTCTGTTCATCGATGATATCTTGGTATACTCGACAATGAGAAGGATCATGGGAAGAACTTGTGGATTGTGCTTCTAAAGTTGAAAGACGATTAGTAGTATGCGAAAATTTCTAAGTGTGAGTTTTGGCTCAGTTTTGTGGAATTCTTGGGACACGTGGTGTCCAATGATGGTATTATGGTGAATTCAGCAAAGATTGAGGTTGTTCAGTATTGGGAAAGGCCTACTTCTCTTACTGAGATTCAGTGTTTCATAGAATTGGATGGTTAATGTAGATAGTTTATTAAGGGGTTCTCTTCTATTACATCAATCTGACTCAGAAAATCATGGTGTTCCAGTTGTCTGATGAGTGTGAGGTGAGCTTCCAAAAGCTCAAGACCTTATTGACTTTGACTTATATTCTTATATTATTTGTGAAAGGTGAAGGCTTCACAAAATAATTTTATGCTTTGTGGATTGGCCTTTGGTGTGTTTTGATGTAGAAGGGAAAAGTTATTACATATGCATCGAGACAATGGAAGGTCCATGAGAATAACTACCCTATTCATGATTTAGAGTTGGTAGTAGTAGTATTCTCTTTGATGATTTGGAGGAAATTTTTTTATAGGGTTCATTGTCAGATTTTTATCGACAATCGTAGCCTAAAATATATATTAAACCAAAAGGATCTAAATTTGTGACAACGAAGGTGGTTTGAGTTTCTTAGGGATTACTATCCTTTACTATCCGGGCAAGGCACATGTGGTGGCAGATGCTTTGAGTAGGAACGTGGTGAGTAGGTGGTGAGTATGGATAGTCTTGCTTTGTTACTAGTGAAGGAGCAAACTTTGGCTATGGATGTTTAGATTTTGTCTAATAGCTTTGTGAGACTTGATATTTCTAAGCTTGGTAGAGTGCTTCCATGTATTGAAGCATAATCTCTTTTTTGTGGAAATAATTAAGACCAGAAACTTTGAAGATGTCATAACCTAACCCGCCGCGAGTGGCACCCACCCAAAACCCTCGGTGAGCGAACCAAGTAACCAAGCCAACACTTGACTAAGTTAAACAACTAAAACCAATTTCATAAGTAATAGCAAGATCTCAGGTCTATAATTTTAACAAAAACAAACCAATGCAGAAATATCCCATAGAACCTGAAAGTCGTGTAGAAAAAGATCGACTCAGTCTAGAATACAGGGATGCAACCGCAACAAATAAAAAGTCTAATTCTGAAACAATAGTATAGAAGTAAACTAGATGAACCCATGGAAGCACGAAAGAAGTAGCTCACCCTTGGATTCTGGAAACGTCAAAACTACATATGAGGTCGCGTAGCAGCCATCGGAATATTCCCTGTACTCACAAAACAAAAGCAAGTGCAATATTAGTACACAAAACAACAGTGTACTGGTAGGATCGTCGGCCAACTCCAAATATACGAATATGAACAAATTACTAAAACTTAATAAATCAAGACAAAACATGCAAATCCAAGCCATTGCGCATAACTAAGACTCTCAGTCATCAACCAGACTTAATAACCACATAAAAAATGTCCCAGAGCCACCACAGGAATAACCTCAGATAAGATCTAACCTAACCTTTGAGTACATGGACCACCCAAGGATCCCCTAAAACATCAGCTATGGTGTTTAACAATGCACCACGGTCTACACAAGCACTATTTCAGCATTTTAACACAACAACCCATAAATGCATCACATTATTCAAGCTGGTTCACTCATGGAACCAACACAAGAAAGAATAAACAAACATGTACCAGGCGTGGTACCCGAGCCAACCATTATAGAACATGTACCAGGCATGGAACCCAAGATAATCGATAGATATCCCATACCAGGCATAGTACCTGAGCCAACTGATAAGTATCTCATACCAAGTATGGTACCCGAGCCAACCTATAAATCACAGATATCATACAATCACAGACCCAATAAAGGAAACCACACTTGTAAACCCAACAAGCATTAAAACAAGTTTATTGCACAAGATTGACACCGAGAGATCATTTCACATAAGGTTCCTTATTCCCTAAACATGGAATGCATAAAAATACTAGGAAATAGTTAATATACACAAATAACATATCTTGGGAAAACAACAACCATCACCTACCTCAAATTAGCCTGAAGGCTCTACCGGACTGGAGCCTTCCCATTTTCTGAAGCTTTCAGTTGTTGATGGTCTAAAACAATCACACAATAATACTAGAATCACCTGGATTATATTCAAATCCTAATCCCCAGGCCAAACCCATGATCATTCCACCTATTCTAGGGCCTTTCCACACATAATTTGCCTAAAACTACCAATTTTGGGGTCTTATCAGCAAATTTTTGTGTTAAAACAAGAAATAATCAATTTACATACGAAACCCAAGGATTTATACAGCCACATTCCTTGTTATACCAGATTTTCTACCATAGGTCAAGCCAAACCTTCCCTAAAGCCCGTAACTATCAATTCTAAAGTCCAAAAATCAAAGTACTAAAGTAAGGGAATAAAATACTTACCTTAAGGAAAAAATTTGATGGAAAACTAATATGGAATCACCCAAATTGCCTCTTCCCTTCCCCAAAACATTCTTGAACAATTCTGAATGTTTTTGGGAAAGTTTCTGCATTTACTGTGACTTACTCTGTTATAGCGGTCCTCACTCTTCTATAGTTGTGCCACTGTAGTGGAAAATTCCCACTATAGTGGTGTTCACTGCCTTGACTTCCATTATAGCAGGAATTTCTCTTCTATAGCGGTCATCATTGTAACGGTGTGTCAACCGTTATAGCGGTTGAAAGAGAATAGAACCTCAGGAATCCTCCCAAATTTGGCCATTTTGTAATACACCTTTAAACTTTGACTTTCCAAACTAACCCTTTCACGTTAAGTTCTATACCAGGAGTTTTACTCACCCAAATTAACTTTTGAAAAGTCCTATGAACTCATTATCATCTTAGATAATAGGAAATCTATCTCAAAGATGGACATTCTACCCAAACCTTTCCCGGATTGCCCTAGACCATACCTTGCTAAGAAATTATCCGAGACTGGTCTAGCCCAAAATTTCCAACTCTCCAACCCAGAAGATTTCTAACCCATTTTTTCACACAAATCATTTGACCATAATGATGGAACATGTTATTACAACAGATACCAATTTACCCATTGTTCATCCTCAAATGATCAAACACAAAAAATATAAGCTAAAAAGAGAAAAAGGTAGTACCTGAATCCTCAAACAAGTGAGGGTACTTGTCATGCATGTCTTTCTCAGTTTCCCAAGTGGCTTCCTCAATCAGATTAAGCTTCCATTGGATGTTTACCGATCTAATTTCCTTTGTCCTCAGTTTCCAGATATCCCAATCAAGAATTGCAACCGAATCCTTTTTGTTCTGAAGGTCCTTGTCAAATAAGACAAAATCCCATTTTATGATATACTCCATATCCCCATGGTATCTCTTCAGCATGGATACATAAAAGACTAGATGGACTTCAGACAAACTGGGTGGCAGTGCTAACCTGTAAGCCACTATCCCTACAAACCTCAAATGGACCGATATATTAAGGGCTAATATTTCCCCTCTTGCCAAACTGCATTACCCCTTTCATTGGTGAAACCATCAACAACACTTGCTCACCAGCCTAAAATATTGTGTCCCTTACCTTGTGATCCGCATACTCTTTCTGCCTGCTCTGGGCTGCTAGAAACTTGGCTTGGATACCTCTCACCTTTTCTTGAGCTTCCTTCACTAAGTCAACACCCAATAACTTCACATCGCATGCCTCAAACCACCCTATGGGTGATCTAAATCCCTTCTCATAAAGTGCCTCAAATAGTGCCATGTCAATATTGGATTAATAGTTATTGTTGTATGAGAATTCACACAACGGTAAAAACTAATCCCAATGGCCCCCAAAATTGATTACACATTCTCTCAGCATGTCCTGCAACACCTGAATCATCCACTCCGATTAACCTTCTATCTGAGGATGAAAATTTGTGTTGAAAGTTAGTTAGGTGCCCAGCTCTTCATGCAACTTGCCCTAGAACTTGGAAGTAAACTGCGTACCTCTGTTTGAAATGATGGAAAGTGGCACCCTATGCAATCTCACTATTTCCTTGATATAAATCTTGGCCAAATGTTGGGAATTATAATCCAACCTGACCGGAATGAAATGAGCTGACTTTGTCAGCTTGTCTATGATGACCAAAATAAAATCATACTTTCCCAAGGTCTTAGGAAGAGCCACCACGAATTCCATGGCTATCCTTTCCCAATTTGACTCGTGAATGGGCATCCTTTGAAGCAATCTTGTAGGCCTTTGATGCTCATATTTCACCTGCTGACATTTTTTGCACTTAGACACATATTCAACTATGTCCCTCTTCATCCCAGGCCACCAATAAAATTGCCTCAAGTCTCGGTACATTTTTGTTACGCTTGGATGAATTGACTACCGTGAACCATGAGCTTCTAATAACACATTCTATATCAATTAATCAACACGAGGAACACAAATCCGCCCTCTAAAGTATAACACCCTACCAGCGTCTAGTGTGGCATCTCGAGCCTCCCCAGACACCACCTTATTCCAAAGCTTGTTAAATTGTGCATCTTGAAACTGTTTGGCTTTGATTTCCTCCAGAAATGTGGGTTTAACCTCAATACTGGCAACCACTCCACCCTGTTATGAAATTCCCAACTGCATGAACTTTGATTCTAGAGCTCGAAACTCCGTAGCCAATGGTCTCTTAGACACCTCCAAATAAGCCAAATTGCCTATGCTAACTGCCTTTTGGCTCAATGCACCGGCCACCACATTGGCCTTACCTGGATGATACAGGATGGTCACATCATAATCCTTCAACAGTTCCATCCACCTCCACTGTCTCAGATTCAAATCCTTCTATGTAAACACATGTTGTAGGCTGCTGTGAACACTTCATACTTAACACTATAGAGGTAGTGGCTCCAAAATCTTTAGTGCAAAGACCACTGCTGCCAACTCTAAATTACGTGTTGGGTAATTCTTGCCATGGGGCTTCAATTGCCTTGAAGCATATGCTATAACATTCTTGTCTTGCATCAACATAAAACCCAAACCTGAATGTGAAGCATTACAAAACACAATAAGATCCTCACCTTCAACTGGCGATGACATAATGGGAGCAGTAATCAGAAGTGTCTAGAGCTTTTGGAAGCTCTCCTCACACTTGTCTGACCAAACAAAAGGTACCTCCTTCTGAGTTAACCTTGTCAAGTGAGTATAAATGGAAGCAAAATTCTTAACAAACCTGCGATAATAGCCTGCAAGCCCCACAAAACTCCTAATCTCAGTCATAGAGATAGGATGGACCCAACTCTTAACTGCCCTAATCTTTTGGGGATCCACCATCACCCTTTTTTATGAAACCACATGCCTAAGAAAGCAATCGAAGATAACCAAAATTCACACATTTAAAACTTGTCATACAATTTTTGGTACCTCTATATCCCTAGAACAATGCGAAGATTCTCTGCATGCTCCTTCTTACTCTTGGAGTAAATCACAATATCATCTATAAACACAATTACAAATAAATACAGAAATGACTTGAAGACACCATTCATAAAACTCATAAAAGTCAGTGGCGCATTAGTCAACCCAAATGACATTATCGGGAACTCATAGTGCCCATATCAAGTTTGGAATGCCATCTTAGGTATATCCTCATGCTTAATCTTTAGCTGATTGTACCCTGACCTCAAGTCAATCTTAGAAAATACCGAAGCACCCTAAAGCTGATAAAAAAGGTCATCTATGCAGGATAAATGATACTTATTTCTGATGGTAGTATTGTTCAGTTTCCTGTAGTCTATACACATCCTCATACTACCATCTTTATTTTTTACAAACAAGACCTGAGCACCCCAAGGTGAAGCACTGGGATTAATAAATCCTATATCTAAAAGATCCTAAAGCTAAGTCTTAAGTTCCCTCAACTCTGTCGGAGCCATACGATTAGGAGGAATAGAGATTGGGTGAGTGGCTGGCTCCAAGCCTATGCAGAAATCAATATCCCTATCCATAGACATACCAGGCGAATCCATCAGAAACACCTACTGAAATTCAGAAACCACAAGAACTGACTCAATCAAAGGGGACTCTATACTAACATCACGAAAATAAGACAAGAAGGTTGAACAACCTTTCCCCACTAACTTCCTAGCTCGGACAAAGGATATAATATTCGTCGGCTTAGGCCTTTACACACCTTCCCACTCTAGTTTATCTTTACCTAGAATCTCTAGAGTTATTTTCATAGAATTAAAGTTTAGCACAACATGATATGGATATAGATAAGTCATACCCAAGATAATATCAAAATCCTGCATCTCCAGGATAACCAAATCTATCCAAGTCTTAAACCCTACAAACACCACAAAGCAAGTACGATATACATAAGTTACTACTACAAACTCCCTAATCGGGGTAGAAACATGAATATGGAAATAAAGAACATCACAAACCAAATCCAGAACCAAGGAAAATTTAACAGAAACATATGAATATGTGGAACCTGGATCAAATAATATAGAAGCCATTTGGTCACAGACTATAATTGTACCTGTTATCGTAGTATCTGATGCCTCATCCTCAGATTTTCCTAGGAAGAAATAACAATAGGGTTTATAATAAATCGTGCAACCTCTCTAGCTGGCTGCGCTACTCCCTTTACCACGTTACCATTCCCTCTGTTCCAATGGCCTCCTTGAAAATTACCTCACCCACCCTGTGGATGACTCCTGTCATTGCCATCTCTACCTGCAAAAAACAACCTTAGTTTGCTGCTGATCCTAATTTCTTTCCTATTTATAAGGGCACTCTCTCTTAAATGACCTACATCACCATAATGGGAACATCGATGGTCAAGAGAAGGCCTGCTAGTAGAAGTATAAGAAGCCCCCTGGCCTCTAGGAGCTAAAAACTGCTAATTACCTCTTGGACAGCCACCTGTAAAAGCTAGCAGGGCTACCAGAATGGAATAAGCCACATAAACCTACTGAATGGGACCCCTGGAGTAAGAACCATTGTAGTTACCCTAATTCTGGGACTTCTTACCCAACGCCTTAGCTTGCCCAACCTAACTGACTCCCTCCAGTTTTTTTACATAGTCAGTCACCTCATTAAAGCTCTTCCCTGCTGAGGTCATATGAACAAACAAAACCTGTAACTCAGTATTCAGACCCTTAACATACATACAAATTATCTCTTCCTCAGTACCCAGAAGTTGGGTAGCATAATGTGACAAGGCATTAAACTTGGCATCATAAGCTGAGACAGATATATTTCCCTGCTCAAGGGCCAGAAACTCATCCTTCTTGCGATCTCTCAGAGTGCAATGTACATATTTCTACAAAAATAGGGCATCAAACTAAGCCTAAGTCATCGGAGGCAAGGCTGAAAATTGACACTCTACATGAGCCCTAAACCATGGCTTAGCATCACCCTGCAGCTGAAAAGTAACAAAATCCACCCCATGTTACTGCACAATGCCCAACTTAAGCAACCTCTTATAGCAATCCAAAATAAACTCAAGGGCATCCTCTTTCTCTGTACCATAAAATGATGTAGGTGTCAGCTTCAAGAACTTGGTTAATAGCTCATGTTCAGTCCCGGTAATAATAGGTCCTACCATCGGATGGAAGAAAGCATCATTACTCGATGTGTCATCCATACTGGGAGCTATGGCAATAGCTGGATGAGCACTCTAAAGCTAATCTACTGGCCCAGTAGGGGTGGCTCCTGTACCTGCCAGCCCACTTATAAAGGCCAAAACTTGTTGAATTACCTCAGATGAGAAAGGGGGAAGACCTGCACCTCTAACCGGTGCCGCCTCCTCCTACTCTATGACCTCCTCAAGCACAACCTCAATAGGATCCTATTGAGAGGAAGGGTTCTCAACTATTGCCTTAACCCCACCCCTGGCGGGTGTTGCTCTTTTTCTGCCTCTTTCATGCCCTCTAGCCACTGGTCCTGCAGCTGGAGATAGTGTCCTTGCTCCATTATGCCTAATGTTAACCATCTGTGGACAAAAGAGTGAAGGGAGTTAGATACCAATTTGGATCGCCAGATGTCAATTGGAATCAAGTTATAGTACGAAGGAAGAAAGAAGAGATGTTTCCTATAGTCCTGTAGCCTCTCAAAGAAAAGTATAGACATCTATGTACCATTCCGCGAGACTTTACTAGACCCATTTTGGTATGACGAGATTAACAAACCTATTGCTCTGATACCATTTTTGTCATGACCTAACCCACTGTGAGTGGTTCCTACCCAAAACCCTCGGTGAGTGAACTAAGTAGCCAAGACAACACTTGACTAAGTTAAACAACTAAAACAAATTTCATAAGTAATAGCAAGATCTCAGGTCTATAAGTTTAACAAAAACAAACCAATTCAGAAATATCCCCTAGAAGCTGAAAGTCATGTACCAAAACATCTTCTAAGTCTAAAATACAAGGATGCAATCCCAACAAATAAGAAGTCTGAGTATGAAGAAATGGACTAGAAGTAAACTAGATGAACCCATGGAAGCCCGGAAGAAGCAGGTCATTGGATTCTGGAAATGTCAGAACTACAATTGAGGTCGTGTAGCATCTGCTAGAATATGCCATGTACTCATAAAAGAAAACCAAGCGTAGTATCAGTGCACAAAACAATAGTGTACTGGTAGGATCATCAGCTAGCTCTAAACATATGAAATATGAACAAATAACTAAAACATACTAAATCCAGACAGGATATGCAAATCCAAGCCATTGAGTATAACTAAGACTCCCAGTCATCAACAAGACTTAATAACCACATAAATCATGTCCTAGAGCCACCACAAGAACCTCAAAAAAGATCTAACCTAACCTTTAAGTACTTGGACCACCCAAGGATCCTCTAAGACATCAGCTATGGTGTTTAACAATACACCTTGATTTACAAAAGCCCCATTCCAGTATTTTAACACAGCAACCCAGCCATTGAAGGATGAATAAGAAGTAAATGCATCATAACAATCAACCCATTTCACTTATAGAACCAACACCAAAAAGAATAAACAAATATGTACCATGTATGGTACCCGACCAACCACTATTAAACCTGTACAAGGCATAGTAATAGAGCTAACTTATAGATATCCCATACTAGGTATGGTACTTGAGCCAATTAATAAGTATCCCATACCTAGTGTGGTACTTGAGCTAACTGATAAATCACATATATCATACAATCATAGACACAATAAAGAAAACTACACTTGTAAACCCAAAAATAATTAAAATAAGTTCATTGCATGGGATTGACAACCAGAGATCATTTCACATAATGTTCATTATTCCCTAAACATGAAATGCACAGTAATACTAGGAAATAGTTAATATACACATATAATGCATCTTGGGGAAAAAAACCATTACCTACCTCGAATTAGCCTGAAAGCTCTACTGGACTGGAGCCTTCCTATTTCCTGGAGCTTTTTCTTGCCCTTTGTCTAAAATAATTACACAATAATACTAGAATCAATCAATATGGCCTAATCATTCCCGAATTATATTCAAATCCTAATCCCCAGGCCAAACTCATGATCATTCAACCTAACCTAGGGCCTTTCCACCCATAATTTGCCTAAAACTACCAATTTCGGGGTCATATCAGCAAATTATGGTATTAAACCAAGAAATAAACAGTTTACATACAAAACCCAAGTCTTTCTACACTCATATTCCTTATTATACCATATTTTCTACCTTAGGTCAAGTCAAACCTTTCCCAAATCTTATAACTGTCGATTCTAAAATCCGCAAATCAAAGTACTAAATTATGGGACTAAAATACTTACCTTTAGGAAGAAATTTGGTGGAAAACTGACATGGAATCCCCCAAATCACCTATGCCCTTCCCCAAAATATTCTTGAAGAATTCTGAACATTTTTTAGGAAGTTTATGTATTTACTACAACTTACTTTATAATAGCAGTCCCTACTTTTCTATAGCGGTGCTGCTGTAACGGAAGACGCCCGCTATAGTGGTGTTGATCGCCTTGACTTCCGCTATAGCAAGAATTTCTCTGCTATAGTGGTTGTTATGGTAGTGGTATGTCAATTTATATAGCAGTTGACATAGAATAGAGCCTCGAGAATCCTCTCAAATTTGCCCATTTTACAACACACCTTCAAACCTTGACGTTCTAAACTAACCCTTTCATGTCAAGTTCAATACCGAGAGTTCTACTTACCCGAATTCACTTCTGAAAAGTCCTACAGACTCCTTATCATCTTAGCTAATAGGAAATCTATCTTAAACATAGACATTCTACCCAGTCCTATCCTGGATAGTCCTAGACTATACCTCACTCAGAAATCGTTTCAGACTGGTCTAGCCTAAAATTTCTAACTTCCCAACACGGAAGCCTTCTAACCCATTTCTTTGCACAAATTATTTACCTATAATAATGGAACAAGTCATTATAGAATATGCAGACTTATGCCTAATTCGAGACAAGGTGTCTAATGGTGAAACTACAGAAGAAATTCTAGACCAAAAAGGTGTTTTTAGGATCATGGGTAAGATTTATGTTCCTAACATTGATTATTTGTCATAGATAAAGCACACAAGTTGATTTATTCTATTTATCTTGGAGCAAAAAATATGTATCATGACTTGAACAATATTATTGGTGGAGTAAAATATGGAGGAACATAGTGGAGTTCGTGTCCAAGTGTTTGAACTGCCAATAGGTGAAGTATAAGCACTAAAGGTCAGTGGTATGACGTAGAGAATGCCTATACTCGAGACAAAGTTGGAGCAAATTGCTATGAACTTTGTACTTATGTTGCCTCAGACTTTGAGGAGGTTCGATGCTATTTGAGTCATTATTGATTGGTTGAACAAATTTGCTAACTTTATGCTAGTCAGACTACATATAATTTTGAGAGGTTGGCTAGGATTTATATCAGGAGATTGTTTTCTTGATGCCATTCCTATTTCTATCATTTCAGACTGAGGTACTCAGTTTACATCACACTTTTGGAGGTCTATGCATCAAGAGTTGGGTACTTGGGTAGAGCTTAGTACAACCTTTCACTCTTACACAGACAACCAATCTGAGCAGACTATTCTGGTCTATGAGGACATGCTTCGAGTATATGTTACTGATTTCAAAGGTCATTAGGACCAGTTCATATAATTATAATTATCATTCTAGTATCTATATTTCTCCATTCGAAGCCTTGTATGATAGTATGTCTAGGTCTCCTATTGGGTGGTTTGATGCTTTCGAGGTTAGACCATATGGTACAAAATTTTTAAGAGAATCCTTGGACAAGGTTAAGGCATTTCAAGACAGGATTCTTTAGAGAAGTCAAAAGAGTTATACTGATAAAAAGGTTTGTGATTTATAGTTTATGGTTGGAGAAAAGGTATTGCTAAAGGTATTGCCCATGAAGGGTGTCATGTGGTTTTGAAAGAATGGAAAGCTTAGACCTAGGTTTATTGATCTATTTGAGATTCTTTTGTGTATTGGCCATGTGGCGTATGAGTTGGCCCTACCTTCAGGCCTGGAAACTGTGTATCTAGTATTTCATGCGTTGATGTTGAAGAGGTATACTTCTAATGGTTCCCATGTAATTCAACGAAACTTGGTGTTATTGGATCAGAATCTGGCTTTTGGGTAAGAGCTTGTGGTTATTTTGGACAAACATATTCAAAATTTAAGGCCCAAGGAGATAGCTTCAATAAATGTGCAGTGGAGATGTTGTTCGATGGAGAAAGCCACATGGGAGACCAAACTGGACATGCTGAGCAAATATCCCCATAATTTTGATGTTTCATGTACTTTTATTTTCATTATGTTTTAGGAAGAACATGCATTTTATTGGTGGATGATGTAATAATGACACTCATGATTGTTTTATATTTTTTGTACATGTTCCCTATTTTACCCTTTTTCATAGCTTTTGTTTGGTGTTTATGACCTTTGAGGGATGGGTGGCACAATTCTTGAGGTAATTAAATGGGTAATATAAAAGTTTTTCCATTTTGAAGGTTTGAAAGTTGAAAAGTTTGACCAAAGTCAACATTTCAGGTAAACAAGCTCAAAATGGAACTCCAACAGTTCCATCCGGTCTAAAAGGGGGTTTTGAGTTAGTTGAGTAGTTAGTTCGGGTCTTGCAACTTTTGCAGAGTGATTCGGGTCATTGAAATTTTAAAGTTTAAGGAATTAAACCTTACATTGATTCACATTCCATCAAGACATTCCCAAATCAGTGATTTGATGGTTTCAATAGGTCTGGAATGTGTTTTTTAGTCTAGCAGCATATTTGGTTTATTTCTATTGGGTTCCAAATGATTTTTAGGAGTTGATGATGAGTTTGGACTGGCTTTTTTTAACCTTTATGTTGTTGCTAAACCTGGTGCAATTGCACCTGGACCCTTTGGCCACTTTGATGAGGTTGCTCATGCAGGCCCTGGGTTGATCTTGTAAAGGAGCCATGACAGAAATAGTTTTGCTTCGATTGAAAGGGTCTAGGAGGCACCAACTACTTTGGAGAGACTCGTCAGCATTAGCAGAGTCCCGGCTATGATGTTTCTCAAACCTGCAAACTGGCTCCTGTGAGATGAGGTTCGCTTCTGTAAAGTCACTTATGTCAAGCGAACTTTGCCATGATGATATTTTCTATGCACCTATGACATTGAAGTTGTGGTCTAATTTCCCCTCCTATGGTATCACTATTCAGTAACATTGATTTTCTCCTAAAATCGATCTCACTTTTCCAAATACAAGTTTGGGAGCTTAAGAGAATGGTTGGAGGTGACAATCAAGGAGTTTTGTTAGAGTTCATTGTGGGGTAATATTTTAACTCAAAATGTATGTTTTCTCGCTAAATTATTATTAAATTAATAATCTAGTGGCATTTAGGGATTGGCTATTTTTGTTTCCCTAAGTATTGGTGGATGAAAATTTTGAATTGGGGGACAATTGGTGACACGATATTGAAGATTTTTGACATGTGAGTTCCCCAAGTTATATGTAAGCCATTTTTGAAAGAAAGTTGTTTTTTTTACTTTGAGGGCTTCGTGTTGACTTTTGGGTTGATATTTTAGACTTCGAATAGAAATATAGAAATATGAGTTTCTACATACGCGTTTACTTATCTTGATCACCTTTTTGACAAGATTGGGACCATTCGGAGGATTTAAGAAAAGAAAAGACATAAATTGACTTGTTTAGACTTTGATTAAGGCAAGTTGAGACTTTATTTTACTCTTTATAAAGTATTTGTGTAATGTATGATTGAATAAAAGGGTATTGGGTAATGAAGGTCCCATAAAAATGAGATGACGAGCATTTATGCAGGTCTCTGTGTCATAATATGGGTTATTTGATTATTTTTACTTGTTTGGATTGGTTTCATAATTTGTGAGCATGTTTTAGAATATATGTGGCTTACTTTGACTCATATTGATGACACTTGATGATATTTAATCTCTTTTATAGATTTAGAAATGGATTATGATAACATTTCATGATAATTGTAGTTTTAGCTATGAATAGAGTTGATATGGTTCTGTACAGACTAGAAGATTGCAAGTGAGAATGATGTAAAAATGAATTGATTAACTTACCTTGAATGTATGTATTTCGTATTGGAGTTGATATTCTGGGATGGGTATTGTATGACTGTATTGCATTTCATTTGGAATTGGAGTGCACGCATGCACAATATAGTATTGGATCGGAGTGTACGCCTACACATTATATTTTTGATTGGAGAGTACTCCTATAAAATATACTATTAGATTAGAGTGACCCGCTATATGGACCCCACGAGTCCCTCATATGCCCCTACTATTCGATTGAGGAAGCGGGTCTATACATAGCATATGCATTGTATTTATTATCATTTATTTCTATTATGATTAAGATTTCGTGAAGTTACTTGCTTATGTTTTGAGAACTGACTTAGTACATATCAGATCATGACGAAGAGTCTGATATTGTGATGGATATAATATTGCTGTTGTCTTTAGTTTCTAGTCCAGGTCTATAGAAATGGTCTGATTCCCGCGTTTTAGCATTGAACAGGAAGTATAGGACAGACCCTTACTATTAGGTCTAGGAGACGATGATGTTGAGTAGACTTATTTTTGTACCCATCCTTGCCTTTTCTGCATATTTGTTGTGCAGGTTTTGAGCCATGAACAAGTAGTAGATGATCCTCATCTCTAGCGGAGTATTCAAGATTTAGAGGTAGTTACTTGGTTTTTCCGCAACTTTCCATATTTTTCTCCATCTTTATGTTTTCCCCTTGTCTTTCTTATTCTCATACATTTTAGTGCTTATTGTAATAATTTGACATTCTTAGATGCTTGTACCTATGGCACCATGTTTTGAGTTGAGGATGTTGTATTTCCTTTTCGCATTTCATACTAGTTTTTATGAAAGAATATATTTAAGACTTACTTCAACTTTTGATTATTTAAAATTTTGTATTTTTTATTAAATTACTAAGGATAATAGGTTGGCTTATCTATAAGTGGGATTGGGATAGGTGCAATCATGATCCTAATTTTTGGGTCGTGACAGAGCTATCTCTTTCTCCTTTCGTACGTATTTATTTATTGTAATTCTTCAACATGTCTATAAGATGACATATATAAACTCTATTTATTCTAATTTATGAGAGACCTTTTATTTTTTTGAGATTCAAATTATATAAACTTTGATCAATATATTATAGTATATATATATCATATTAACAATGATAAAAGATATAATTTATTATACTTTTTGTATAGTTTTTTAATATCTACATTTTAATTTTAAACTATTAAGTTGATCTAATCCATTTTAGCTTAAAATATTCTATAAGTTGACTCTTGAGAAGTGAAAGGTGTCACATAAACTAGAATGAAGATAATAATATACATAAATATAATATAATTTACTCCCATTAACAAATATAAAAGGGGTCATGTAATAATTATGCAAAAATATATATGGAACTGTAATGATCCTCTAGGTAATTTTCTATTTTTCATGTTTTTCTGCATTTTAAGATTTCTCTTAGTGGCTACAGGTCATTTATGACTTGACGGGACTGACAGTTTGGTACTCGAGCCATTCGTTAGGTCGTTATGGCCATTTTCCTATTTTATAACTTGAACTTAGAAAACCTTTGACTTTGATCAACTTTCTTGGTAAACGCACTCAGAATTGAGTTTTAATAGTTTTGTTGGCTTCGAAATAGGGATTTTGGTCTAATGGGACCCTTGTTCTAGGTCTGAGAGCTTTCATTTTGGTTTTATGTTATTTTCTGTGTTTTCAAGCAGTTTGGTTGGTTGGGTTGACTTTGGTCAATATTTGGAGAAGACCACCTTGGATGGAAATTCTGTCAATGATGTCAACTCTAGAATGTCGACTTTAGGCTAGAGGGACCTTTGATTCAGGTTGCATGGCTTTCAGACTTGTCTTAGGGTATTGAGTTCCGAGTTAGTTTTGGGAATGGGGCCTAGTTTTCATTAAAATGATCTCTGTTGGGAAATTCATTATTTTTGTTGAGTCCGGAATATCATTTCCAGTCTAGTAGAATATTATGTTTGTGAGTATCGGGTTCCATTTGTGCTCGAAACTCCACATAGAAAGTTTTAGTTGTTGTTGGTTTTCTGTTGTAGACAGTCCTTCAGCGTGATGGCTCCCAGGCTTTGTGATGGTGCTAGCCATACTACCATCCTTTAGCGTATTCACGCCCAGCCAATGTGATAGTGCTCAAGCGCCTTACACTGCCCTTCTGCGCGATGGTGCTCCTTTGGCACGATGGCGCCTCAACGCCCGCCTGCCTTCAGCGCTATAGAGCTCCTCCACCATCGATGGCGTTGGCCTCTGGCCAGTGCTATAAGTTGCTTCCTTCACATTTTTTCATCCTTTTTCACTCATTTCTCTCAACTCCCACCTTAATTCTCTCAACTCCAATTGCTCGAAAACAGTTTGGCTTGGGGAAATTCATCGAATTGGCGATTAACCTTGCTCCCTCTTTGTTTTGGTAAGTTCCTTCTTCCAAAACTTGTTTCTATTATTAAGACTAAAACTCCATTGTTGAGTTCTTATCAATTCTTACGTTTTCTTGGTTGAAGCTGCTCAATTGGGTTTAATTGCTCGTGGTGGCAAGAATTTCACTCTGTAAGCTTGTTTCCTTCATTGAGGTAAGTGGATTCTTCCTCTTTCTCCGATTTTCTTTTCGAATTTTTCCTCTTGAAATTCTCTTCTTTGTGGGCTGTTTTGGGCCCTATTTTTGTCTAAAATCTTCTTAGTTTCATAGAATGAGATCATGGAAGTGTGGTGATCGTCGTGCGATTTTTCATTTTTGGTTTTGGGTTGTGGGCCCCGCAGGCTCGCTTTTGACCTGAATTTCGATCTGGTTTTACTTTTAGTAATATGGCTGTCATTCTTCCCATCTGGACACCTGAGTTATATTTGTGATAGCATGGCAACTTTCTGAGGCTGTTCGAAAAGGGAAGGCACATGAGTGACTGTTTGTGTTTGCAGTTCGGCCCCGAGGTATGTTACGGTTTACTTTTTAAGATTGAGTTTAGTTAGATTTTATATTATATATATTACTGGAATGTTAGGTTTGACTGTAGATAGAAATAGGCTTAAATCTTGTAACTTGTAATAAACTGGCCATTTCGGATCATTGATTAGGATTATTCCTGTTATCCTTGGTCTAGGAGCTCGTAGTATTGTTATAGCTTGTATAGTATCCTTAGTATTCTTTTAGGAGGTTTTAGAGGTAGAGTAGCAGCTTGTAGTTGGTTTTGTTGATTTACTCTATTATTTTCGCCTTATTATCGGTTTTATGTGTTATTGTAGGCCCGAGGCACTAGTTTAGATTTGGATGAAGTTGCCAAGTGAATTCTCTTGGTTGGAGGGTATTTTGCCCTATTTTGCCGTGTTGTGTGCTATATTCTCTGAACGTGGAAATTTACATGCTCTTATTGCATTTACGTGCCTACTGGTACAGAAAAGAAAGATTTTTGGGGTTTTCGGTTCCAACTTGAGATTTACTACGGTTATGATTTTAAAAGAGTTATCTTTGGTTTTACTATTGATTTTTAAAAGGAAAAGAAAGGTACTACTTTCATGCATTGTTGATAAGCTCTATGTTCCCTTCCAGGCTCCTCGATGTACCATATTGGGTTTACCAAAATGGTATACCTTTATGTACTTATTGATAAGCTCGACGTTCATTTTTGGGTGCCCTGATGCGTTATTTTTGGGATTTACTTCTATGCACTTGTTGATGAGGTTGATGTTAAATTTTGGGCCCCCCGATTATCGGATACTGGGTTCTTTCTTGTTTATAACATTATGCACGCATGCATCACAACATCCTCCATCACATCATATTAGCTTGAGTGTATTGGATTGTCGATTGTCTAGATTGACGTTGTTATTATTTCCTTCTTATTGGTTCGGTTGGTCCTTTTTTAGTTTTATGGCTTGGCGCTTAGTCGATTTGAAAGGAAAGATGTAAGAAGGCTTAGGAGGCGTTGGAGTGAAGTGATTCTAGGGCTGAACTAGAATTAGGTGGATCCCTGTATTTAGCTTACTTTCTTGTAATTTATGTTATATATTTTCTTTCTGCACTTAATTGACCTATGATGCTTATTGGGTACCCATTATTTTGGTACTCATACTACACTATGCATCTTTTTATAATGCAGCCTCTAGTACAAGCCACCCCCATTGATCCTCCCATTATTCGAGGCCTCCTAGATTTTGGATCGCGGTGAGCTCCTAGCATCTTAGAGACTTTACATGCTTTCCATCTATCATTTATGTCTTTATTTTGTATTTTTGATAGACATAGTCTGTTATATATCTACTCCATACTTTAGACGCTCCTGTACGGGTAACACCAGGTCCGGGTTAGTTCTTTTGT
This sequence comes from Jaltomata sinuosa, assembly GCA_003996215.1. NCBI lineage: Eukaryota > Viridiplantae > Streptophyta > Magnoliopsida > Solanales > Solanaceae > Jaltomata > Jaltomata sinuosa. The sequence goes on along the minus strand of QJPP01002982.1, from coordinate 183,355 downwards.
ATGTTTTGTCTTCTTTGTCACTGTAGGGCCATTTTTATATATTTAGTACAGTTGGTATGTATATATTCTATTGACCATATCTCCCTTATATGTATATCTTCCACTTTCTCTATATAAACTATTTTATTTATCTTCCGTGTGGTTTGGGTTTGCTTGCCTACTGGGGGAAGGGGTTATGTAGGGGCCATTATGGCCCAGTTTTTGGTTGTGATAGAGTTTTATCAGAGCTTTAGGTTCACATGTCTTGCCAGTACAAGAGAAAAGTGTCTAGAAGAGTCTCATGGATCAGTATGATGACGTCTGTATCCAATCTGTGAAAGGCTGTAGGAAATTCCAAGGAAAGATTCCATTTTGTTTGATTCCTTATTGTGCTTTCTTGCCTTGATCAACTTCTCAGTATCCTTGTTTCACTCTTTCTCAGATGGTCTAGAAGATATTAGCAATAGGTATGTATGAGGCCCCTGTACCTATAGTTAGAGTCTCAGCTAGGGAACGGTGTAGAGGCCGACCCAGAGTTCGAGGTAGGGGTTAGGCTATGGTGCTAGCTCGGGCCCAGGCTGGGATACCGTCACTAGAGCATGAGGTCAGGGTTGAGGAGGTTCATTATGAGCCACAGGGTGTGAGGCTAGCCCAATATCTAGCAAGTTTCGTGGCTACTTTAGTGCTACAAGACACTTTGGTTTGGTTACTTTGGTTTCTTAAGGGTTTGAATCCACTAGCAGCGTCACCAAGTACTCTGATAGGTTCTCAGGTTAGGGATGAGGCTCAGACCTTAGCCCAGGTAGTGGCTCAGGGTTCAGGAGCGTAGCCTACTATTGCGGCTCCTAAATTATAGGTATTGTCGATCCCTACAGTTGCTTTATCTATTCCAGTCGAGCCTGTTATATCTTCTAAGAAGCAGAAGATGCTTAGTAAGTTTCTGAGATTGGGTCCTCTAAGGTTTTCAAGTGCTTCTAGGGAGGATGCGCACGAGTTTCTGACTAGCTGCCAGGAGAGATTGCATAATTTAGGGTTAGTCTAGTCATGCGGAGCATATTGCACCACATTTCAGCTGGATGGTCCAGTGAAATAGTGGTGGAGGTCATATGTAGCTTACACGCCAAACGTGTTGCCTCCGCTCACTTGGGCCTAGTTCTTCACAACATTTTTGAGAAGTATGTACCGCATAGAAGGAGAGAGTGGTTGATACATCAGTTCTCCATGTTGGAGCAGGGCTCCATGATGGTTTCTGAGTATAAGGTTCTCTTCCATCAGTTGTCTAGGCACGCCACCAAGATTCTGCCCATCGAGTATGAAAGGTACATCATTTTGTTTGAGGATTGACTCTACTGCTCATATTGGCCACAGAGGGTATGGTGGCATCAGGCTAGTCCTTTCTTGAGGTAGTAGATCATGCCTGCACTATTAAGGGCGTACTTTATGAGGCCCAAGGGGGCAGTAATAAGAGTCTATGCTAGCAGGGCAGTTTCAGCGGTTCATAGGCTTGTGGTAAAGGCTACTATGGTAGGGGTCAGCACCAGTAGCATTTCCAGCTGAATTGGCCTGTTCAGGCAACATTACAGATTCCTAATGGCTAAAATATTGTTCCTTCTCCACGAGGTGCTCATTTAGGGTCCACAGTCCATGGTGGTCATTCTGATTCAGCCGAGTCTTCACAGTGGGGTACATTCGATCAAGGTTATTTTGAGTGTGGCAAGATAGGCCAGTTTGCTAGAGGGTGTCCATCAGTACCGTACCAGAGGCAACAAGATCAGATAGTTCAGGCCCCTAGGGCTCCAGCACCACCAGCTAGAGGCGGTGCACAAGATAGTATGGGTGGTCCCTAGGGTACTAGAGGTAGTCCTTTGTCAGGTAGATCAGGTGGTCATGGCAGTCGGGGCCCCAAGTATGCAGTTTCGAGCTGGATATAGGCCAAGGCTTCAGATGATTTCATCACAAGTATGATCTTCATTTGTTATTAGTCGACTTCGGCTTTATTTGATCCAGGGTCTACTTGCTCCAATGTATCTGCTTATTGTGTTACTCATCTGGAGTCTGCTTGTGAGTCATTTCGTGTGCATTTGCATGTAGCTACCACAATAGGAGATACTTTAGTAGTGGATCAGGTGTATCAGGCTTGTGTAGTGACTATCCTGGGGTACAACACGTGGGTAGACTTGGTTGAGCTTAACATGGTTGATTTTGATGTGATCTTAGGCATGGATTGGTTGTCTTTTTATCATGCGGTCTTGGATTGCTTCGCTAAGACTATTACTCTATGGATGCCTGGTATACCTCATATCATATAGAAGGGTGTCGATAGCCACATGTTGAGGGGAGTTATATCTTTCCAGAGCGCCCAATGGTTTTTTGGGAAGGGTTGCTTAGCCTATCTTGCCTAGGTCTGTGATACTAGTACCACCACACATTCTCTCGAGTCAATTCATGTGGATTGTGAGTATTTGGATGTGTTTCCTTCTGATTATGATATTGACTTTGGTATTGATGTTGAGCCAAGCACTCAGCTCATTTCTATTTCGCCATATCTGATGGATCCAGTTGAGTTGAGGGATCTTAAGGATCAGCTCCATGATCTATTGAGTAGAAGGTTTATCAGGCCTAGTGTGTCTCTGTGGGCTGCTATGATTCTATTTCCAAAGAAGAAGGACGTGTCCATGTGCATGTGTATTGACTACAGACAGTTGAATAAGGTGAAAATGAAGAATAGATACCCGATGCCATATATTGATGATTTGTTTGACTAGCTATAGGGTGCATCAGTGTTCTCTAAGATAGACTTGAGGTCCGGTTATCACCAGTTGAGGATTAGGGTTGTGGACATCCCAAAGACTACATTTAGGACTCAATACATCCATTATGAGTTCCTAGTCATGTCTTTTGGGTTGACTAATGCCCCAACAACATTTATAGAGTTGATAAACCATGTGTTCAGTGCCTACTTAGACCTATTTTTTATTGTGTTCATCAACGACATTCTGATATACTTGAGGAGTAGAGAGGAGCATGAGCATCATCTTAGAGTTGTACTTCATACCTTGCGAGACCATCAGTTATATGCCAAATTAACTAAGTGTGAGTTTTGGCTTGAGTCTTTGGTATTCCTAGGGCACATGGGGTCCAAGGATGGGATTATGATTGATTCGGCAAAGATTGCAGTAGTTCATGATTAGGCTAGGCCTACTTCTCCTACCGAGGTTCACAATTTCATCGGGTTGCCTGGTTACTATAGATGGTTTTTGGAGGGATTTTCTTCTATTGCAGCTTTATTGACTAGATTTACTAGAAGAATGTTTCCTTTCAGTAGTCAGATGAGTGCGAGGTAAGCTTTCTGAAGCTTAAGGCCTTGTTGACTTAAGCTCTAATTCTTACTCTTCCAGTCGAGGGTCAGGGGCTTACCGTATATTGTGATGCTTCAGGTATTAGTTTGGGTTGTGTGTTGATGCAGCAGGGCTGGGTTATTACTTATGCTTCTAGACAGTTGAAGGTTCACGAGAGAAGCTACCCCATATATGACTTGGAGTTGGCAGAGGTAGTCTTCACGTTAAAGATTTGGAGGAATTATCTTTATGGCGTGCATTGTGAGGTCTTCACTGACCATGGTAGTCTTTAGTACATTTTCAGCCAAAAGGATCTAAATTTGAGACAGCCTAGATGGTTGGAGTTACTAAAGGACTATGACATATGGATTATTTATCATTCGGGCAAGGCACATGTGATAGTGGATGCCTTGAGCCGAAAAGCAGTGAGTATGGTTATCTTGACTTTCTTAGTGATAGAGGAGCGACCTTTATCTTGGGACATCTAGTCCTTGGCTAACAGGTTTGTTAGACTTGATATTTCCTAACTGGGCCATATTTTTGCTTGTGTTAAAGCTAGATCTTCCCTGTTGGAGCAGATTTGGGCAAAGCAGTTTGATGATGCAAAGTTGAGGATCATTCGTGACAAGGTGTTAAGCGAAGAGGGTAGGATGGTGGCCTTAGATTCAGAGGGTGTTCTGATGATCGAGGGTCATATCTGCGTTCCTAGAGTTGGTGACTTGGTTAGATTAATCTTGAAATAGGCTCGTCGTTCTAGATATTCCATTCATCCTGGGGCAGCTAAGATGTATCATGACTTAAGGCAGCACTACAGGTTGTGTGGAATGAAAAGAGATATTTCAGCTTTTGTGTCTAGGTGCTTGAACTGTCAGCAGGTGAAGTTTAAGCAGCAAAGGCCAGGTCATTTGTCTTAGAGGCTACCTTTTCTGGAGTAAAAATAGGAGCAGATAACTATGTACTTTGTAGATGGATTGCCACGTACCTTGTGGAGATTTGATGCTATTTAGGTCATTATTGATAAATTGATGAAGTCTGCTCACTTTCTGCTGGTTCAGACTTCCTACAGTTCTGAGAGGTTCGCTCAGATCTACATTCGAGAGATTGTCCATTTGCATGGGGTGCTAGTTTCTATCATTTCTGAGCGTTGTACTCAGTTCACTTTGTATTTCTAGAGGACTATTCAGTGAGAGTTGGGTACTAGAGTAGAGCTTAGCACCACTTTTAATCAACAGACAAATGGTCATTCAGAGCATACTATTCTAGTTCTAGAGGATATGTTGCGAGCCTATGTTATTGATTTCAGGGGTCACTGGGACCAGTGTTTATCCTTGGCAGAGTTTGCATATAATAATAGTTACCATTCCAGCATTAAAATGAATCTGTTTGAGGCTTTGTATGGTAGGTGGTGCAGATCTCCAGTGGGTTGGTTTGATGCTTTTGAGGTTAGGCCGTGGGGTACCAACTTGCTTCGTGATTCTATGGATAGAGTTCGGGTCATTCAGGAGAGACTTCGCTCTGCCCAGAGTAGGCAAAAGAGTTATGCTGACCAGAGAGTTCGAGATCTAGAGTTCATGGTTAGTGATAGTGTGTTCCTTCTGGTGTCGCCCATGAAGGGAGTGATGAGGTTTGGGAGGAAGGGTAAGCTCAGTCCTAGGTTCATTGGGACATTTGAGATCCTTCATCGTATTAGGGAGGTTGCTTATGAGTTAGCCTTGCCTTCTGCTCTTTCTAGTGTGCACCCTTGCCTTCTGTTGTTTCTAGTGTGTACCCTATTTTTCATGTCTCTATTTTGTAGCGGTATATTCTGGATGAGCCTCACGTACTTCAGTTGGAGTCAGTTTATTTGGATAAGTCCTTACCCTTTGAGGAGGAGCTTGTTGCTATTTTGGACAGGCAGGTTAGCAAGTTGAGGTCCAAGGAGATTTCATCAGTTAAGGTTCAGTAACGGCATCATCCTGTCGAGGAGGCTACTTGGGAGATTGAGACTGATATGTGGACCAACTATCCTCGTCTTTTTTAGTCTTCAGGTACTATCATTTTGTTAACTTTCAAGGACAAAAGATTTTTTAGTAGTGGTTGTTGTAATGACCCTCCAGGTCATTTTCTGTTTTTCGTGCTTTTCTGTGGTTTAAGCTTTCCCTCGGTGGCTACATATTATTTATGACTTGTCGGGACTGACGATTTGGTGCCTGGGTCGTTCATTAGGTCATTATGGCCTTTTTCGTGTTGTAGAACTTAAACTTTGAAAACCTTTGACTTCAGTCAATTTTCTTGGTAAATGCTCTCAGAATCAAATTCTGAGAGTTCTGTTGTCTCCAGAATAGGGATTTTTGTCTTGTGGACCCTTGTATGGGTCTGGGAGCTTTTATTTTGGTTTTGTGTTGTTTTCTGTGTTTTCAAGCTAGTTTGGCTGGTTGGGTTGACCTTAGTAAACATTCAGAGAAAATAGCCTCAGATGGAATTTTGTTAGCACTGTCAGCTCTAGAATGTTGACTTTGGGCTAGAGGGACCTTTGGTTCGGGTCCCGAGGGTTCTGGACTTGTTTTGGGGTATTGAGTTCTGAGTTGGTTTTGGGCATGGGTCCCACTTTTCATTAAAATGATCTCCTTTGGGAAATTTATTGTTTCTATTGAGTCTGGAATATCATTTCCACTATAGTAGCATGTTTTCTTTGTGAGTATCGAGTTCCATTTGTTCCGAGAATACCCCGTAGAATGTTTTGGCTATTGCTGGTTTTCTGTTGCAGACAGGCCTACAGCGTTATGTCGCCCATGCTGCACGATGGTGCTAGTCATGCCACCAGCCTTCAGCGTGTTCGCGCTCGGCCAGTGCGATAGCGCTCAAGAGCCTGCCGCCTTACCTTCTGTGTGATTGCACTCCTTTGGCATGATGGTGCCTCAGCGCCCGCCTGCCTTCAGCGCTATAGCGCTCCTCCAGCACCGATGGGCAAGCTTGCGGCCAGTGCTATAAGTTTCTTCCTTCACATTTTTTCAACCTTTTTCACTCATTTCTCTCAACTCCAACCTTAATTCTCTCAACTCAAATTTCTCCGCAACAGTTTGTCTTGGGGAATTTCATCGAATTGGTGATTAACCTTATTCGTCTTCATTTAGGTAAGTTCCTTCTTCCTCAACTTGTTTCTATTCTTAAGACTAAAACTCCATTGTTGTGTTCTTATCAGAGCTTGGGTTTTCTTTGTTGAAGCTGCTCAATTAGGTGTAATTGCTCGTGGTGGCGAGAATTTCACTCCGTAAGCTTGTTTCCTTCATTGAGGTAAGTGGATTCTTCCTGATCCTCCGGTTTTCTTTTCAAAATTTTCCTCTTTAAATTCGCTTCTTTGCGGGCTGTTTTGGGCCCTATTTTTAGCTAAAATCCGCTTAATTTCAGAGCATGCGCTCATGGGAGTGTGGTGATCATCGTGTGCTTTTTTGTTTACAATTTTGGGATGTGGGCCTTGCGAGCCTTCTTTTGACCTGAATTTCGATCCAGTTTTACTTTTAGTAATATGGATGTCATTCTTCTCGTCTTAACACCTGGGTTATGTTTGTGATAGCATGGCAGCTTTCTGAGGTTGTCCGAAAAGGAAGGCACATGAGTGACGATTCGTGTTTGAAGTTCCACCCTGAGGTAGGTTACGGTTTACTTTCTTAGACTAAGTTTAGTTAGATTTTATATTATATATGTTACTAGAATGTTAGGTTGAACTGTAGATAGAAATAGGCTTAAATAGTGTAACTTTTATGGAACGTTAGGTTGAACTGTAGATACAAATACGCTTAAATCTTGTAACTTGTAATAAACTAGCCATTTCGGATCATAAATTAGGATTATTCCTGTTATCCTTAGTCTAGGATCTCGTAGTATTGTTATAGCTTGTATAGAATCCTTAGTATGCTTTTAGAAGGATTTAGAGGTAGAGTAGAAGCTTGAAGTTGTTTTCGTTGATATGATTTATTATTTTTGCCTTATTATCGGTTTTATTTGTAACTATGGGCCCGAGGTCATAGTTGGATTTGGACGGAGTTGCCAGGTCAGTTGTCTATGTTGGAGGCTATTTTGCCCTATTTTGTCTTGTTGTGTGCTATATTCTCTGAACGTGAAAATTTACATTCTCATATTTGCATTTACGTGCCTATTGGTACTAAAAAGAGATTTTCAGGGTTTCTAGTTCCAACTTGAGATTTACTACGGTTATCGTGATTTTCGGATTTTAAAAGAGTTATCTTGAGTTTTACTACTGATTTTGGAAAGGAAAAGAAAGGTACTACTTTCATGCATTGTTGATAAGCTCGATGTGCCCTTCTGGCGCCCTGATGTACCATTTCGGGTTTACCTTTATGCCCTTGTTAATAAGCTCGATGTTTATTTCCGAGCGTCCTGATGCACTTGTTGATGAGCTCTATGTTAAACTCACTAAACCCCGAGTATTGGATACTAGGTTCATTCTCTCTTTTTTTGGTGAATAAATAAATTTTATTCCACCAAAGTAATATATATAAAACCAGATAGAGCTGACAAACTATCTCTCAATTAGAACTAGCAACAAACTAAGAAAGACTCACACTAACAGGCCTATGGAGTCTCATCTCAGAATCAAAATTAACCAAAACAGTAATATAGCAGAAATCTGTCTAAGGAAATCTATCTATTTGTTGATGATGTGCAGACCATTTATTTTGTGTGCAGCCTCTAATATGGATGTGCACCAAAATCTCTTTGCATACTTGATCAGCTTGGTAATGGCCTTTTTGGTCTAATATCAGAGTTCTCTCCCTCCAAAGAGTAGTGATTACATATGGATAGAGCGAAACATGAGGATATTCCAGAAATTTCAAAGGCATATGGAAGTGCTCCTAAATTAGATCAAACTTAACCTCTGTATTAGGACTAGGGACAACAAGAGGCTGGTAGAATGTATAGCAGATTACTAGCAAAGATAGAGAGATTCCTGGTTGGGTTTGCTTAGTTTGTTTTGATAGTTTCTCTCTTTTGAGAAGAGTAGAGTAGGTTTCTCTCTCTTGGTCTTGTAATTCTTTTCACTTGGTAATTAATAAAGTGTTTTAATTGCCAAAAAAACTTTTATAGTGTGTGTAGCTATATTTTAAGCTTTAGTGAGTTTTAGAGTTATCCCACAATTAGATTTTTGATATATTTTTCACAAAACTTCCTTTCAAGCATTTTATCAAATATTTGGTGCGCATTGAACTTTAAGATTAGTTTCATGGATATAGTCATTCTAATTCACTCTCAAATCTTATTCAATCAACCAACAACCATTATAAATGTAATATAATTACTAACAACTAAGAATTTGAGTTGCCCATCCATCAAATTAGCATGAATAAGAAGTTAGGAATTCAAGTTTGTAAACTTACTTTCACGGGTTTATAAAAAAAACTAGCTAAAATAATAAAATAAATAATTAAAAATAAAAATAAAAATAAAAACTAATTATAAAAATAAGAATTAAACAAACAAAGAATAAGAATTCATACATTTGAATATTGAATTGAAGGAAGAAAGCTTGAAGGATGAAGATTTAGCAAAAAGATTCCTAGAGAGAGAAATAATTTTTTACGATCTAATTTTTCAGGTCATGATGGCACCTACAACCCCCTTGTAGGCAAACCAATCCCCATAGCCCGTAATAGTTAATAATGGGATACTATCAAAGTAAGCACGCAAGAAGCATAATTAGCGGAAGTAAGATAAGGGAAACAAAGAGAAAGGTAGCAAGCTAGATATATATATATATATAAACTACACTATCCCACAACCTGGTATCAAAAGTACAACAGTCACTAAAAAATATACAGAGTATAAGAGAGTACAAAAAATACCATATACAACTGTCTCTGAATGAAAAAAAGAGTCAACTGCCAAAAGAATCATCAGAAGCTTACACTAAGATCTGCACCAGAAGTTGCAGAAGTGTAGTATGAGGACCAATTGCAAAGTAATAGGTACCCAGTAGGCATCATAGGCCAACTGAGCATATATAAAATATAGGAGCAGTATAAAGCAGATAACAAAGAAAGGGTCACAGAAGAAAACAGAGATAAGTACACATAATGAAGAAGGCAAAGAGAATACAGATACACTATGCTATCCGTATAAGATATATAACAGAACACGGGTGAAAGAATAGAGAATGCACTTGGATCCTTGCAACAACAAAATATACAGAAAGTTTAACAAACAGGGCGGTCTACCGGTAACCTCAAATAATGGGAAGGAAAGAAAGGAAATTTAAACATAAGCATGTTAATAATACAGTCCACAAGATAAGGATGATTTGATAGTAAACCAACAAGTAACTACAATATGACAAATGTAAAACCAGTCTACCTACAATCTCAACAGGCGCCCATACACCCGAGGAATGCATACAAGTGAAACCAAACCCTCTGGTATCCCATACTACCAGAGTGTACACTCAACAAACTGCAAATAAGGGTGGAACCATGCAAATAATGAATTATGTGATATGTCATGCCAGTGGTACCGTATGTATCACACCGCGAGGCTACCCCCTGGACGCAACACGGTTCTTAGAGTTACGAGTGACCCCAAGCTAACCCATGGCATATCATATCTATATAAAAGATCAATTTAAGGCATGCGTTGTGCGGAAAATAAAAATAGTTTTAAATATCTGAAAATAAGGGGAGCCCAAAAGACTGAATATAAATATAATAGTGTTGGCTGAAAGCAACACCAAAACTGCTGAATCTAATCTATGTTTGAAACCCATCTATCTGAGTAGGAGTTGCTGGGACATGCCCCCAACTAACTCTAGTAAGTCTGAAAACTGAAATAAAGACTGAAAATATAAGCATGTCTATCTCCCTCGAACTAATGAGGACTCACAACTGAACTGCTGAGTACGAACTGAGAACTGAACTAAGCGTGGTATGGATGTTGAGTGCCTGAACCTACATCATAAAATGATGTAGAACAAAAGTATATGTCAGTACTTTGAATGTACTGAGCATGCATGATATATTTATACAGAGCTGGGCAGTATATATATAACTGTACATGGAGATAGATATATTGCAACATAACTAAAAAATCAACTGAATGCAATGACCAAGTATAAATCATGAAATAGCATGCTGAACTGAGTACTAATCATAAACACTGTATACAAGGTCAATGCACAAGAATCTGACTGTGGGAGACACTACTAACCGACATACCGTTGAGCTAACTATGGGGCCAACCTGTAACCCTGGGTGGAAGGGTGTTCATACCTTGCCAAGGGTACGAACAATTCTGACATGGATCCACGACTGATGTTCGCAAGGGACAAGGGTGTCAAGCCTAATCTGATGGGTGACCCCTTTAGAACCTACGATTGCGTTGTAGTTCTGGAACTTAGGGATTGCTGCTAAAGGTCTCAGCCTAAAACTGACGGGTGAGCCTCCATCTCTTAGTTTGCTCAGTGCTAAGTCTACTCCCAACTGAATATAAGATATCATACAAGTAATACACTAGATAGCTCAAAATACTGATAAAAGCTGAGAATGCACATAAACATCCTGGAGGATATGACATTCAAATTCTGAAACGTGATTATCTAACTGACCAGCCTAACAAGTATAATTTATAGAGTACTGAAAATCCTCACAAGTTAGGGTTCTAAATTCTATTCACGAACTATAATAATTCTCGATGAAACTTGAACTAAGCATCATGTAAGTTTTAGCATCTGAATAGCTAAGAAATCTATAAGGCCTAAGAACCCTAGGTCTATTCAATCATGTAGAAACTGAAGGAACTAGCTGATTTCTAGGGACATAATGGTTGAAAGGAACCCATTAGTGAAATCCCACATACTTGGAATAAGATTTCATGGTTGAACCTTTGGATTCTGAGAGAAACTTGGAGGAAACATTTTTTCTGCCTTATCCTTGAGAGAGCGTTCTGTTCTTGAGATATTTGCTAAGTACGAATGATTTAGGAGTAATGAGTGAAAATAGAGTTAAAAACTCTTTAATTACTCCAAAAGTGACTTAGGGTCAAAATTAAAATAACTAGAAAAGACCGAAATACCCCTGGGGAAGTTTAAAAGAATATGTAAAAAATCACGCGCAGGGACTACAGTTGAGAATGATGGACCGTCCTTCGGAACGACGGTCTGTTGTTTGAACCATGGTCCCTGGGATCAGAGCTGAGGGTCTACTGGATTTTGAACTACGGTTCAGGAAGATGGGCCATTCTTCAGAACAATGGTCCATTGTCTGAAACGTGGTTCCTAGGAAGAATTTACTAAGCTACTGGATCTTGAACTACGGTTCAGGACGACGGGCCATTCTTCTGAATGATGGTCCATTGTCTGAACCGTGGTTCCTGGGAAGAATTTACTAAGCTACTGGATTAGGGATTACTGTTGAGAACGACAGACCATTCTTCTGAACGATGGTCCATTTTTTGAACCGTGATTCCTGGGTCAGAACAGATAGGCTACTATTTTAGGGATTACAACTCCCAACGATGGACCGTTCTTCTGAACGACGGTCCATTGTTGGAACTGTGACTTTTGGGAACTTAAACTTTTCTCTGAAATTTTGTTTTCTACTGGTTTTCTGAGCCTAGTCTAAGCTTGGAAGTTCTGGGATGTTACAATATCTCCCTTTTTGGGATCATTCATCCTCGAATGAAGACATAATAAGCTGAGTTTGGAGGGAAAGATCTGCAATCCCTACCAATGGAGTACTAGAAATTGATATCTAACTGAACTGAGTTCCATGAATCATGCAAGTTTGCTAAAATGCAAGGAAAACTGATTGAACAAGGTACTAAGACTAAATTACACAAGAGTGAACTGAGAGACTAAATAGGAACTATTTACCTCAAGCTGGAACTGAATCGGAGGGAAAAAGGTGAGAGTACTTGGACATCATGGTTGCTTCTGCTTCCCAAGTCGCTCCCTCTACGGACTGATTTCTCCACAAAACATTAACCAATGTGACTTTCTTATTCCTCAACCAACAAATGTGAAGGTCAAGAATTTCAACTAGAACCTCCTCATAGGTGAGGATATCCTTCACAGCCACACTCTCTAAGGGTACTATCAAAGATGGATCACCCGCACACTTCTTCAAGAGAGATACATGGAAGACCGGATGAACTGCTGCTAATTCTGATGGTAACTCTAACTCGTAGGCCACATTACCAACCCATTTTAGGATCCTGTAAGGACCTACATATCTAGGATTGAGATTCACTTTCTTGCCGAACCTCATTACACCCTTCATGGGTGACACTTTCAGGAAAACCCAATCATCTACCTCAAACTCTAAGTCTCTCCTCCTAACATCTGCATAGGATTTTTGAAGACTCTGAGTTGTCTTCAACCTCTCCATGATGAGTTGAACTTTCTCCATAGCCTCATGTATTGAATCTGGTCCGATCAAGGCTTCTTCACTTACTTTGAACCAACTGACAGGTGATCTACACCTACGCCCATAAAGTTCCTCATATGGGGCCATCTGAATGCTGGAATGGTAGTTGTTATTGTGGGAAAACTTTATGAGAGGTAGGTGATCATCCCAACTACCCTTGAAATCGATTATGCAAGATCTCAACATATCCTATAAATTCTGAATGGTACGCTCTGCCTGACCATCCATCTGCGGATGAAATGTTGTGCTGAGCTTTACCTGAGTACCAAGACCTCTATGGAATGACTTCCAAAAGTGAGATGTAAACTGGGGACCTCTATCTGAGATGATAGACAAAGGAACCCCATGCAACCTAACTATCTCGCTGATGTAGAGTCTGGCATAATCCTCCACTGAGTTTGTAGTTTGCACTGCCAAGAAGTGAGCTCATTTAGTGATTCTGTCCAGTATCACCCAAATGGAATCATGTTGTCTGCGAGTACGGGGTAGACCCATTTTGAAATACATGTTAACCATTTCCCACTTCCAAGTAGGAATTCTAATCTCCTGAGTCACGCCTCCTGGTTTCCGATGTTCTACCTTTACTTACTGACAGTTGGGGCACCTAGCCATAAAATCTATAATGTCTCTCTTCATGCTGTTTCACCAATAGACTTCCCGTAGTCATGGTACATCTTAGTGGCACCGGGATGAATGGAATATCTGGAGTTATGGGCTTATCTAAGGATCTGTTGTCTTAACTCACCCATATTCGGAACACATAGATGATCCTAATAACGAAGTATACCATCTCCCTCTTGGGAGAAGACCTCTACTCTTTGCTGATAAACTGCACCCTTCAGCTGAAGTAGTACTGGATCAATGTCTTTCTTCTCATTAACTTCAGCTACCAATGAAGATTCTGATCCATTCTGAACTATCACACCACCATCTGTCATGTCCATAAGGCAAACTCTTAGGCGAGCAAGCCGATGAACATCTTTGACCAGTTCTCTCTTCTCTTCCTCAACATGAGATACGCTACCTATAGACAGTCTACTAAGGGCATCAACTACTACATTGGCCTTACCCGGATGGTAGAGCACATTCATATTATAATCCTTGAGGAACTCAAGCCATCTCCTCTGACGAAGATTTAACTCTTTATGGGTGAACACATACTGAAGGCTCTTATGCTCTGTGAATACATCAACATGAACACCATACAGATAGTCCCTCCAAATCTTTAGAGAAAACACAATTGCTGGAAGCTCGAGGTCATGAGTCGGGTAGTTCTTCTCATGGGCCTTAAGATATCTTAAAGCATACGCTATGACCTTACCATGTTGCATCAAAACACAACCCAAGTTGACTCTTGATGCATCACAATAAACCACGTCACTGTCTGAACCATCTGGTAGAGTCAGGACAGGAGTTGTAGTATATCTGGTCTTCAGTTCTAAGAAAGTCTTCTCACACTCTTCTGACCACTGAAACTTGACCTTTTTCTGAGTCAACCTATTCAATGAGGCATCTATGGATGAAAATCCTTCTACAAACCTCCTGTAATAGCTAGCCAAACCCAAGAAGCTTCTGATCTCTGTTGGAGTGGTGGGTCTGGGATATCCCTTTACTGCCTCAATTTTCTGAGAATCAACTCGGATGCCATCACTAGACACCACATGACCAAGAAAAGTGATTGATTGCAACTAGAATTCACACTTGCTGAACTTAGAGAATAACTAGCGGTCCTTGAGGGTCTGGAGAACAAGCCTCAGATGAGTCGCGTGCTCCTCCTCATTTCGAGAATAGAAAAGGATGTCATCAATAAATACAATGACGAACAAGTTTAAATACTGCTAGAATACCCATTCATTAGATCCATGAAAGCTACAGGAGCATTGGTTAGTCCAAAAGACATAACAAAAAATTCATAGTGACCATACTGAGTCCTGAAGGCTATCTTTGGGATGTCACTATCTCTGACTCAGAGCTGATGATAGCCAGATCTGAGGTCTATCTTGGAAAAATGACTAGCGCCCTGAAGATGGTCGAACAATTCATCAATCATGGGGATGGGATATTTATTCTTGATTATGGCCTTGTTCAATTGACGGTAGTCAATGCACATTCTGAGAGAACCATCCTTCTTACGCACGAACAACACTGGAGCACCCCATGGAGAGATGATGTGTCTGATAAAGCCCTTTTCTAGAAGGTCTTTCAATTGTTCTTTCAATTCCTTAAGCTCAGCTGGAGCCATTCTGTAAGGAGGAATTGAGATGGGCTGGGTATCTGGAAGGAGATCAATTCCGAAGTCGATTTCCCTTTCTGGGGGAACACCGGGAAGATCTGTTGGGAATACTTTTGGAAACTCACTGACTATTGGAACTGACTCAAGAGTTGGGGTTTCAGAGTTAGAATCCTTAACCCGGATAATGTGATATATATACCCTTTGGAGATGATTTTTCTGGCCTTAAGGTAGGAGATGAAATGACCTATAGGCACTGAGCTACTACACTTCCACTCTAGGACTGGCTCGCTAGGAAACTGAAATCAAATGATCCTAGTTCTACAATCGACTGAGGCCTAACAGGAATGTAACCAATCCATTTCTAGAATGATATCAAAGTCTACCATTTCTAACTCTACAAGATCTGCGGTGGTGACTTTCTGGGAAACTGTGACTGGGCAATTTATGTATACCCGTCTAGCTATAACTGGGTCACCAACTGGAGTAGAGACTGAATAGGGTTCTAGGAGAGTTTCTGGACTGACATCAATGTTTACTACTATATATGGAGTTATAAAGGATAGTGTAGCCCCTAGGTCTAGCAATGCATAAACATCAGTATTAAAGACTCGTAATGTACCCGTGATCACATATGGAGAGTCTTCTTGCTTTTGTTGATCCTGTAGAGTATACAACCTATTTTGGCACTGACCGCCACCTGTACTAGAAGAGGCACCCTTCTGAGTAGGATGACCTGCTGGAGCTATCATAGAGTTGGCTTGATTCTGTGAATGGGTGTCCCTACCCTTCTGAGAATTTTCAGGGCACTCCCTCATCCTATGGCCTGGCTTACCACACCCATAGCAATTTCCACTACCTGCTAGGCACTCACCCTGGTGGTTGCTACCACATTTTTTACAAACTGGGTTATTGCGCCCACTAGTAACTGTACCTTGGGACTTAGAGCCAGACGCTCTATCCCAACGGTCCTTCCTGAACTTGGGCACTGGGGCACTAGCAGAAGATGGAGCTGGAGTAAAATTTCCCTGACGGTTTTGAAAGCAGTTCCCACCCTCTGACCTTTGCTAAGAGTGTCTATACTCACCTGTCTTAGCCCATTTTGCATCACCTCCCCTTTTCTTAATCTTTTCCTCCTCCATCTGTTGAGCATAAGTAACTAACCTGGAGAAGTCCATTTCTTTCACGAGCATTACAATCTTGCACTCCTTGACCACATCATCGGATACACCCAACACAAACTTACTCATACGAGCTTGAGGGTCAGCTACTATTGCAGGAGCATACTTGGACAATTGCGTGAACTTCAAAGCGTAGTCCTTTATACTCATACCATCCTGCCTCAAGTTGATAAACTCCTGAACCTTAGCTTCCCTAAGATCTAGTGGTAAGAACCTGTCTAGGAAAGTAGTCATGAAAATATCCCATGTCACTAGTCCTGAATTGGCACAACGAGATTCTTTCCACTAATGATGCCAAGTGTAAGCCACACTTTTCAGTTTATAAGCAGCCAAGTCTACACCCTCGACTGGAGTGACACGCATAATGTCAGTGACCTTCTGAATGTCTTCTAAGAACTCTTGGGGATCCTCTTCTGACTTGGACCCATAAAACTTGGAGGGTTTATCCGAGTGAAGTCTCGAATTCTGGTTACAGCAGCATTAACCTGAGGTAGAGCTGGTGTGGCAGCTTGTTGGTTGACCTGGGCGGTCATGGCTTGAGCGAGCACCTGGAAAGAAGCCCTAAATTCGGCGTGCGTAACCTGCTTTCTCAACGGATCCACTGGAGCTACTGGCTTATTTCTAATGTTTGCTCTTCTAGGAGGAATTTTTCTGAAATGCGAATGGCATGAGTTAGAATAGAGGAGAATTTTAAATAGTGTTCATTCTCTATAGCACGAACTGGAAGAGAAATAAGGGAAGTTATTCCTAATGACATCTCATAGCTTCTCCCCCATAAGTGTTAGGCGCTTCACACCCATGAAGAAGACTCTACTCGACACGGCTTTCAGACATCCTAGGAGACTTGAACCTAATGCTCTGATACCATATTTGTCACGCCCCGAGGCTACCCCCTGGACGCAATATGGTGCTTAGAGTCACGAGTGACCCCAAGCTAACCCAAGGCATGTCATATCTATACAAAAGATCAATTTAAGGCATGTGTTGTGCGGAAAATAAAAATAGTTTTAAATATCTGAAAATAGGGGGAGCCCAAAAGACTGAATATAAATATAATAGTGTTGGTTGAAAGCAACACCAAAACTGCTGAATCAAATCTATGTCTGAAAGCCATCTAGCTGAATAGGAGTTGCTGGGACATGCCCCCAGCTAACTCTAGCAAGTCTGAAAACTGAAATAAAGACTGAAAATATAAGCATGTCTATCGCCCTCGAACTAATCAAGACTCACCACTGAACTGCTGAGTATAAATCGGGAACCAAACTAAGAGCGGTCTGGATGCTGAGTTCCTGAACCTATATCATAAAATGATGTAGCTCAAAAGAATACGTCAGTACTTTGAATGTACTGAGCATGCAAGATAGATGTATACAGAGGTGGGCTATATATATATAACTGTACATGGAGATAGATATACTGCAATATAACTGAAAACTGAACTGAATGCAATGACCAAGTATAAATCATGAAATAGCATGCTGAATTGAGTACTGAATATAAACACTAGATACAAGGTCAATGCACAAGAATCTGACTGTGGGAGACACTACTAACTGACATACCCCAAGTTGAGCTAACTATGGGGACAACCTGTAACCCTGGTTGGAAGGGTGTTCATACCTTGCCAAGGGTACGAACAAGTCTTACATGGATCCACTACTGATGTCCGCAAGGGACAAGGGTGTCAAGCCTAATCTGATGGATTACCCCTTTAGAACCTACGGTGGCGCCGTAGTTCTGAAACTTAGGGATTGCTGCTAAAGGTCTCAGCCTAAAACTGATGGGTGAGCCTTCGTCCTTTAGTTCGATCGGTGTTAAGTCTACTCCCAACTGAATATACGCTAGCATGCAAGTAATACACTGGATAGCTCAAAATACTGATAAAAGCTGAGAATGCACATAAACATACTGGAGGATATGACATTCAAATTCTGAAACGTGATTATCTGACTGACCAACCTAACAAGTATAATTTATAGAGTACTGAAAATCCTCACAAGTTCGGGTTCTGAATTCTATTCACGAACTATAATAATTCTTCAAGAAACTTGAACTAAGCATCATGTAAGTTTTAGCATCTGAATAGAAAAGAAATCTATAAGGCCTAGGAACCCTAGGTCTAATCAATCATGTAGAAACTCAAGGAACTAGCTGAGTTCTAGGGACCTAATGGGTGAAAGGAACCCATTAGTGAAATCCCACACATCTGGATGAAGATTTCACGGTTGAACCTTTTGATTTTGAGAGAAACTTGGAGGAAACCCTTTTTCTACCTTGTCCTTGAGAGAGCATTCTGTTCTTGAGATATTTGCTAAGTACGAATGATTTAGGAGTAATGAGGGAAAATAGAGTTAAAACTCTTTAATTACTCCCTAAGTGACTTAGGGTCAGAATTAAAATAACTGGAAAAGACCAGAATACCCCTGGGGAAGTTTAAAAGAATCTGTAAAAAATCACGCTTAGGGACTATAGTTGAGAATGACGGACCGTCCTTCAGAATGATGGTCCATTATTTGAACCGTGGTCCCTGGGATCAGAGCTGAGGGTCTACTGGATTTTGAACTATGGGTCAGGACGACAGGCGGTTCTGCTGAACAACTATCCATTCTTTTAACCGTGGTTCCTTGGAAGCATTTACTAAGCTGCTGGATCTTGAACTACGGTTCAGGAAGATGGGTCGTTCTTCTGAATGATAGTCCATTGTCTGAACTGTGGTTCCTGGAAAGAATTTGCTAAGCTACTGGATCAGGGATTACGATTATGAACGACGGACCGTTCTTTTGAATGACGGTGCATTGTTCAAACTGTGGTTCCTAGGGTAGAACAGATAGGCTACTATTTCAGGGATTACGACTACCAGCGAAGGACCGTTCGTCTGAACGACGGTCCGTTGTTGGAACTGTGACTTCTGGGAACTTAAACTTTTCTCTAAAATTTTGCTTTCTACTAGTTTTCTGAGCTTAGTCTAAGCTTGGAAGTTATGTGGTGTTATAGTATGCACCTCCTTTGGAACCCATAGGCCCAGCAGGTAGGACCCATAGAAATCTTCCCTCGTATACCTCTACTCCTCCGTACACCCCTCCTCCGGCACTCTCAACCTGTAGCCCCTAGTTCGAATCGGCAAGGTCCATAGAGTTTTCCAAGACTACATACAAACTCTCAATATTCCAATATGTGTGCCCAAAATTCATTCAGGTCTAAAATCAGTAAGTAAAGTCATGTGAAGGGCTCTGGCCTAGGCGAGTCTAGTATAAACTCAAAATCAGTAGTAACAATCATGTCTAGAACTCTGGACTAGCAGAGTCTAGAATCAGTGTGAAAAACATCACATAATCTCTTTTATCTCAAGAAAATTCATAAAAGCAGTTTTAAATCCATTTATAGCCATTTACAACTGAAAACGGGCCCTCGGAGCCATGGAAGATTTAGAAAACTGGTGATAGTAACGCCCGCAGACATGTAGTAGTAAACCAATGCAGAAAATGCTCTTTTAATGATGATGATTATATGATCAAAAACAACCAACAACTCTATAGCTCGCAATCAACCTACCGGCCCTGCACAGGCTCAATCTGCTCTACAACAGAAATATCCATCTCATAATCACAAATTGATGTTCGGGACTCACAAACATTTCCCAAGTATCCCACCGTCTAGGGTCCAAAGGCATATACAAAGGCCATACAGGGCCGCAAGGGTAATACTATCAAACTAGCTAAAAAACTAAAGCAAATAAAGTAAGAGCGGACAAAAAAGAAGCGGACAAGGTCTTGGGTGCCAACCTAGTAAACCCAACCCAAAAATGCTAAATAGTACAATCATATCATATATAGGCAAAGTCTAAGATAGATAAGCCATAACTTATCTGGAGTTCAATGAATAGCTGCTAGAAAGCCATTGCCCGAGCCCGAACTGCTCCGAGATGCTCTGAATGGCAATCAAACTATCAAGAACAAACTCTACTCATAAATTCAAAGCTAACGACACCCATAATGCTAATAATATATCTGGGTTGAAATTTGGGTCAAAAGTGGGTCCATAGGCCCCACAACCCAAAACAGAAAACAAAAAATGCCACAAGATTCCTAACGTTACTATGAACACATGGTCAAAAAATGAGCACAATTCGGGCAGGTGAAGGGCCTAAAATAGCCTGGAAAAGAAGAGGAGTTAAAATGCAAAAACTTTACATAAGCCAAGAGTAACAACAGAGAAATATGTACCACGGAGAGAGGGAACAAGGTCAATGAGGTAAAATACACTTCCCAACGAACGATTAAACCCAAACATTGAGCTAAAACACAAAAAATAACCTAAAGCTAAGTTAAAAAGCATTAATATAAGCTTAGCCATGGCTATGGAGGAATTGGAGAAGAGGGACTTACTAAAACAAAGAAGGAAATGATAAAATCCACCAATAGATGAATTCCCACGGCTAGGATATCATTTGGCCTAAGAATTTGGTGTGGGAGAAGCTCTAGAGTTAAAGAGGAAATGGGAAATGAAGCTGAAAATTTGAGGGAGCCAACTTTTATATTGTAGGTAACAGAGCATCAAGATAGCGGTCGCCAGGTGCGATTTCACTAAAGGAGAAAGCAGGAGCACTGGCGCGATCACGATCTGTAGGCGCGATCGCGCTGAAGGGGCAACAGGGGCATCAGCGTGATCGTGGTGCTCGAGAACGATTGTACTAAAGGAGGAAAGCACAGAGGGCGCAATTGCGGTGCTCTTGTGCGATCGCGCTGAGCACTGGTCTGCTGCAGAAATGTTTTGAGTTTCGGGCACAATTGAAACTCAATACATGCACACAAAACATGTAACTGGAGTGGAAACGACGTTCCAGACTCAATTGAATCGACAAAACATTCATACAAGGGTGTTTTGATGAAATGTTTACCCAAGTCAACACTTGTGAATTTCAACAAAACACCCAAAATGAGCCCAGCTCATCGGAACCCAAACTCAACATTTCAAAGCTGATTGAACCATCAGATTTTGAATCTGATGCTCCGACCATTAAAAGTTGACCAAAGTCAAACTCCCAACTCCAACAGGTTTGAAATCTCAGAGAGTGAGATAAAACCAAACAAAAAACTCCCAGGTCCCGACCAAGGTTCTAACTAGATCAAAATTCATGCTCCGGAGCTAACAGAACTGTTGGAATTCAATTCCGAGAATGCTTGCTAAGAATATTTACTAAAGTAAATGATTTTCTATGTTAAAGCTCTAAAACAGGAAAATGGTCATAACGACATAACGAACGGCCCAGGAACCAAACCATTGGTCCCAGAAAGTCATAAATGACTTGGGGCCTCTACTGGCAAGCTCTAATCGTGCAAAGAAGGTGAAAATATAGGAATGACTGGAAGGGTCATTACATCATTCACTACTAAAAATGACTTTCATCCTCTAAAGGCAAGAGAGCGGGAATACTTGAAGGCTCAAACAATTGTAGATACTGAGCCCGCATCTCTCTCTCGGTCTCCCAGGTAGCCTCTTTGACCAGACAGTGCCTCCAATGAACCTTAACCATAGGAATCTCTCTAGACCTCAATCTCCTGACATCTCTGGTTAGGATAGCTACTGGCTCATCAAGAAAAGCAAAACTCTCATCCAACTGCACTGAATCCCACTGCAATAAATTTGATTTATCTGGCACATAACACCTCCACAAAGATACATGGAAGATTGGGTGCACAGTTGCGAACATAGGAGGCAAAGCTAACAGGTAAGCAATACTACCAACCCTCTAAAGAATCTCAAACCGCCCAATATACCTGGGGATAAGATTGCCCTACTTGCCAAATCTCATCACGCCCTTCATGGGCGATACTCGAAGAAACACCCAATCACCAACACTAAACTCTAAGGAACAAAGTCTACAATTTGTGTAGCTATTTTGCCTACTCTAGGTTGCCCAAAGTCTGTCTTAAATCACCCAGACACCGTGTATGAAATCACAAAGCAAGTCTGCACTTTGTGGCCTGGACTTAAAACCATCAAACCAACCCATTGGTGATCTACAATGCCTACCATACAATCCCTCAAAAGGCACCATGCCAATACTCGAGTGATAACTGTTATTATACATAAACTCTACCAAAGGCACATACTGATCCCATAAACCTCCAAGGTCAAGAACACAAGCCCGTAACATGTCCTCTAGGACCTAGATAGTCCTCTCGGATTGGCCATCTCTTTGAGGATGGAATGTAGTGCTAAGTTGAACCTCTGTACCCATCTCTCGCTGTATAGTCCTCCAAAACTTAGTTGTATACTATGAACCAAGGTTTGAAATGATAGAATCTAGGACCCCATGAAAATATATAACCTCTCGGAGATAAACATGAGCCAACCTCTCTGCACTATAGAAAGAATGAACCGACAAGAAGTGTGCAGACTTAGTCATCCTATCTATGATAACCCAAATAGAGTCAAACCCTCGAGAAGTACATGGCAATCGTGCTATCAAGTCCATAGTAATCTCTTCCTACTTCAACTCAGGAATGGAAAGTCTCTACATTAATCCATCAGGTCTCATATGCTCGAACTTAACCTACTGATAATTCAAGCACCTATATACAAACTCCACTATGTCCCTCTTCATACCACTCCACCAGTAAAGTTGTCTCCAGTCTTTATACATCTTAGCTATGCCCGAATGGATGGAATATCTGGAATAATAAGCCTCACAAAGAATCAACTGAATCACATCCCCAACCCTCAAAACACAAAGGTGACCATCAAACCTCAAAATACCATCAGAATCTAAAGTAGCACTGTTGGCCTCACCCTGCAAAACCTGACCAGGAATGTCATGCAACCGCTGATCCTAAAATTGACGCTACTGAATCTGATCAACCAGAATAAAACAAACCTCAACACTGACAAGATCTTTGTTGGGATCTGACAAGTCAATCCTAACCAGACGGTTAGCCAAGGACTGGATGTCCAAGGACAACGGTCGCTCTAAAACTGAAAGAAAAGCCAAGATTCCCATACTCACTTCCTTCCAGCTCAAGGCATCCGCTACCATGTTTGCCTTGCCTGGATATTACAAAATAGTGAAGTCATAGTTCTTTAGTAACTCAACCCATCTCAGCTATCTAAAGTTCCACTCTCACTGACTCGTGATATACTGAAGACTATAGTGATCGGTGTAAATCTCACAGTGATCTCCATAGAGATAGTGCCTCAAGATCTTAAGCGCAAAGAGTACTATTGCCAACTCTAAGTCATGAGTGAGGTAGTTGCACTCGTGATCCTTCAGCTACCTTGACGCATAATCTGTCACACAACCCTGCTACATTAACACACAATCAATACCAACTGATGAAATTTTGAAAAAGATGCATGACTTTTTCAACCAATACATACGATGCAAAATGTAAATTTCCTCTTCAATTCTATGAAAGTATTGATCGTGCATTTCATGTTTTACACTTAATTAGATCACCTTTATACTCTTAGTTAATCAAAATTACTTCTTAAAAAATACATTCAAAATATAGAGCCAGAAGTTGTGTTTTTTAAATATTTCTTATTTTATGTTAACTATGTGAAACAAAAAAATAATAATCGAAAATTATTTTTATATATAATAATAAAAGTTTAAAGAACCTTATATCATGGCTTTGTAGAGGAGCAATAGAAAAATAAAGGTAAAAGAAAAAAGAAAAAGATGACACGAATAGAAAATTTACCACTTGAAATGGTGGTGTTCTATCTTGAATGTCTAACGAATTCAGTAAATAAAGAAAGCAGATTCAACCCCATTATGGGTGCATTTGGAGTCATAGACTAAAAATATTTTAAATATTTTTTACTTTAAAAAATTATTTTATAAATTAAATATTTTATAATCGTGTGAAGCGCGAATAAGTTTAGTTATTAACTATGTAAGTGAATTGAGGGAGGAATTAGGGAGTAGCACTTTGAAGTTAAATATGAAGAAAAATACGTTAAATGATATAGACAAAGTAAACATACATTTATGAATAAAAAGCATACCTCACGTTTCATTCTTAATTCAGTTTAAAATGATGAGATTCATACCAGAACTTTGAGTCTCATGGAGTGGATAATGGAAAAAGAAAATAGAGTTTCGTGTTGATAACGTGTTGTAAAATTAAGCTCAAAATAATATAATTATGAAAGTAAGAAGACAAGATATGTAGAGAATGGAGATAACTTTTTTTCTATTCAAGTTTGTTCTTACAATGGTGAACAACATCTCCATTTATAGGATGATAAATCATTTCAAAGCTCACCAACATTAAGAACCAAATTAATATACATTCTTATCCACAAAAGGTTCATGTAACCTAGGAAGTGTATATGGACATCCATTTATTGAATATGTATTTCATAACAACATCTATAATATATAAATATCTATATATATAGAGAGGGGGGGAGATAATTTTAACCTTATATAAACAATATAATTTTCAATCGAAGGGAGTCTGGATTAACCCCTTGGCTCCCAAATTTTTCTTTTTAAAAAAATTTGTGACTTGAAATTATGATTTCAAATCACACGACTAAACGATGATTTGAAATCATGATTTCGTATTGCATGTCCAAACGCATACTAAGAATATTTTATCTAATATTTTCTTCGTATTTAAAAATGTCTAATAATTGATTGATTTTGACATTGTAACTACTCCCTTAGTTTGTATTTATTTATCCAAGTTTGATTTGACACACTTCTTACAAAGTCAAGTAATAAATAAAATAATAATTTTATCATAACACTCCTAATTATTTTAAATCATCTCACTTATTGAAAAATAAAAAGTACTCCCTATTTTGGATATTATAGTTTTACCATTGTAAACAAAATGAGGTATGACGGAAGTAGAGCTTAATGCCAACGGAGTTAGCATACGTTAATTTTCCAAGGATTGTTTTTTCATTTTTTATATCCTTTTAATAGACCATTAATCACATATGAATCCTATCCATCTAATATTCCTTTGGATATGTGGCGTGAATCCAACAAGGCATTGAGCATTACCGGATGTAATGCTACTGGAGGGGATCTCATCCCAAGCAAATATACCAAAGAGATAATCTAATATTAGGGTCCCGAATTCAAAATTAATACTCCCTTTGTCTACATTAGTTATCCACTTTTTTCACGATCTAATTTCTCAGGTCATGATGACACCTACAATTTCCCCTGTAGGCGTACCAATCTCTGTAGCCTGGAATGGTTAGTATTGGGGTCCTATCGAAGTAAAGCACGCACAAATAGAATAATAAGCGGAAGAATGAAAAACAGAAGAAAGCAACGGGAAATATATATAAATATAAACAGGAAACTACACCATATCACGACCGGGTATCAAAAGTACCGGAGCCACTACAAGGTATACAAAGTACAAGAGAGTGCAAAAGAAGAAGAGTTAAAGCCAAGCCCCGGTCGTCAGGAGCTCACCATAAGTCTCGGATGTCCAAAAGCGTTGCATGACTCTTCACGTCAATTGCGATGGCTCACACTAGAATTTGCACCAGAAAGATGCAGAAGTATAGTATGAGCACCAATTGCAAAACAACGGGTACCCAGTAGGCATCATAGGCCGACTGAGCATATATAAAATATAAAAGTAATATAAAGCAGATAACCTGTAATGCCCCATACATTCAAATGACCTTTAGATCAAGAAAATAAACCTATATGACCCTTAGAATGAATAGAAATCAATTGAGGATGAGTTTAGAAGTGTCGGGGAGCTTAGAACGTGAAAAAAGACCATGCTTCGTGGGGTAAAAGGCAATCCTTGACCCTTGCGTTGCACGATATAACACAAGTGTCCACTTAACCAAGCTCGCGGTAGGCCATGCAGCATATGGGTCCCAGCCATGCGTTTATCCATGCAAAGCATGGTGGGTGGCCTTGCCTTGGGGTGTGCGGCGCACCTCCCGTGTTTTTCCCGGCAAGATTTGGTTTTTTAGCGTTATTTCAAGGGCCTTTTGGTCATTTCCTTACCCAATCCATCCCCCATCTATATAAGATGTCCTTAGACCTATAGGGAATGATTTTTAGTCAGAACAATACGTTACTCTCTTCCCCAAAGCTCCAAAAGAAAGAAGAACACTCAGGTTCAGAATTCAAGGGCGAATTCAAAGACTTTCTCAACTCTCTCTCCATTAAACCTAAGGCGTTCTTCTACGGTGCTTCAGACTTTAGCTTTTCTTCATAAATTCCCTTCTAACAGGTATGCGGGTAATCAGTAAGAGTTTTGTTCACCTTTATGCCCAAAACCTTAAGCTTTTACATCAAATTTCATGACTTTAGAGATTTGGGTTCTTACCTTCTTATGTATATTTATGTAGAATTCAATTCTTATTCTTAGTATACGTTATTCATGTCATTTAAATGAATTATACTATATTTTAGTAAATTCCATGAGATTTTCCAAGGATTTGAGAAATTAGGCACCTAGCCCAAATTCATAGTATTTTCCCATAAAATGGTTTATCCTAGAATCTAATTCAGAAGGTTGGTGTTAAAGCGTGTAAATAAAGTTTAGTCAGTTTCAGTTGCAGTCTTCAGAAATCAATGACTTTAGACTAGTATAGTTCTGGCATAGTGAATCGGTACCTCAGTTTTAAATGAGCTAACATAATCAGTTTTGGGAGTAATTCTCAGCATCGAGTTGGACCAGGATTTAGCGTACCCTAAAGTCCCAGAATTATGAGCCATCAAAGGATTATTTAGCCCCTCAGTGGGCCTCAGTTTAATGATCATGCCAGTAATGCCTCTACACCCTGGCAAGGTGTATTGGGTCCTCTTGATGGGGCATATACATTGGACTCTACGTCTAGCTCACGTGGTTTATGTCGGTTTACAGACTCTCCCTCAGAATTAATTTCAGTAATGTGTATTAGGCCCTTAGATTAGTTTTACAGCATTTAAATATATGTTTTCAGAATATCCTTGCATTTCAGATTATTTTTAGCATGATTATATTCTGGGCCAATGCATAATAGTCTAACTTGCAGTTTTAAATAACATATCAGTATTTTAGCATGTTTATATATATATATATATATATATATATATAGTCAGCTTGCATATCTCTCATGCCCAGTACATTCAAAGTACTTCCGCATACTGTATGTGCTGCATTCTATCATGATACAGGTTCAGGCTCTCAGGTTCCACCTCACTATTAGCTCATTACAGTGCCATCTCAGCGACAGACAATGGTGAGTCTTCATCATTCGAGGATATATCTTTCTATGCTTTTTGAGTTAGCTTATTTTTTAGTTATAGTATTTTGGAGTTAGCTGGGGTCTTGTCCCAAGCAACTCATCAGTAGTAGATACTTTCAGACATAGAGTTAGATTTCAAATTATTCAACTATATTATATTCAGACTCGTATATTCATTTATTCAGAAATTTTCAGTTTAACTTCTGAACTCTTAAATTAAATTCAGTATAGCTTCCGCCTAGATATTTATGTTAATCAGAATGCTTATCTTATGCCATATCAAGAGTTGGCTTTGGGTCACTTGTGACTCTAAGCACCGTGTTACGTCTAGGGTATAGGCTCAGGGCATGACAAACTTGGTATCAGAGCCTCAGGTTTAATGTGTCCTAGGGTGTCTAAAAGCCGTGTTGAGTAGAGTCTTTTTTATGGGTGTAAAACACGCCACACTTATGAGGGAGAGGCTACGAGACATTTTTAGGAAACTTTACTTCTTTCTTGATTTAGTATCGTGTGATAGAGTTTAAGTCTATTTATCCCTTCTAATTTGTTCGTTATGCATTTGAGATCATGCCTCATGGCAAAAATAATGCTCGCAATGCTAACGCAAGCTTTCCAGCTCTGAACCATGAGGTTATGAATGTTGAGTTTTTAAATGCTATCCTGATGTTGGCACAAGCTGTGATGAACCAGGCTAATCAGCATGTCCCAGTTCCCACAAACCCAAATCATGGATCAACTACAGTCTGGGTTAGAGATTTTGTTCGCATGAATCCACCAGAGTTTCTAGGGTTGAAGGTTGGTGAGGACGCAAATTTTTTTATTGACGAGATCAAGAAGATTTTTGAGGTGATGCAAGTGATTGGTACTGACAATGTTGAGTTAGCCTCCTATCAACTCAAGGATATGACTCATATTTGGTTCACTCAGTGGAAGGCAACTGGGGTGTGAATGCAGCTCCTTTGACTTGGGATTGTTTCATGGAGCTTTTATGGACAGGGTCTTCCCGAGGGAGTTGAGAGAGGCTAAGGAAGATGAGTTTTTAAATCTAAGGTAGGGATCTATGTCTGTTCAGGAATATGGCTTGAAGTTTATGCAACTCTCTAGGTATGCCCCAACCATGGTAGCCAAGCTGAGAGCCCGATGGGCAAGTACATTTTGGGTGTCTCTAACTTGGTTAAAAAGGAGTGCAAGACAGCTATGCTAGTAGAGGATATGGATATCTCTAGACTCATGACTTATGCTCAACATATGAAGGAAGAGAAGCTTAAGGAGATATCAATTGAAAACAAGAATGCTGGGATAGGTAACTATGATTACTCACAACAGAGGTTGGGCGACGGAAATCACTCATAATTTTAGCAAAAGTATTCAGCTCTAGAGCCTTTATCATCTAGTGCTTCATTCCCCGGTCATCGTCATGATCATAAAAATAGGGCATCAGGCTCTAAGTCGCAAGGCAGCGTCTCAGGTAACCGCATGTTTCCAACATGTCCTAAGTGTGGTAAGAATCATTCTGGTGAGTGCCTTACAGGCAGAGATGGGTGTTTTAATTATGGTAAGATTTGCCATAGGTTGAAAGAGTGCCCCTCCGCCAAGCAGGGCCAAGGAGGTAATCGAGTTCAGTCTACTACTCCAGCAGCCCTAACGGGTTGCATAGCTCAGCAGGGTACTACTTCTTGCATAGCTAACGGTCAGCATCAAAACTGTCTCTATGCTATGTCATCTCGTCGAGATTAGGAGAGTTCCACAAATGTAGTCATGGGTATGTTGCAAGTATTCTCTTTTAAAGTGTATGCATTATTAGACCCTAGAGCTACAATATCATTTGTGACCCCTTATATTGCGTGTAAATTCAGAGTCAGTCCTGATGAACTCCTAAAGCCCTTCTCAATCTCTACTCTAGTTGGTGAGTCAGTCCTTGCTTAGAGGGTATACATAAATTGCCCTATCTCATTCCTCCATAAAGTCACCTCAACAGACTTAGTAGAATTAGCCATGACAGATTTTGACATTATTCTTGGCATGGATTGGCTACATTCTTGTTATGCCTCAGTCGACTGCAGAACTAAGATAGTAAGCTTTAAGTTTCCTAATGAGCTTGTCTTAGAGTGGAAGGGTAGCCCTCCATCCTCGAAGAGTCATTTTATATCTTATCTCAAGGCTAGAAAAATAATCTCTAAGGGGTATATCTACCATATAG
The DNA here is from genome assembly GCA_003996215.1 of Jaltomata sinuosa. Taxonomy (NCBI): domain Eukaryota; kingdom Viridiplantae; phylum Streptophyta; class Magnoliopsida; order Solanales; family Solanaceae; genus Jaltomata; species Jaltomata sinuosa. Next base: position 153,790 of record QJPP01002982.1, on the reverse strand, counting down.
TTTGGGTTATGGATTCTAAGTCCGAGACCCCATCTCTCTGGTTAGTCCTAGTAGTAAGTGAGTTCCATGAAGTCTTTTCTGAAGATCTGCCTGGAGTCCTTTCTGATTGGGAGATTGACTTCGAAATAGATCTTCTTACAGATATGCAACCTATATCTATTCCTCCTTACAGAATTGCTCCAAAAGAGCTAAAGTAATTAAAAGAGCAGATGAAAGACCGTTTAGATAAGGGATTTATCAGGACCAACATCTCTCCATGGGGTGCTCTAATTTTCTTGATGCGTAAGAAAGACGGTTCTCTCAGAATGTTTATTGACTATCGCTAGTTGAACAAAGTCACCATTAAGAACAAGTATCCCATCCCTAGAAGAGATGACTTGTTCGACTAACTTCAAGGTGCAATCTACTTCTCCAAAATTGAGCTCAGATCCAATTATCATTAGCTCAGAGATAGAGAATGCGACATTCTAAAGATAGCCTTCAGAACTCAGTATGGTCACTATGAATTTGTAGTTATGTGTTTTAGACTAACAACCGCTCCCATAGCCTTTATGGACTTGATGAACAGGGTGTTCAGGCAGTATTTGGACATGTTCATTATTGTCTTCATAGATGATATTCTTGTCTACTCACGGAGTGAGAAAGATCATGCAAATCATTTGAGAGGTGTGTTACAAACTCTCAATGATCGCTAGTTATTTGCCAAGTTCAGCAAATGTGAGTTCTGGTTGCAGTCAGTTGCTTTTCTGGGTCGTATGGTGTCTAAGAAGGGCACTCGAGTAGATTTGCAAAATATAGAAGCAGTAAAGGACTTGCCTAGACCCACTTCTCCGATGGATATTAGTAGTTTTTTAGGTTTGGCTGGTTATTACTGAAGGTTCGTTGAAGGATTTTTATCCATAGCTGACCCATTGAGTTGAGTCAGAAGAATGTTAAGTTTCAATGGTCAAATGAGTGTGAAAAGAACTTTCAAGAATTGAAGACTAGGTTGACCACAACTTCAGTTTTGACTCTACCAGATGATTCAGATGACTTCATAGTGTATTGCAATGCTTTCAGATTTGGCTTGGGTTGTGCTTTGATGCAACATGGTAAGGTCATTACATATGCATCTAGACATCTTAAGGTTCATGAGAAGAACTACCCGAATCCTGATCTTTAATTAGCAGCAGTGGTCCTTGCTTCAAAAATTTGGAGACACTACTTATATGGTGTCCATATGGATGTGTTTACCGACCATAAAAGCCACCAATATGTGTTCACTCAGAAGGAGTTAAATTTTTGCCAGAGGAGGTGGTTAGAGCTTCTCAAGGACTATGTCATGAGTGTGCTTTACCATCAAGATAAAGCCAATATGGTAGAAGACGCATTTAGTAGGTTGTCCAAGGGTAGTGTGTCACATGTTGAGAAAGAAAAAAAGGAATTAGCTAAGGATGTTCATAGGCTCGCTCGTTTGGGAGTTTGTGTTATAGATTCATCAAAAGATGGTGTCATTGTGCAGAATTGATCAAAATATTCATTGGTAGTTGAGGTGAAGGAAAATCAAGACAATGATCCCATCTTACTTCAGTTGAAGGGTGCAGTCCATCAAGAGAGAGTAGAGGTTTTCTCCCAAGGGGGAGATGGTGTGCTTCGTTACCAAGGTCGCTTATGTGTGCCTAATGTAGATGATTTGAGGCACTAAATTTTGATAGAGGCTCACAGCTCCAGGTATTCTATACATCTTGGTGCCACCAAGATGTACCGTGACCTACGAGAAGTCTATTGGTGTAATGGCATGAAGAGGGACATTGCAGACTTCGTGGCTAAGTATCCCAACTGTCAGCAAGTTAAAGTAGAAAATCAAAGACCGGGAGGTTTGAATCAGGATATCAACATTCCTACTTGGATGTGGGAAGTAATCAATATGGACTTCATTACAGGCTTACCTTATACTCATCGACAACATAACTCAATTTGGGTGATAGTGGACAGGATCATTAAGTCATCCCACTTTTTAGCTGTCAAGACTACAGATTCAGTGGAGGACTATGCAAGGCTTTACATCCGTGAGATAGTCAGAATACATGGGGTTCCCTTATCCATCTTCTCAGATAGGGGTACTCACTTCACATCTCAGTTTTGGAAGTTGTTTCAGAAGGGTCTTGGCACCCATGTTAATCTTAGTAAAACTTTTCACCCACAGACAGATGATTAGGCAAAGCAGAGCATTCAAACATTAGAGGATATGTTATGAGCTTGTGTGATCGACTTTAAATGTAATTGGGATGATCACTTACCTCTTATAGAGTTTGCCTACAATAACAATTTTCACTCTAGCATTCACATAGCTTAGTATGAGGCACTCTATGAGCGGAGGTGTAGATCACCCATAGGCGGGTTTGAGGTAGGTAAGAAACTTTGATAAGGCCAAATTCGGATCATGAGACTATGCAGAATGTTTATCTCATTAGGGAGAGGTTGAAGACTACTCAGAGTCATCAGAAATCCTATACAGATGTGAGAAGGAGAGACTTAGAGTTTGAGGTGGACGATTGGGTGTTTTTAAAGATGTCACCGATGAAGGGGGTGATGAGAATTGGCAAGAAGGGGAAGCTTAGTCCCCTATATGTAGGACTCTACAAGGTTCTGAGAAGAATTAGGAAGGTGGCATATGAGTTAGAGTTGCCAGCGGAGTTAGCAGCAGTTCATCCAGTCTTCCATGTTTCCTTATTGAAAAAGTGTGTTGGTGATTCGACATTAGTTGTGCCACTTAAGGACGTGAGTGTTAAGGATAATCTCACCTATCAATTTCAGTTGAAATTATTGATTGTCAGATTTATTGGTTGAGAAACAAGGAAGTTGCTTTGGTTAAGTTTCTTTTAAGAAAACAATCATTTAAGGGAGCTACTTGGGAAGTAGAAGCAGAAGCAGCCATGATGATCAAGTACCCTCATATATTCCCTTCTGATTCAGCTCCAGCATGAGGTGATAGTTCCTCTCCAGTTTTCTCAACTTCCTTGTTAGCATTTCCCCTCAGTTTCATGTCCCCTCAGTTGTTCTCGCATATTCAGCATGCATTGATGACTTTTAGGATTCAAATCAGTTAGAAAATCTTTTAGAATTTAGTTGGTAGGGATTGCAGCTTTTCCCCTCCAAACCTAGCTTGTTTAGTCTTCATTTGAGTATGAATGGTCCTAAGGGGGAGATAATGTAATGCCCTATACATTTGAATGCCTTTTAGAGCAAGAAAATGAACCTCTATGACCCTTAGAGCAAATAGAAATCGATTGGGGATGAGTTTAGAAGTGTTTGGGGAGCTTAGAATGTGGAAAAGGACCATGCTTCGCAGGGTAGGAGGCAAGCCTTGGCCCCCGCGTTGCATGACACAATGCAGGGGTTCACTAGACCAAGCCTGCGGTAGGCCAAATGGTGCATCGGTCCTACCCGTGCATTGGTCCATGCGAAGCATGGTGGGAGGCCATTCCTTGGGATGTGCGGTACCCCCCCCCCCCTCAATTTTCCCTGAAGGGATTTGGTTTTTTTAGCGTTAGTTCAATGGCCTTTTGGTCCTTTCCTTACCCAATCCATCCCCCATCTATATAAGACATCCTTAGACCCATATGGCATGATTTTTTGTTAGAACAATACGTTACTCTCTTCCCCAATGCTCCAAAAGAAAGAAGAACACTCAAGTTCAGAATTCAAGGGAAAATTCAAAGACTTTCTCAACTTTCTCTCCGTTAAACCTAAAGGAGTTCTTCTCCAGCGCTTCAAACATCAACTTTTCTTCACGAATTTCCTTTTAACTGGTATGCGGGTAATCAGTAAGGATTTTGTTCACCCTTATACCCAAAACATGAAGCTTTGATATCAAATTTCATGACTTTAGAGATTTGGGTTCTACCTTTTTATGTATTATCTATATAGAATTCAATTCTTATACTTAGTATATGATATTCATCTTGTTTAGATGAATTATACTATGTTTTAGTAAATTGCATGAGATTTTAGAAGGATTTGAGAAATATGGAACCTAGCCCAAATTAGTAGTATTTTCTCATAAAATGGTTTATCCTAGAATCTAATTCAGAAGGTTGGTGTTAAAGCGTGTAAATAAAGTTTAGTCAGTTTCAGTTGTAGTCTTAAGAAATCAATGACTTCAGACTAGTATAATTCTGGCATAGTAAATCAGGACCTCAGTTTTAAATGAGCCAACATAATCAATTCTGGGAGTAGTTCTTAGCACCCTACTCATAATTATAAATTCATGTCCGAGACTCACGGACATTTTCCAATTATCCCACCATCTATGGTCCAACGGCATATATAAAGGCCACACAGGGTCGCAAGGGTAATATTACAAAACTATCTCAAAAAAGCAAACATAGGAAATAAGAACTGACAGAAGGAAAGCGGGCAAGGTCTACGGTTCCAAACAAGTAAACAAAACCCAAAGATGCTAAATAGTACAATTATATTCTATATAAGCAAAGTCTAAGGTAGGTAAGCCATAACCTATCTGGCGTCCGATGAATAGCTGATGGGAAGCTGTCGCCCGAGCCTGAACTTCTTTGAGAAGCCCCAAAAGAGCGATCAAACTATTAAAAACACAATGTATTCGTCAAGATGAAGCTAATGGTACCCATAATTCTAATAATTTAGCTGAGTCAAAATCCAGGTCAAAAGTAAACCGTGGACCCTGCAACCTGAAGCCAAAAATGAAAGCTACCACAAGGTTCTCAACATAGTCGGGAATACACCTCGAAAAATAAGTGAAAAACGGGAATGGGAAAGGCCCCAAATAGCCCTTAGTCCCAAGAACAAATTTAGGAACCAAAATGAAGAATTTACGGAAATAAAGAGAGGAAAACATACAATTAGCGACAAGAACTCGACCACGAACCATAATTAAACACCCCAACGCTTTAAGATGAGCTCACACAGAAATTGGATCTTTGAGCTCAAGAGAAATGGTGGAAAATAGTTTAAAATAAACTTGAAGATGAAGAAGGAATGTTTAAAACAACGATCTCCACAAAAACGAAGATTTTCTTTGTAAATGCGGAGGTTGCTGTTCAAATGTGCCTCCCTAAAAGCGGGAAAATATCCACATATGCGGATGTTGCAAAAGCGACAGAACTCCACAAAAGTGGAGGTCCATGACTAGACGTACCTCCGTAAAAGCGGAGAAATGTCTACAAATAACGTGTCCACAAATGCGGTGCCTTACTGCAAAAGTGATATCCGCTAATGTGACACAAAGATTGCAAAAGTGGATACACCAGAACCAGCTATACCAGCAAAACTTAGCTAAGTCAAATGCTCAGATGGACCCTCGGGATTTATCTGGAACTCCACAGACACAAACCAAATATGCTACTCAACCAAAAACGGCATTCCGGACTCAACAGAATCGACAAAATTCCTAATGGAGGTCGATTTAACAAAAAGGTGGTCCCCACGCCCAAAACCAACCTTTAACCAAAATGAAACCCAATAGCCAAATATGAGTCCAAAAGCCTCGGGACTCAAACCAAAGGTACCTTTAGGCCAAATTTAACATTCCAGAGCTAATAGCACTGACAAAATTTCTATTCAAGGCTGTTTTCTCCGAATGTTGACCAAAGTCAAAATTCCAAGTTTAACTGGCCTGAAATCTCAGAAAGCGAGATAAAACCAAACCGAAAGCTCCCAGAACTCGATCATGGGTCCAACTAGACCAAAATCCATGCTTCGAAGCTAACAGAATTATCGAAATTCAATTTCGAGCATGCTTGCTAAGAATGTTGACTAAAGTCTATGATTTCCCAAGTTAAAGCTCTAAAATAGGGAAACGATCATAAAGACCAAATAAATGGCCCGGGCTCCAAAACACTGGTCCTAGCAAGTGAGAAATGACTTGGGGCCACTACAAGAAAGATCTAATAGTCCATAGAAAGTTAAGATGCGACAATAACCAGAAAGGTCATTACATCATCCACTACTAAAAAGGACTTTCATCCTTGAAAGTCAAGAAAAGGGAGTATCTGAAGGTTCAAACAACTGTGGATGTTGAGCTCGCATCTCTCTCTCGATCTCCCAGGTAGCATCTCTGAATGGATGGTGCCTCTACTGATCTTTAACCACATGAATCTCTCTAGATCTCATTCTCCTAACATCTCTGGCTAGGATAGCTACTGGATCCTCAACAAAAGTCAAACTGTCATCTAACTGCACTGAATCCCACTTCAACATATGTGACTCATCCAGAACATAATGCCTCAACATAGAAACGTGGAAGACTGGGTGCATAGCTGAGAACAAAGGAGGCAAAGCGAAGAGATACGCAACAATACCAACCCTCTGAAGAATCTCAAATGGCCCAATATACCTGGGGCTAAGCTTGCCCTGCCTACAAAATCTCATCACGCCCTTCATGGGCGACACTCAAAGAAAAACCCGATCACCAACACTGAACTCTAAGGCACGAAGTCTACGATTTGCATAGCTCTTTTGCCTACTTTGGGTTGCCCGAAGTCTATCTTGAATCACCCAAATTTTGTTTAAAGAGTCACGAAGAAGTTCTATACTCTGTAGCTGGGATTCAAAACCATCAGAGCAACCCACTGGTGATTTGTAATGCCTACTATACAATGCCTCAAAACGCGTCATGCTAATACTCGAGTGATAACTATTATTGTAAGCAAACTTTGCCAAAGGCACGTGCTGATCCCATGAACCGCCAAAATCAAGAACACAGGCCTGTAACATGTTCTCCAGGACCTGGATAGTCCTCTAAGACTGGACATATGTCTGAGGATGGAATGCAGTGCGGAGCTGAACCTCTGTACCCATCTCTAGCTGAATAGTCCTCCAAAACTGAGATATACACTGAGTACCACGGTCTGAAATAATAAAAGCTGGAACCCCATATAAATGGATTACTTCTCGAAGATAAATCTGAGCTAACCTCTCTACACTATAGAAAGAATTAACTAGCAAGAAATGTGCAGACTTAATCAGTCTATCAAAAATAACCCAAATAGTGTCAAATCCTCGAGAAGTGTATGGAAATCGTGCTATGAATTCCATAGTGATATCTTCTCACTTCCACTCAAGAATGGGAAGTCTCTGAATAAATCCACCAGGTCTCATGTGCTCGAACTTAACCTACTGACAGTTCAAAAATCGAGTTACAATCTCTGCCATGTCCCTCTTCAGACTACTCCACCAGTAAATCTGCCTCAAATCTCAATACATCTTAGATACTCCCGAATGGATTGAATATCTGGAACAATGAGCCTCACAGAGAATCAACTAAATCAAGTCCCGAACTCTCAAAATACAAAGGCATCTATCTAACCTCAAAACACCATCAGAATATAAAGTAGCTCTGCTGGCCTCACCCCGTACAACCTAATCACTAATGTCACACAACCGCTGATCCCTTAATTAACGCTGTTGAATCTGATCAACCAGAGTAGAACAGACCTCAACACTGGCAAGAACTCTGCTGGGATCTAACAAGTCAAGCCTAACTAGATGGTTAGACAAGGACTAGACGTCCATGGTAAATGGTCACTCAAAAACTTAAAAAGAAGCCAAGATGCCCATACTCACTGCTTTCTGGCTCAAGGCATCCGCTACCATATTTGCCTTGTCCGGATAGTACAAACTAGTAAAGTCATAGTCCTTTAGTAACTCAACCCATCTCCACTTCATAGAGTTCATCTCTTGATAACTCATGCTGTACTGAAGACTATGGTGATTGGTGTAAATCTCATAGTAAACTCCATACAGATAGTGCCTCCAGATCTTGAGCACAAAGACTACTGCCGTAACATACAAGTCATGAGTGGGGTAGGTTCACTCATGATCCTTCAGCTGCCTCAACCCATATTATAACACCCCAGAATTTAGACCAGCTTTTAAAACCCCGAACTCAGCAAAACTTAAGAAAATCCCATCCCCAGTCAAGCCCCAGGAGCTGACCCACGGGCGTCGTAGACATGATGGCCCATCAGGAGTCCCCGTGGGAAAGGTCCAGAGATAGTCCAAGCTGGCTCTAGCCAAATAGGGGACCCGATAGGCATCGATAGTCTGACGGGCCATCGGGAAACTCGTGAGGAGGAGCCAGCACCCCAGCATCCCAGCCTCCTTTGCCCCAATGGGCAAATTTCCACGGGTATCGCCGATGCGATGGGCCATGGGTCTACCCGTGGGAATGATCCAGAGGGCCATCCAGGTCTACCCTATCCTGATGCCCTGGCCAATAGGCCATCGCAGGTAAGACGCCCGTCTGACGGTGAGTTTTTCTGAAATTTCCATGTTAAGTTGGGGGCAGTTTGGTCTTTTGCCAATTCTTTTATTTCCGATCCTTAGTAGTTTTGGGATTAATTAAAGGGTTCTTAACTCTATTCTCCCTTATTACTACTAAATCATTTGACACTTAGCAACATCAGACAAAAACAAAGCATTTTCTCTCAAGAACAAAGTTGAGGGTTTCCTCCAAGTTTCTCGCCAAATCCAAAGGTTCAATCGTAGAATCTTCCTCCAGGTATATGGGATTTCACTGGTGAGTTCCTTTCACTCACTATGTCCCTAGAACTCAGTCAATTTCTGCAGTTTCTCCATGATTACTTAGACCTAGGGTATAAACCCCAGAGATTTCCTTGCTGTTCAGATGCTATAACTTATATGATGCTTAGTTCATGTTCTTGGAGAATTAACATAGTTTCATGTATAGAACTCAAAAACCCTAGCTTATGTAAATTTTAGTATTTCATAAATTATGCTTGCTAGGCAGATTAGTCAGACAATCATGCTTCAGAATTTGAATGCCCTATCGTTCTATGTATATTGCATTCTCAGATTTTATCAGTGTTTTGAGCCATTCAGTATTACAGTTGCATCTTTAGGTTTATATTCAGTTGGGAGTAAACTTAGAACCGAGCGGACAAAGGGATAAAGGCTCACCCACTAGTTTAGGCTGAGACCTTTAGCAGCAATCCCTGAGTCCCAGAACTATGATGCCACCATAGGTTCTAAAGGGGTCATCCGTCAGATTAGGCTTGACACCCTTGTCCCTTGTTGACATCAGTTAGGGGATCCACGTCAGATTTGTTTGTACCCTTGGGAAGGTATGAACATCCTTCCATCTAGGGTTACAGGTTATCCCCATAGTTAGCTCAACTTACAGTATGTCGGTTAATAGTATCTCCCACAGTCAGACTCACGTTGCATTGACCTTATATTCAGTTACTCAGTTCAGCATGTGATATACTCATGATGCTTATTTGGTCATTGCATCTCAACTTACTTCTTAGGTTATGCTTCAGTATATATATTTCCATGTTCAGTTGTTATGTTGTTCAGCTTAGTTCATATCATGCATGCTCAGTACATTCAAAGTACTAACACATACTTTTGTGCTACATCGTCTTATTATGTAGGTTTAGGCCCTCAGTATCTAGATCGCGCTTAGATCAATTTCCAACCCATACTTAGCAGCTGCACTGGTGAGTCCTCTTAGTTCGAGGATGACATACATGATTTACCTTTCAGTCTTTTTATTTCAATTTTTCAGATTATTAGAGTTAGATGGGGCATGTTCCAGCAACTCGCATCAGTTAGAGGCTTTAAGATATAGACTAGATTCAGCTTGAGTTGTTAGTGTTGTTTTCAGACTTCATTATACTCTCTTATATATTTTATATACTCAGACGTATTTGGGCTTTTACCCACTTTAGATATTAAACTGTTTTTCAACTTCCGCATAGTATAAAATTTTAACTTGAAATTGTTTAGATATGCCAGACCATGGGTTAGCTTGGGATCACTTGTGACTCTAAGCACCGTGTTACGTCTATGGGTAGCCACGAGGCATGACAAACTTGGTATTAGAGCCTTAGGTTAAAGTGTCCCAGGGTGTCTAAAAGTCGCTTCGAGTAGAGTCTTCTTCACGGGTGTGAAGCGCGCCACACTTATAGGAGAGGAGCTATGACACGCCATTAGGAATGACTTCCCTTCTTTCTTTTCCAGCTCATTCTATAGAGTATCAACTCAAATTAATCTCCTTCTATTCTAACTCATGCTCTTTGTATTTTAAAAAAATACCTCTCAGAAGAGCTAACACTAGGAATCAGCCAGCAGCTCCAGCAGACCCATTGAATGAGCAAGTCACGCATGCCGAATTCAGGGATGCTTTCCAAGTGCTTGCTCAGGCCCTGACCGCCCAGGTCAATTAGCAGGCTGCAACACCAACTCCGCCTTAGACTAACACTGCTGCAGCAGGAATCCAAGATTTCACACAGATGAACCCTCCAGAATTTCATGGGTCTAAGTCAGAAGAGGATCCATAAGAGTTTTTAGACGACATTCAGAAGGTGACAGACATTTTGGGTGTCACTCCAGTCGAGGGTGCAAATTTTGCTGCCTATCACTTGAAGGGAGTGGCCTACACTTGGTACCAGCAGTGGAAAGAATCTCGTGGAACTAATATGGGTCCAGTGAGTTGGAACCTTTTCAAGATTGCTTTTCTGGACCAGTTTTTCCCACTAGAGCTCAGAGAAGCCAATGTTCAGGAATTCATTAACCTGAAGCAGAATGATTTCAGTGTGAAGGACTATGCTCTCAAGTTCACACAACTATATAAGTATGCCTCAACGATAGTAGAGGACTCCAGGGCCCGTATAAGCAACTTCGTATCTGGCGTGTTGGATGATATGGTCAAAGAGTGCAAGACTGCTATGTTGATTAAGGAGATGGATTTCTCCAGATTGGTTACTTATGCCCAGCAGATTGAGGAGGAGAAAATAAAGGAAAGGGGAGGAGATAGTAAAAGGGTTAGGACAGGTGACTTTAGCTACTCTAAGCAAAAATCAGAGGGTGGTAAGTGCTCTCATATTTCTCAGAAGAATTCATCTCTAGCTCCAGCTCCATCTTCTGCCAGTGCCCTAGTGCCTAAATTCAAGTAGAATCGACAGGATAGAGCGTCAGGCTCTAATTCCCAAAGTACAGTTACTAGCGAGCACACCCATCCAGTGTGTAAGAAGTGTAATAAGAACCATCAGGGTGAGTGCATGGCAGGTAGTAGAAATTACTTTGGGTTTGGTAAGCCAGACCATAGAATGAAAGAGTTCCGTAAAAATTCTCTCAAGGGCAGGGATGCTCATTCGGAGAATCAAGCCAGCTTTGCAGCATCTCCAACAAATCTCCCCACTCAACAGGGTGCCTCATCTGGTACAGGTGGTAGTCAGCGCCAGAACAGGTTGTATGCTCTTCAGGCTTGATAGGATCAGGAGGACTTGCCTGATGTAGTCACGGGTACATTGTGAGTCTTTAATAATGATGTCTATGCATTGTTAGATCTAGGGGCTACGCTTTCTTTTGTAACTTCATATATAGCAGTAAATTTTTATATCAGTCCCAAAATTCTCCCAGAACCCTTCTCAGTCTCTACTCCAGTTGGTGACCCAATTATAGCTAGAGGGGTATATAGAAATTGCCCTGTCACAGTTTCCCAGAAAGTCACCTAAACATATCTTGTAGAGTTAGAAATGCTAGATTTTGATATCATTCCAGGCATGGATTGGTTACATTCCTCTTATGCATCAGTTGATTGTAGAACTAGGATCGTTCAGTTTCAGTTTCAAAATGAGCCAGTCTTGGAATGGAAGGGTAATAACTCAATGCCTGTAGGTCGCTTCATCTCCTACCTTAAGGCCAAAAAAATAACTTCCAAAGGGTATATCTATCATCTTGTTCGGGTCAAGTATTCAAACTCTGAAACCCCAACTCTTGAGTCAGTTCCAGTAGTAAGTTAGTTTCCAGAAGTGTTCCCAGAAGATCTTTCCGGAGTTCCTCCCAAAAGAGAAATTGACTTCGGAATAGATCTCCTTCCAGATACCCAACCTATTTCGATTCCTCTTTATAGAATGGCTCTAGCTGAGCTTAAGGAATTGAAATAACAACTGAAAGACCTTCTAGATAAGGGCTTCATCAGACCCATCATCTTTCCATGGGGTGCCCCAGTGCTGTTCGTGCGCAATAAAGACGGTTCTCTCAGGATGTGCATTGACTACCGTTAGTTGAACAAAGTCATAATCAAGAATAAATATCCTATCCCCAAAATTGATGACTTGTTCGACCAGCTTCAGGGCACTAGTTACTTTTCTAAGATAGACCTCAAATCTGTTATCATCAGCTCAGAGTCAGAGATAGTGACATCCCAAAGATAACCTTCAGGACTCGGTATGGTCATTATGAATTTGTAGTCATGTCTTTTGGACTAACCAATGCTCCTGTAGAATTCATGGACTTAATGAACAGGGTGTTCAAATAGTATTTGAACTTGTTCGTCATCGTCTTTATTGATGATATCCTTGTTTATTCTCGGAATGAGGAAGAGCATGTGACTCATCTGAGGGTTGTTCTGCAAACTCTCAAAGATTGCCAACTATTCACTAAGTTCAGCAAATGTGAATTCTAGTTGTAGTCTGTCGCTTTCCTTGGTCATGTTGTATCCAGCAAAGGGATCCGAGTGGATTCTCAGAAAATTGAGACAGTAAAGCATTGGCCCAGACCCACCTCTCCGACTAATATTAGAAGTTTTTTGGTTTTCTCCGGTTACTACAGGAGGTTCGTTAAAGGATTTTCATCCATAGCTTCCCCATTGACCAAGTTGACTCAGAAGAAGGTCAAGTTTTAGTGGTCAGATAAATGTGAGAAAAGTTTCTTATAACTGAAGACTAGGTTAACTACATCTCCTGTCTTGACTCTACCAGAGGGTTTAGACGGTTATGTGGTTTATTGTGATGCATCCAGGGTTGACCTAGGTTGTGTTTTGATACAGTAGGGTAAGGTCATAGCTTATGCTTCCAGACAGCTTAAGATCCATGAGAATAACTACCTGACTCATGACCTCGAGCCTGTAGCAGTTGTATTTGCCCTAATGATTTAGAGAAACTACTTGTATGGTGTTCATGTTGATGTGTTCATATATCATAAGAGCCTCCAGTATGTGTTCACCCAGAAAGAGTTGAATCTTCTTCAGAGGAGATGGCTTGAGTTCTTCAAAGATTATGATATGAATGTGCTCTACCATCCAAGTAAGGCCAATGTAGTGGCTGATGCTCTCAGCAGACTATCTATGGGTAGCGTGTCACATGTTGAGGAAGAGGAGAAAGAATTAACTAGAGATGTTCACCGGCTTGCTCGCTTAGGAGTTTGCCTTATATACACCTTTGATGGTGGTGTGATAGTCCAGAATGGATCAGAATCTTCTTTGGTAGTAGAGGTTAAGGAGAAACAGGATAGTGACCCTATATTGCTTCAACTTAAGGGTGCAGTTCATCAGTAGAGAGTTGAGGTTTTTTCCCAAGGGGGATATGGTATGATTCATTATCAGGGTCGCTTATGTGTTCCTAAGGTGGGTGAATTGAGGCATAAGATCCTTACAGAATCCCATAATTCCAGATATTCCATTTATCCAAGTGCCACTAATATGTACCGTGATCTACGGGAAGTCTATTGGTGGAACGACATGAAAAGGGACATCACCAATTTTATGGCTAAGTGTCCTAATTGTCAGCAGGTTAAAGTAGAACATCGAAAACCAGGAGGTGTGACTCAGGAGATTAGAATTCCTACTTGGAAGTGGGAAGTCATGGATTTCATTACGGTTTTACCTCGTACTCATAAGCAGCATGACTCCATTTGGGTGATAGTGGACAGAGTCACTAAGTCAGCTCACTTCTTGGCTGTCAAGACTACAGACTCCGTAGAGGACTATGCCAGACTATATATCAGCGAGATAGTCAGGTTGTATGGGGTTCCCTTGTCTATCATCTCAGATAGAGGTCCTCAGTTTACATCTCATTTCTGAAAGTCTATTCACAAAGGTCTTGGTAATCAAGTGAAACTCAGTACAACATTTCATCCACAGACGGATTGTCAGGCAGAGCATACCATTTAGACCTTAGAAGACATGTTGAGGGCTTGTGTGATCAATTTCTAGGGTAGTTGGGATGATCACCGACCTCTCATAGAGTTCACCTACAATAATAGTTTTCAATCTAGTATTCAGATGGCCCCATATGAGGAACTTTATGGGCATAGATGCAGATCACCGATTGGTTGGTTTGAAGTAGGTGAAGCATCCTTGGTTGGACTATATTTGGTTCATGAGTCTATGGATAAAGTTCATCTCATCAGAGAGAGATTGAAAAGAGCTCAGGTCGTCAGAAGTCCTATGCAGATGTCAGGAGAAGGGACTTAGAATTCAAAATTAATGATTGAGTTTTCCTGAAAGTGTCACCCATGAAGGGAGTGATGAGATTTGGCAAGAAAGGGAAGCTCATTCCCAGGTATGTAGGCCCTTACAGAATCTCAAAAAGGATTGGTAATGTGGCTTATGAGTTAGTGTTTCTAGCAGAACTAACAGCGGTCCATCCAGTCTTTCACATTTCTTTGTTGAAGAAGTGTGTTGGCAATCCAACAATGATAGTGCCCTTATAGATTGTGGCTATGAAGGATAGCCTCACCTATGAGAATGTTAATGTTGAGATTCTTGACCGTCAGGTTCGTAAGTTGAGAAATAAGGAAGTCGCTTCAGTAAAAGTTGTGTGGAGGAATCAGTCCATAGAGGGAGCTACTTGGGAAGCAAAGCAGGCATGATAGCCAAGTATCCTCATCTCTTCCCTTCCGACCCAGTTTCAGTTTGAGGTAATAGTTCCTCTCCAGTCTTTCAGTTTCCTCTCTTGCATGTCAGTCTCAGAAACATGTTTGCCTTGTTATTCTAGTATTTTCAGCATGCTTTCATATACTTAGAACTAGACTTAGTAAGATATCAGCTTCTAGAATTCAGTTGGTAGGGACTGTAGCTTTTTCCCTCAAAACTCAGATTAGTTAGTCATCATTCGAGGATGAATGATCCCAAGGGGGAGATATTATAACACTCCAAAATTTAGACCAGCTTTTAAAACACAGAACTCATCAAAACTTAAGGAAATCTCATCAAAAGTCAATCCCCACGGGCATCGTGGACACGATGACCCATCAGAGGTCCCCATGGGAAAGGGCTAGAGACAGTCCAAGCCGGTCCAGCCAAAAAGGGGACCTGATGGGCATCTGTTGTTTGATGGGCCATAGGGCAGCTCGTGAGGAGGAGCCAACACCCCAGCGTCCCAACCTCCTTTGCCCCAATGGGCAAATCACCATGGGCGTCGCTGATGCTAGGGGTCGTGGGTCCGCCCATGGGAATGGTCCAGAGGGCCATCAAGGTTTGCCCTATCCCGATTCCCTAGACAACGGACCATCACAGGTTCGACGCCCATCAGAAGGCCCATCCGGCGGTGAGTTTTTCCAACATTTCCATCTTAAGTTAGGGGTAGTCCTGTCTTTTTCCAATTCTTTTATTTCTGATCCTTAGTCATTTTAAGAGTAATTAAAGGGTTTTGTACTCTATTCTACCTCATTACTCCTATATCATTCAACACTTAGCAACATCAGACAAAACAAAGCGCTTTCTCAAGAACAAAGCAGAGGGTTTCCTCCAAGTTTCTCCCCTAATCCAAAGGTTCAACCGTAGAATCTTCCTCCAGGTACGTGGGATTTTACTAGTGAGTTCCTTTCACTCTCTAGGTCCCTAGAACTCAGTAAATTTCTTCAGTTTCTCCATGATTACTTAGACCTAGGGTATAAACCCCAGAGATTTCCTTGTTGTTCAGATGCTATAACTTATATGATGCTTAGTTCATGTTCTTGGAGAATTAGCATAGTTTCATGTATAGAACTCAGAAACCCTAGCTTGTGTTAATTTTAGTATTTCATAAATTATGCTTGCTAGGAATATTAGTCAGACAATCATGCTTCAAAATTCGAATGTCATATCGTTCAGTATATGTATGTTGCATTCTCAGATTTTATCAGTGTTTTGAGCTATCTAGTATTACAGTTGCATCTTTAGCTTTATATTTTGTTGGAAGTAAACTTAGAACCATGAAGACGAAGGGATGAAGGCTCACCTTCCAGTTTAGGCTGATACCTTTAGCAGCAATCCCTGAGTCCCAGAACTACGACGCCACTGTAGGTTCTAAAGGGGTCACCCATCAGATTAGGCTTGACACTCTTGTCCCTTATTGATATCACTTAGTGTATCCACGTCAGATTTGTTTGTACCCTTGGCAAGGTATGATTACCCTTCCATACAGGGTTACAGGTTGGCCCCATAGTTAGCTCAACTTGGGGTATGTTGGTTAATAGTATCTCCTACAGTCAGACTCATGTTGCATTGACCTTATATTCAGTTACTCAGTTCAGCATGTGATATACTCATGATTCTTATTTGGTCATTGCATCTCAGCTTACTTCTCAGGTTATGCTTCAGTATATATATTTCCATGTTCAGTTGTTATGTTATTCACTTAGTTCATATCCCGCATGCTCAGTATATTCAAAGTACTGATGCATACTTTTGTGCTACATCGTCTTATTATGTAGGTTCATGCTCTCATTATCCAGATCGCGCTTAGATTGATTTCCAGCCCATACTCAGTAGCTGCAGTGGTGAGTCCTCTTAGTTCGAGGATGACATACATGATTTACCTTTCAGTCTTGTTAATTAAATTTTTCAGATTATTAGAGTTAGCTGGGGCATGTTCCAGCAACTCGTATCAGTTAGAGGCTTTAAGATATAGACTAGATTCAGCTTGAGTTGTTAGTGTTGTTTTCAGACTTCATTATACTCTCTTATATATTTTATATACTCAGACGTATTTGAGCTTTTCCCCACTTCAGACATTAAACTATTTTTTAGCTTCCTCACAGTATAAACTCTTAACTTGAAATTGTTTAAATATGCCAGACCATGGTTTAGCTTGGGGTCACTTGTGATTTAAGCACTGTGTTATGTCTAGGGGGTAGCCTTGGGGTGTGACAACTATGCTATCACATGACCCTTCTTCATCAACACATAACCAAGACCAACTGATGAAGCATCATAATACACTGAGAAGCCCGGGCCCTCAACTACCAATGTCAATACCAGAGCTTAAGTCAATAAGTCCTTAATCCTCTGGAAACTATACTCGCACTGATCAGACCACTGAAATGGAACATCTTTCCTAGTAAGCCTAGTCAAAGGTGTTGCTATAGAAGAAAATCCCTCCAACAATCCGTCTGTAGTACCCTGCCAATCCAACAAAACTACAAACCTCGGTAAGAGTAGTAGGCCTCAACCAATCACGAACGACTGTAATCTTTCCTGGGTCAGCTCTAATCCCATCCTTAGACACCACGTGTCCTAGGAATGCTACTGATTACAAGAAAAAACTCGCACTTTGAGCACTTGGCATAAAGCTGGTGATCTCTCAAAGTCTAGAGTACGATCCTCAAATGCTTCTCATTCTCCTTTGCACTCCACGAGTATATAAATATGTCATCAATAAAGTCTATCACGAACGAATCCATGTATGGCTTGAGCACCCTGTACATCAATTCCATGAAAGCTGATGGGGCACTAGTCAACCCAAAAGACATCACCAGGTACTTATAATGGCCATAACGTGTCTTGAATGATGTCTTAGGGATGTCCTCAGCCCTAATCCTCAACTGGTCATAGATTGACCTTAAATATATCTTAGAGAACACTGTTGCATTCTGGAGCTGATCAAACAAGTCATCTATACGCGACATCAAATACTTGTTCTTTATATTGACCTTATTCAACTACCGATAATCAATACACATCCACATCGAACCATCTTTCTTCTTCACAAACAGAACTGGGGTACCCCAAGGTAACACACTCGTCCTGATAAAACCTATAGCATACAAGTCCTGAAGCTGAACTTTAAGCTCCCTTAACTCAGTAAGAGCCATATGATATGGAGTAATGGATATGGGTCTGGTGCCAGACTCTAACTCAATGGCAAAGTCTATATCATGCTCAAGTGGAAGGATTGGTAGGTCAGTCAAAAACACATCTAAGAACTCCCTAACCACAGGGACCAACTCGGGAGAAGAAGTGTCGGCAATAACATCTTGGACATATTCTAGGTGAGCCAAATGCCCATGCAAAATCAACTTCCTAGACTGAAGGCAAGAAATGATCCCAGATGGTGCTCGACTAATAGAAACCTACCACACAACTCGGGATACACCGAGCACGGCTATGGTAATATCTTGGAATAACAATCCAAAATCACCCAGTGAGGGGATAAAAAGTCCATGCCCAGAATCACATCAAAGTCTAGCATATTTAGAATCATCAAGTCAGCCCATGTCTCAAGATCACCAACAGTTATAAAGTAGGATCTAACAATATGATCCACTGCTAAAGAATCACCTATCGGGGTAGCAACAGATATAGGAATAGATAATAGCTTACTAGCCAACCCCAATCAAGGAACAAAGTAAGAAGAAACATATGAGCATGAAGAACCAGGATCAAACAATGCTAAAGCTGACTGGCGACATACATAAATCATACCTGTGATCACCACATCTGAGGCCTTTGCCTCTGGTATACCAGGGACCCCATAGACCTGACACTGACCTCCACCAAACTAAACTATATCTCGACTATCTGACCTACCACATGGGGAACCACCCCTACCCTGAACACCACCACCTCTGGCTAATGGCTGCTCTAGTCTTAGAGGCTGAGCCGACTAAGCGCCTGCTTGAACTGTACCCTGCTAGTGGCAATCTTTGGCAAAGTGGCCCATAATACCATACTCATAACAAGTCCCTGATGGCCCACCCTAGCATGAAGAACTAACAGAATCTGAATGGCCACCATGACCTAAATCCCTAGATGACGTACCCTTCGAAGACTGACCTGAACTTGACCCACTATAACCATGCTGACTGATATAACCGTGATCAAATTGAGGCCTACCTAAAGCCTGAAGAAAAGCCTGGACTGACCCAGATATTTCTATGGCTAACATCTTTGGCCCAACTAACTTGAACCTCTACTACCAGAGCAGGAACCACTGTATATGCCCTGATGGCGTGACTTTTTATCTCTGGCCCCTAGGTCCTGCCAATGCAAATCCTCCATAGAGAAGTCATGGTCCGCTATAGCCTGGAATGATTGCCTACTAGCAACTAGTATCTCTATCATCTGGCGAAGCTTGCTCCTCAACCCCTAAACAAATTGATGAATACTGTCTGGCTCTATTGGAATGATCATAGCACCAAATGGAGAAAACTGGTGGAAACATGTCTTATACTTAGCCACTGACATAAATCCCTATATCAATTGGGTAAATAGATCTCTAGGCGCTCACGGTCACTCTGAGGCAAGAACTTGGCCATAAAGGCCTCATAGAACTCTCTCCAAGTCAACTGAGGAGATTTAGACGATCTGCAAGCTACCTGGGCCCTCCACCAAAGCTTAGCTGGCCTTCTAACTGATAGTTGTTATAACCTACTTCATGAGTATCCAATAGACCAAGATGGTGAAGCATCTCCTCGCAAGTAGAAATAAAGTCATAAGCATCCTGACCAAGAGAACTGGAAAACTTCGGTGGGGATAATCTCATAAACTAGCCCAAAGCCTTCTTCTCTGACTCTATCATAACTAGGAGAGAAACAAGAGGCTGAGCAACTGTAGGCACTGATAAACCCTGTGCATAAGGAGCCGCAGTAGCAGGCTACGTTCCTAAACTCTAAAGACCTAGGGCTACCCCCTGAGCAGATGTATGTTCTATATTTGAAGGCTAACCCCCAACCATACTCAACAACTGCAGAAGTACACTCTGAATATCTTGTGTAGGAGCTGAGTCTAGTGTTAGGTGCTGATATAGATGTTGATACTAGCCCTGGTGTCACCTAGGCTGCCTTCTGGTCCACCGGCTGCTGATCCAGAACCTGTGCAGGCTCATACTCAGCCTTAGGGGCTCTAACTGGTGCCACTTCTCAGGAAAATCCTCAACCTCTGCCTCTACGACCACCCTGGCCCCTAGATAGAGTCGGGTGTGCTGGTACCGAAGGCTCGCCCTCATCCGCTATTGAAGATCTCATACGAGCCATCTGCAAAGAGTGAACATAACAAATGAGATTCCAGGAAACCATCTAGGATAAGATGCATGACATAGAAGCAAGAAAAGAGTCACGTTTCCTAAAATGCCACTGTAGCCTCTTGAAGATAAAGCACAGATGTCTCCGCCCTGATCCACATGACTCTACTAGACATTGGCTCCTATATCGATGATACTAGTGAACCTAGGCTCTGATACAAAACTACCGCGACCTAATTTCTCAGGTCATGATGGAACCTATAATCCCCCATATAGGCGTACCAATCCTCGTAGACTAGAATGGTTAGTAATAGGCTACTATCAAAGCAAAGCATGCACAAGCAGAATAATAAGTAGAAGAATGAAAAATAAAAGAAAACAATGAGAAATATATATAAATATAAATAGGAAACTACACTATCCCATGACCTGGTATCAAAAGTATATGGGGGTTATCTTGGGGCTCTTGTGACTCTAAGCTCTGTGTTACTGATGTGCCATGAGTTTGTAGCACTTTTAACACTTAAAACATGTAATTGGAGTATGTTCTTTATCTATTTTTAGTAGCTTTGATGTGTTTTTGAGTCTTGTGTAGGAAAACATGGTTCGAAGACTTGAGTGCAGAGAAATACTGATATTTGAGCTAAAAATGACTTCTACGACTCAAGACCACGAGTCGTTGATTATTCCACGAGTCATGGAAGTCAGTCGTGGAAAGAATACTGCAAATGTAGCTGGGGCCTGAGTTCCATAGAAGGTTTCCACGAGTTGTTGAACTATTAACGAGTCATGATTCCTGCTCATGGAACCTAATCAGAGAAGGAGAAATATGCATGAGTCCCATGAAAGGTTTCCATGAGTCGTGGACCTATTCACGAGTCATGAATCCTACTCATGGAACCTGATCAGAAAAGGAGAAAATTGTCAAAGGTCTACGGCTCAATTCCATGAGCCGCGATTCAAGTCACGAGTCGTAGACTGCTCTCATGGAAAGGAACCTATAGGATGACAAATACACTGAGTTTCACGAGTGCTGATGATGACCCGTAGAAACTTCCACAGACCGTAGACTGTGTCTGTGGAATCTACCGATGCCAGTTTCCTTGTTTAGTTAGGATAGGATTTTTACTATCTATAAATACCTTTCCTAGGTTTTATTTTACGTTTTATGCATGACATTTTGTAGGAAACACATTCGTAACTTTGTGATATTAGTTTGTTCTTGGATTTTGAGATTTATACACATTCATTGTTCATTGTACTTACTTCCATCTTCATCCATTCAAGATTTCAGATTTCTTTAACTCTTATTGTAAGTATATGATCATGAACACACCAGTAACTCTTGATTGTTTACTTATGAAGATGAGTAGCTAAATCCAGAACTAGGGTTGTGGGAACCATGAGGGATTAACGAAGTAGGCAAAGTACTTGGGTACTCTAGGGCGGTGTTTATACATGTACTATTCTTCCCTTCACTTTGATTGCTTTTTAGCGGTGCTCAACATTAGAACTTACCTTATCCTTACTTTCCGGATCAAAGAGGTAACGGATGGAAAAAAGGTCATTTAACAACAGAGATTTGTGGATACCAACCCTCATCTAATGGCTTGACCTTGTATAGGAATAGCTAATATGGGATCTAGGGTAAGGGTTAGTACAACATACACCCATGGCCGGACCAAGGCGTGTGGTGAAATTCATCTATCTGCCAGACAAAGGATTTAGGTGAACCTAACTTACTGATTCTACATGCTAAGCACCAAACTAGTTTACTAAGTACAAAGCCTTACTAAGTTATGATCTCATGGGGAACACTACCCTAGTCATCTCACCCATTGATTACAACTCCTAAAATTGTCACGTGTTACTTGTTTACATTCTAGTCACAATTACTACTTGTTACTTTAAAAAACCCCTTTCGAGGGAAATAAATGACTAAAAGCGCGAGTAAACATTAATCGACCATAGTCCTACCATATTCCCTGTGAGATCGACCCCAAACTTCATTGAGTTCTATATTTGATTAGCGACCGGTTACTCTTCTAAAATGAGGTGTAATTTGAGTGTATCAAATTTGGTGGCTTTGCCGGGGACTACAGTTTAGGATTAAGAGAAATTGTGTTTATTTCACTATTAATCCTTATTTCCTGATTTTACTTTTTTTGTTGTTTTTGTTTTGATCTACAGGTTGCACGCTTGTGCATGCCTAGTACAAGGAGTCAAGGCAATCTCTTGATCCCATACGATCCTGAGCTCTCCAAAACCTTAAGAAACATGGCTAAAGAAGGAGAGCACAAGACACAGGAGAAGATCACAACCCGGTTGTTGGCCGAGGATGAGCAATGAAATAAGGAAGGAGAAGATGCTCTTACCGGTGAAGATGTTGCACTTACAACAGACCTCATAGCTCAAAATATGGTGGCTAAGCAAGCAAGGTAGGCTCAACAACAAGCTACTCATCAAGATGCACTAAAGACCCAAGCAGTAGCAGACAGGGCAACTCACTGGAATTTGCCTAGAGGACCAGTTACGCCATGACAGAATAGGGGTCGACAGATGTAACAACCCTGGCAAGCCTCTCGCTACTATGATTATGATGATTATGATGAAGAGGAGGAATTGGGCATTGCTGGACCCGTAGTGTTGCCACCACTGACTGAGGGGGAAAAATTTGACATCACTAGAACCATGATCCAGTTGATAAATAATAAAGGCCTGTATGCTGGAAATCTACAGAAGATGCAAATCGTCATGTGCAGAATTTTACTCAGATTTGCAAGGCGTATAGTATGCCAGGAGTGGGGCAAGATGTTATTAGACTGAGGTTGTTTCCATTCTCATTGACCAACAAGGCAACTTTTTGGCTCTCAGAACTGCCCGATAATTCCATCTACACATGGCAAGAGTTGAAGACCCAGTTTTTGGAGTGATTCTTTCCTCCAACAAGGATGTTGCAATTGAAATAGGAGATCTATAATTTCAAGCATCTACCTACAGAGGTGTTATATGAGGCTTGGTTAAGGTTCAAGAAGAAGTTGAAGAAAGTTCCAAGACACGAAATCCCTTTAAGGCATCTGATGGAATTTTTTTACAAAGCATTGAATGCAAACACCAAAGCAGTAGCTGACACTGCAACTGGTGGGGCATTTATGGACAATTTGTATGATAAAGCTTCGGAGATACTTTATCGAGTTACAAAGACCAACATAGCATGGCACACCAGAGAATCAAAGACCTCAGCAGTTACATACGCAGTTGGTAAGTCCTTGGATTCAAATGAATTGCAAGACATTAACCAGGAAGTTTCTAAGCTGAACATGACACTTGGGTTGCTTGCAAAGAAATTCCTGGCTGAGGGAGTAGAGAAGGTAAAAGCCATCGGTTCGCAAGGTAAAGCACCTAGGCCAGACAGTTACTCATCTGAAGAAGAGGTTAGTTATTTAAATGACCAAGGGGAGTGTTTCCGGGACTCTGGCCAAGAAAATCAAGGTCAAAACAGAGATAGAGATGATTACTACAATCAGTCCAGTTACAGAGATGGTGACTGGCAGAAAAAGGATGGGTATAAGAATGTTAAAAGTGGTCTTTATGTCCCGCCTGTGAATTGTGAAGAGCGGGCTGGAAAACCTACCATGAGGGAGCTGCTCAACAAGGTGTTTGAAAAGGTTGACTCCACGGATGCAAGCATGAAGGAGATAAAATTAGACCTTTCAAAGATCAGTCAGAGAGTCAATTCCCATGCTATCTCCATAAAACAACTTGAGACGAAGATGCACCAGATTTCCACTAGCATGAATCCGCGTCAAAAGGGTACTCTGCTTAGTGATACCTTTCAGAACCCGAAGAATGATCAACAGGTTATGGCAGTGACTACTCGAAGTGGAAAGCAGACTATTGATCCTCCTATGCCTAAAATTATTGATGAGCCCGCCAAAGTTGAAAAGCGTAATGCTGAAAGTCTGGTCGAGTCCGAAGGAATAGATGGTGAGGAGGAGAGAATGGAAAGACAGTCTTCTGAGTTGAAAGCAAAGAGAAAGGAGGTTGCACTAGTCCTGAAACCCATACCATTGCCTCCTCCTCCTTATCCCCTGAGATTGAAGATAAAGGTTGAGGATACCAAATTTTACAAGTTCATCTCCATACTGAAATAACTCTCAGTAAATATTCCTTTGGTTGAAGCATTGGAGAAGATGCCTAGATATGCTAAATTCATGAAGGATCTGGTGACTAGGAAGAGGATGGTTAGCTTTGAGCCATTTGCACCATTGTAGTGCAGTAGCTTCCCGTTCTATGGTTCAGAATAAGAAAGATCCTGGGGCTTTCACAATTCCTTGCACGATTGGAGCTTTCTTCTTTGCCAAAGCTTTGTGTGATCTGGGTGCTAGTGTGAATCATATGGCGCTAGCAATATATAATCAGTTGGGCTTGGGACCCCCCACTCTGACTACAATACATCTCTTCATGGAAGATCGCATGGTGAAGAGGCCTGTGGGAATTCTCTATGATGTATTGGTGAAGGTTGACACTTTTATCTTTCCTGCAGACTTTGTTATTCTAGATTGCGAGGTTGACTTCGAGGTGCCCATTATCTTGGGGTGACCATTCCTGGCCACTGGACGCGCTTTGGCTGATTTAGAAACTGGGCAGATGAAATTCAAGCTAAATGATAAGGAGTTGAATTTTAATGTCTGCAAATCTATGAAGCACCACGACGACATGTGAGTGGTGTCAGTTATTGATATTTTCGATTAGGATCAGCTTATCGTACCTGTTGAGGAGAGACTTGGTGTCGAAGACCTTGCAGCTGTGATTATGAACTTTGATGTGAAAGATATCGAGGAGTATGATGAAATGGTAGAAGCACTCACAGTTTTAGGGTCTTACAGCTATGCTCCAAAGAAACTTGACTTGGACTTGAAAAATAGACAGACACCGCCTGGCCGATCGTCTATTAAGGAGCCTCCAGTCTTGGAGCTCAAAGCGCTTCCAGCTTATCTTCGATACGTATTTTTGGGAGCTAATGAGACTTTGCCAGTGATCATTACTGCAGATTTAGGTAAAGGCCAAGTAAAAGCTCTAGTTGCTGTCTTGAGGAAGTTTAAGAGAGACATTGGTTGGACCAACGCAGACATCATAGGGATCCCGCCTGGAATCTGTACACACAAAATTCAGCTCGAGCCTGATTGTATTCCATCTATCAAGCACCATCATTGGTTGAATCAGCTTATGCAAGAAGTCATCAAGAAAGAGATCATTAAGTGGCTGGATGCAGGTGTGGTTTATCTGATTTCTGACAGCAAGTGGGTGAGCCCGGTTCAATGTGTGCCGAATAAGGGTGGGATTATTGTAGTCCCAAATTCAAAGAACGAGTTGATTCTAATGAGGCCAGTCACAGGCTGGCGCATATGCATGGATTATAGTAAGTTGGATTCTTGGACTGAGAAGGATTATTTTCTGATTCCGTTCATGGATTAGATGTTAGACCGTCTTGCTGGTAGAGGATGGTATTATTTTCTTGATGGTTATTTGGGATACCATAAGATCTCGATCAATTTTGAAGACCAAGATAAAACCACTTTCACCTGTCCGTATGGGACATTTACTTTCAAAAGGATGCAGTTCGGTTTGTGCAATGCGCCAATAATATTTCAGCGTTGTATGATGTCCATTTTATCTGACATGGTGGAGAACATTATTGAGGTATTTATGGATAACTTTTATATAATGGGTGACTCTTTTGAAGATTGTTTGGATCATCTGAGTTGTGTGCTGAAATGATGTGAAGAGTGTAATCTAGTGCTGAACTGGGAAAAGTGTCACTTCATGGTAAAAGAGGGCATAGTGTTTGGCCATCGGATCTCCAAGAAGGGTATTGAGGTTGATAAGGCAAAGATTGAGGTTATTGAAAAATTGCCTCCACCAGTTTCTGTGAAGGGTATTTGAAGCTTTTTTGGGCATGCTGGCTTTTATAGGAGGTTTATCAAGGACTTCTCCAAAACTTCTAATCCATTGTGCAAGCTGTTGGAGAAAGAGGTAAAGTTTATGTTTGATGATGCATGTCTGAAGGCATTCGAGTGGCTTAAAGAGAAGTTGGTCTCATCTCCTATTATTATTTCTCCTGATTGGTCTCAACCTTTTGAGGTTATGTGTGATGCTAGTGGAGTCGCACTAGGAGCAGTCCTAGGCCAAAGGCGTGAAAAGATTCTTCATCCGATATACTATGCTAGAAAAGTACTTAACCCAGCTCATAAGAATTATACTGTGACTGAACAAGAGTTGCTTGTTGTGGTCTTTGCGTTTGAGAAATTTAGATCTTGTTTGCTTGGCACAATGGTGGTGGTGCACACTGACCATACAACTCTTTGTTATCTCATAGTGAAGAAGGATATGAAACCAAGGCTGATTAGATGGGTGTTGCTGCTGCAAGAGTTTGAGTTCAAGGACTGAAAGGGTACAGAGAATCAAGTCGCAGACCATTTGTCTAGGCTGGAAGAAGAGGCAATGCTGAAGCTTAATGATGAGCAAGAGATTGATGATTGGTTTCCCGATGAACAGATGTTAGCTGCTTCTCAAGATTTGATCCCATGGTTTGCCAACATTGCCAACTATTTGGCAAGTGATTTAGTGCCTGATGATATGTCGATCCACCAACGAAGAAAGTTCATGTCCGATATGAAGAATGACTTCTGGGAAGAGCCATACTTGTTCCGTGTGTGTGCTGATACAGTGATCTGGAGATGAATGCCTGAAGCTGAGATGATGGAGATGCTAGCAGCTTTCCATTCATCCTCTGTTGGAGGTCATCATAGTGGTATTCATACTGCGCACAATATTTTGCAATGCGGCTACTATTGGCCGACTATTCACAAAGATGCCCATGAATTTGCTAAGGCTTGCAATAGATGCCAAAGGGAAGGAGGAATATAAAGGAGTCATGAGCTTCCTCTTAATCCCATCCTTGTGATCGAGCTGTTTGATGTGTGAGGTATTGACTTCATGGGTCCGTTCGTGCTGTCCAATGGAAATTGGTACATATTGGTGGCTGTGGACTATGTCTCTAAGTGGGTGGAGGCGGTTGCTCTTCCCAGTAATGAAGGCAAGTGTGTCTAGGTTTGGTACGCCAAGGGCAATAATTAGTGATGGAGGCTCTCATTTTTGCAACAAGCTGTTTCAAGCTTTGCTTGAAAAATATGGAGTGAAACACAGAGTTGTAACCCCTTATCATCCTCAGAAGAGTGGGCAAGTGGAGGTTTCCAACAGAGAGATAAAGTCAATCCTGTCCAAGACTGTCAATGCAAATAGAAATGATTGGTTGCGGAAGTTAGATGATGCTTTGTGGGAGTACCAGACTGCATTCAAGACCCCAATAGGTATGTCACCATATAAACTTGTGTTTGATAAGGCGTGCCATCTTCCAGTTGAGTTAGAGCATAAGGCCATGTGGGCATTGAAGAAGCTGAACTTAGACTGGTATAAGGCATCGTTGCAGCGCCTTGGGCAGTTGAATGGGTTGGATGAGTTTTGTCTGAATGCATATGAGAGCTCAACACTGTACAAAGAGAGGATGAAATTGTATCATGACCGGAAGATAGAAAAGAGAGATTTCCAGCCGGGTGACTTGGTCCTGCTCTTCAATTCTAGACTTCGCTTGTTTCCTGGCAAGTTGAAGTCCAAGTAGATTGGACCTTTCAAGGTGGTACAAGTGTTTTCTCATAGGGTAGTTGAACTCGAGAATCATGAAGGAAAAATGTTCAAGGCAAATGGACAGCGGATTAAAGCTTACTTTGGCACAGTGGAAGAGCTCAAAGCAATTGAAACCTGGAGCCTTGATAAACTCATCCCACCTAAAGAGCTTGATGAAGTCTGAGTAATCAAGCAACCTGCATCGTGCCGCGATGTTAAATCAGGCGCTGCATGGGCGGCAACCCATGGCCATTTTCTTTTTATCTTGCTATTTTTGCATTTGTAGAAGTATTTTGGCAAAGTCTGAGTAGCCAAAACACTCGCGTCATGTCGCGACGTTAAATCAGGTGTTGCTTGGGAGGCAACCCAAGGTTAATGTTTGCTATGTGTGCAGGAACAAGTGGAGGGAGAATTCTGGAAAAGATAAAACTCCGAAAATGGGTAATTCAGGTTCAACGGGAAAAGTTCACGAATCGTGGTTCATTCCACGGGTCATAGACCCAACTCGTGGAACGCGGCTAAAAATTGCCAAGTGCAAAATAGCATCAATGAACTAGTTCCACGAGTCGTGATTCAAATCACAAATCGTGGTTTTAGGTCGTAGAAATCAGATAATTATGGCCATCTGTAGAACTTAATACATGAACCAGTTCCATAAGCCGTGGTAACAATCACGAATCGTGGTTTCTGGTCGTGGAAATTAGAAAAAAATAGAAGTGGCAGGACTTATTCCACGGGTCTGTTATACGAGCCGTGGTTACTTCCACGACTTGTGAACACGACTCGTGGAACTAAGGTAAGTTTTCTTTTAAATTCACTGTTCACCAGCTTCACCCTACCTGAACCGCGACTCTGATTGTTTAAATTACCCCAAAATCAAATTTCTTCCTTCAAAACCGACCACCACAATCTACTATTTCCATTCAAACACCCAAATCCCTTCCAATCTGCCACAAAATCAGCTAACATCCTAAAATCGATCGTGTCACTATTATAAATTTATTGAGTCACTGTTCCAAATACCATAAGTGTTGAAAACTAGCATAGCAGTCCCTTGAAGTCATGGGCCGTGGTCTTTCGTGCACAATCACTAGTATTCACTCAAGGTCTTCCATAAATTTGATGGTATGAACACAAAATTCTATCCTTGTTTGATTTTTTTTGGAGAACATAACTTGACCTAGGGCTATTTTGGTTGAATAAATTGTGTAAACACCCTATGGAATGATAGTGTAGAGTGAATACTTAATGTGGGTATGAAATTACGTGTATATGTGTTGCAAGTGTCTGAAAGATTAAAAGAATTTGAAAAGGCTTGGTTTTCTGCTATTACAGTGATCACGAGTGCACTCTACGAGTCGTGGTTCATTCCACGAGTCGTGGTTCATTCCACGAGTCGTGGAATGCACTCGTCGAAGTTAGAACTGAAACCAGTGCTAAGGTCTAATTTTCACGAGGGTCATCCATGAGTCGTGGTTCATTCCACGAGTCGTGGATTGTACTCATGAATCTCATACCTACAAACTGTTAAGGAGGTCTGATTTCCACGAGAGGCATCAGACCTGCAATCATATTTTCCTAACCAGAAATCACGAAGGTCTTCCACGAGTCGTGGTTCATTCCACGATTCGTGGAACTCTCTCGTAGACCCAAAGTTCAGTGATTTTTTTTGGGGGTTCTCCTTGGTTTGGTCGTACTGATGTTTCCTTCCACAGGTACCATGAGGTCAAAGAACACAAAGTCAGCCAAAGCGGCTGCTCATCAATTAAAATCTAGACTCAATGATGAACCTGACGAGCCTGCTGCACATGAACTAGAATCAAGCGGATCAGAGGAAATTTATGAGTTTCAGCCCAACCCGAATGTGGAGCGTCGGACCACGAGATGTGGGACACAAACAAAGGCAACTGAGGAAGCCGCATTTCAACTAGCCATTACCATAGTACCCCCAACAATGACCACTTCTCCTCACTATAAAGAGTGAGAGGGGTCGTTCGAAGAGGGTGATGGTAGCCGGGAGAGCAACACAGGGACTAGGACTAACAATGAAAATGAGTCCGATGATGATGAGTTAGCATATGGTGATAAGAGCGCTTCTGATACGGCTGCCCCGGTAGCTGCACCTCAGACACAAGCAGAAGATGACTTAGCACAGAGACCGGAGGTTCATGATAATCGAAGATGGTGTGTTACAGAGATGCAGACCATATACAGACAAGGGTTTTTTCAATCAGATAGAGGTTTTCCCAAATGGGGAATTTTTGAGGAGCCACAGATCCGAATGGAGGGCTTAACATCCATTCTAGATATTCAGGCCACATTCAATCACTACCGATGCGGTTGGATGGCTGAGCCCCCAGGTAGCTATTGTCCCAAGATAGTTCAGGAATGTTATGCCTCATATAATGCCACAAGAAGTCAACTCCTTGGACCAAGAAAACGATATCAGGATCTACCTCCACTCACCAGTACTTTGGTGTGGCATGCACCTGTGGACATCTCTGAGCGGACTATTCAGCGGTTCTTGTTTGGACCATAGCATGAGTTACAGATCAACACGGCTGAGTTTGATAGCAAGATGAATATTGTATGAGATAAAACAAAGATAAGGGAGCCAGTTTAGCGAGCAGATTTATCGAGATGGACTGCAGGTTATATAGCTTAGAATGGTAAAGATACATTAAATTTCGTCGGCAAGTTCTAGTGAGCCATTGTCTGGTCTCGCATCTATCCAACTCATGCACATAATACCCTGATGCTTGACCGTGCTGTACTAGTGGCCAGCATCATGGCAGGATATGAGATTAATTTCCCACGCTACATAGTAGAGGAGATACATGAGTAGGCATTCAGACCGCACACTAGCATACCCTTTCCCTGTCTGATTCATCGTCTATGCATAGAGTCGGCAGTCCCGTGGATTCCCTATATTTACCACACTAAGGAGGTGACTAGGATTCAGGATGTTGGTTTGATTAGAGATGTGACTAACCCAGTTGCACACCGACGAGCGTCATCCTCCATTTCTACTAGTACTTTGCGAGTTGAGGGGTTCTCTATAGCACGATAACCCAATAGTCTTGCATGATATGGGGGTAAGTGTAGCCGTAGAGGGGTCCACAACCACAACTTCAGCTTCTATGCCTTTGACCTCTCAGCCACCAGTAGGCACCCCTACCGTGCCCTCGCGCCCAACCTCTTCGGGTAGGATTACTATTGTTGCCGAGTTTCTCTAGAAGCTAGTTGCTTTCCAGGCTGATACGCAAAAATAGGTGAATAATTTTTTGGACCATCTCTAACCATGGGTGCGATATACTGTAGCAGCCGCGGAGGAGAGGATGAAACTTGAGATCGACCTGGTTGCACGAGAGATGACATCAAGGGTTGATGCTTTTGAGCGTTGAGTAAGTACTCGGTTATAGTCCATACAGAGCCCGAACTTGGGACATATTCAGGATGAGATGGCAAAAATTTCAGAAGAGGTTAGATCTATCGATAATAGCCAGACCCCGCTCATGCCCTCCATCGATATTAAGGTCCTAGTGCCCACGCACCGAGTTGTTAACTTATTTGTTGGGATGGAGCATGTTCCTCTGAGTGATAAACCAAAGAGTGTGCACACTGATAGCACTTCTGAGATTGATATGGATCCAAAGAAGTTGCGACACGATACCACGACTTCCATACGGTGATCTCTTGATGATATGCGCCTCCTTGAGGAGGCGGAGCAGCAAAGACATCTTGGTGCATCCTCTAGTCTTTCCCCAGTTGGTAGAGGGGCTACATCTTACGTTCTTGAGACTTCAGAGTTGGTTGCTACTGAGAGGGAATCCACTGATGTCACTCCTATTGATGAGAAATTGAGCACGACGGCCACCACCACCACCACTGACACTACTGCGGTTAATACATCATCGGCCTTGCCTACTTCATTGGTCGCCAGTGCCTAGACGCCTCAGGTATGTTCTTGCCTCCCTATGCCTTTCTTATTTTAGTGCATTGAGGGCAATGTACATTGCTTTTTAAGGGGGTGGGGGCAACAGTTGGTCCGCATTTTAATGGGTCTTTTGGCGAAGTCTAAGTAGCCAAAAGACCCGTGTCATGCCGCGATGTTAAATCAAGCGATGCATGGGATGCAATCCATGAGGGTACTCACAAGGTACTCGTGTCCTTGGAGTTTTCTTGCTTGTGTTCTTTCCCTAAGTTTTTTTTTAATTTTTGTTAAACTGGCATGTTTAGTATAGGTTGTGTGTAGTAAAAGAAGAAAAGGAACTTAGCACAGTCTATGGTATGATTTTGAACTGGATTTTGATTGGAAAATAAAGAACCCCCCCCCCCTCCCAATTTTTGTGTGACTTGAAATTATCTGTTTGTTGCTAGACTTACCATTATGGATCTGTGAATGACATTAAGTTGATCGATATGATGAACAACTTAAGCTAGAGTATGAACCTGATAGTTAACATGCGACTGTTATACTCTGTGCCATGTGTGTGAGAGCTACATTCGTATTGTTCTTGCATTGTGTGTCAATCTAGAACTTGCCCAATTAGTCTTGCCTAGGTTGTAGGATGGTTGGTTAGTAAAGGATCATAGGCCATTTTTGAAATAGTCCACTTAAGCCTAAACGACCATCCAAATGATGTGACTATCCTTTGATCCCTAATTTTGAGCCTAAATTGGCCCTTTTTATTGTTTAGCCTAATCGCCTTTCCTGTTTCCTATGAACTTTCTGTTTGGCCCTGGTCCCTCCTTGGATATTGTGCACCTCAACTCAAGAAAATCGCCTAAGTTGAGGGTGGCTACTGTGAAGGTAAGTGTGAAATATGGGGTATGAAAAGATAAGGTTAGTGATAAAGAGGGAAATAACGGGTGTGGCAGATATGCTAAAAAGAGAAATAAAGGGAAAAAGAAAAAGAAAAAGAGAAGAAAAAAAAGAGAGAGATGTGTGATGAAAAGCTTAGTCTGAAATAAAAGTCGCACCCGTCACTTGATGAAAAGAAGGAATAAAAAGGGATAAGAAAAGAAAGAAGGAATGGAGTTGTTCTGGAAAGGTGGAAGAAACATAGCGTAGTGTCAAGGAGGTCATAGTCACTATTTCCCATATCTACCATACCCGTCCCCGATCCTACGTTACAAGCCGAGTAAAGTCCTATAGTGATCCTAACCCAACTATTCAAAAACCGAGGAATAGAAAATAAGTGCAAGCTTATGGTATTGTGCATGTAGTTTTTGAACATCTTTGAGAGTGTGAGTTGTTCTAGTTCAGTCCCAGATATGAAATTAATTATTTAGTGGAGTGAGACTTCTTTGTGGTGAGGGTACTAGAGTAACTTTGGCTGCTGATTGTTAGGTTAAGTCTCATACGTGTATGTTGTGTCGTCTATTGATAGCATGATGTCATCCATGGATTCTCTTGTGTTGTCTTGATAGGCGAAATTTGTGAACTTATTTGTATTTCAAAAGGGGGGAGGGGTACTTGTTGTAAGCTTACTTGCTAAATCATATGACTTTCATAGCTCCTAGTTTTCTTTTGCTCGAGCATCGTTCTAGGATAGTTTTGTTTTGTCGCTTGAGGACAAGCAACTATTTTAAGTTGAGGGTGTTGATGTGCCATGAGTTTGCGGCACGTTCGACGCTTAAAACTTGGAATTGGAGTATGTTCTTTAGCGATTTTTAGTAGCTTTGATGTGTTTTTGAGTCTTGTGCAGGAAAACACGGTTTGGAGATATGAGTGCAAAGAAAGACTGATATTTAAGCTAAAACTGACTTCTATGACTGTAACACCCCGTACACGTATCCAGCTATCGAATCCTAAATCCATCAAGGTTGTTGCATTTTCCTGCAAACTATGTGGTCACCACGGGCATCGTAGCTCAGACACCCCATGGGATGTCCCCTGAAGACCAAATAGTTGGGCTGTGCTAGTTGCCTCAGTCCGATGGGCGGCCATGATGGGCATCGCAGGTGCGATGGCCCATAGGACCTCGCCATCGTAATGGTCCAGCCATTCCTCACCAGCAACCAATCTTCCAAAAGGTTAGGCCACGGGCATCGCTTGTGCGATGGGCCGTGGGAGCTCGCCGTCAAAAGGGACCAGCAGACTTCCACCAAGGACACCCCTCCCGAAGTCTTGGCCGATGGGCCATCGTTGGCACGACGCCCGTTGGATAGCCCGTAAGGTGGCCCAGTTTCCTGAAACTTTTCATTTAAATCCCAGGGGCATTTTTGTTATTTCCCACCCTATTATGTGTTAAGTGAATTCATTTTGACTACTTTTAGAACAGTTTTCACCCATATTACCATAAGTCTATCCTAAGTTCTTCATTCCTCACTCAAGAAGGAAAAGTGCTCTCAAGTTCAAGTCTCCAAGCTCCAAGTCAAGTCTCCTAGTTCTTTTCCAATCAAGTGGGTAATCTTCCACCAAGGTATGTGGGTTTTTAACAATGGGTTCCTTTAACCCTTGTGCCCAAATTCCCCAACTCTTATCTTGAATTATAAAGTTATGAAATTAGGATTTTGATCTAAAATTGGGGAAAGTTTATGAAATGAGTTTCTATGTTTAAATTCATGGTTTCCTCATGATTACTCATGATTTGATTATGATTCTCTCATTAGTTTTAAAAGCCCAAACATGAATGTTGATTTCTAGCATGAAACTATGAATTTACATGTTTTTAAGAGAAAGTTGGCATGATTAGATATCATGGCCTCTATGTATTTATGAAATTGCATGACTAATTCTATAAGCATGAATTTTGCAAGAAAAGTATATTTTGAATTACGGTCTTGCAAAGTTTTAAGAATCATGACTTTTGAATTGCATGACATCAGATATGTCCTTATGCTTTTCCAATAGTTTGGGAAATCAGATATATCCCTATGTTTAATTAAAGTTTGGACATCAGATATGTCCTTATGTTCAATGAAAGGTTTGGCATCTAGATATGCCCACCTAAGTTAAGTGAATTGCACGGTATCAGATATACCCTTATGATTTTCAAACAGATTTGGCATCAGATATGCCCAAGTATTATATGAGCTATATATATGATTTGGGAGTAGTATTAGCACCGAGTTGGACAGGGTGAGAGAACCCAAATAGGTCCCAGAACTATGTGCCACCGTAGGTCTTAAGTCCCCTCTATTGGGCATCAGTTTAGTGATCACGCCAAGTAATACCTTTATACCCTGGAAATGTATATTGGGTCCTTTCGATGGCGCGGATACATCGGATTCCATGTAGCTCACATGTTCTATGTCGGTTAGAGAACCTCCCACAAGAAAATAGTTTATACTTTTAAACTTGCATTTGATTCTTATTCAGATTTCAGACTTATTACTTATGATTATGTTTCAACTTAAAGAAAGTATTAGAGTAATTGCATTGAGTTTATCTTTAAAAGCATGATTTCTGTTATTTAAGTATACTTAGCATGTTTTCATCATGTTCATGCATTACTCACATACTTAGTACATTCCATAGTTCTAAGGCATATTCCGTTGCATCATTTGATGATGCAGATTCAGGCATACCTTCTTAGGCTCGTAGCTAGAGTCTTAGGCCACTCCCTCAACCAGCTTTGGTGTGTCCTCATAGTTCGAGGACTAGATCTTATTTCAGTTTTTATGCTTTCTTTACGTATTAAATTGTTTAGTTAGTTAGGGTGTTGTCCCATCAACTCTCTATGACTGTACTAGAGGCTTTTAGACATAGATGTTATGAGATGATCTTTGAGTTGTATTTCCTATTCGACTCTCTATTTGTGCTATGTTTTCTGGTTTTTGGATTTACTTTTATGCTTCCGCTATGTCTTATCTTTGTTATGCTTGAGATTGCTATGACCAAGGGTTAAATTGAGATCCTTGTGGTTCCAAGTCCCGTGTTACGTCTAGGAGGTAGCCTCGGGGCATGACAAACTTGTTATCAGAGCCTCAGGTTTAAGAGTCCTAGGATGTCTGAAAGACGCATCGAGTAGAGCCTTTTTCACATGTGTGAAGTGTGCCACACATATGAGAAGGAAGCTATGAGATGTCTTAGAAAAAACTCCACTTCTTTCATGATCACATCATGCGGTAGAACTTAAGTTTAATGTTCTTCTAATCCTTATCTTATGCATTTCAGATTATGCCTCCTCGACGTGCTATACCTGCTTGAGCTGCTCGAAATACCGCTCCACAAGCTTCAATTCTCGATGTCATGAATAATGAGTTTAGGAATGCTATTCACCTACTAGCTCAGACTTTGGCAAATCAACAGGCTCCTGCCCCCGCTCATCCTCAAGGTGGGGTAGCGGCCCGAGTTCGTGACTTTATCCGTATGAACCCGTTAGAGTTTTGGGGCTCAAAAGTGGGAGGGGGCCCGCTCAATTTTATTGATGAGGTGAAGAAAATCTTTGAGGTTATGCAAGTACAGGGTTTTGATTGTGTTGAGCTTGCATCCTATCAACTCAAGAATGTGGCTCATATTTGGTTCACGCAATGGACGGAGGCTAGGGTGAGAGATGCGATCCCCACGACTTGGGAGTGTTTTGATAGAGTCTTTCTTAATAGGTTCTTTCCCCGTGAGTTGAGGCAAGCGAAAGTGGAGGAATTTATGAACTTGAGACAAGGTTCAATATCGGTGCAAGAGTATAGTTTGAAGTTCGTTCAGTTGTCTAGATATGCTCCCTCTATGGTAGCAGACCTGCATGATCAAATATGCAAATTCATCTATGGTGTTTCTAATATATCGAAGAAATAGTGTAGGTCTGCTTTGTTTTTGAGTGATATGAACATCTCTCATCTCATGACTCATGCCCATCAGATTGAGGGTACAAGATTAGAGAGATGGAAAGGGAGAACAAGAGGGTTAGATCTGAGGGATCAGGTTTTGGTCATCACAGGTCCGGAGGTGGACATCGCTCTTCTTTCCAAAAAAAGTCATCAGGTCCTGTTCACTCTTCTGCTAGTGCTCCTACCCAGGCTCAGAAGCCTCATCATGATCAGAGTGGTAGAGTGTTTGGCTCATATTCCCAATCCCAGGGTAGTGTTACTAAAGGATCTTCTTACCCAGCTTATGTTAAGTGTGGGAAGACTCACCCCGGTGAGTGTATGATTGGTAGAGAGGGTTACTTTGGGTGTGGTCAGACCGAGCACCGCGTTAGGGATTGCCCTTCGGCTAAGAAGGGGCAAGGAGGTGGTAGGACTCAGTCTAACCCCGCAGCTTCAGGTGGTAGACCAGCCCCGCAGGGCGCAACTTCTAGTTCTAGTGGTCAGTGCTAGAACCGTCTTTATGCTATGTACTCTCGCTAGGATCAGGAGAGCTCTCAAAATGTGGCTACCGGTATGTTGAAAGTCTTCTCTCTTGATGTGTATGCCCTGTTAGATCCCGGTGCTTCCTTATCTTTTGTAACCCCTTATTTGGCTTGTAAGTTTTAGTTCGTCCTGAATTGCTTTTAGAACCCTTTCATGTTTATACTCATGTTGGTGAGTCAATCTTAGCCGAAAGAGTCTATCAAAATTTCCCTATCTTAGTCCTTCATAGAGTCACTTCAGCAGATTTAGTAAAGTTGGAGATGACTGATTTTGATGTCATTCTTGGTATGGATTGGTTGTATGCATGTTATGCCTCAGTGGATTGCCTCACCTGTGTGGTTAGTTTCAAGATTCCTAATGAACCCTCCCTAGATTTGAAAGGTAGTCCCTCTTCTTCGAAGGGTTGTTTCATATATTATCTCAAGGCTAGGAAGATGATTTCTAAGGGTTATGTCTATCATATAGTTTGGGTTATGGACACGGAGTCCGAGACCCCTACTATTCAGTCGGTTCCTGTTTTGAATGAATTTCCAGAAGTATTTCCCAATGATTTGCCCAATGATTTGCCCAGAGTCCCTCCCGAACGGGAAATTGACTTTGGGATATATCTTCTTCCGGATACAAATCCTATTTTTATTCCTCCCTATAGAATGGCCCCCACGAAACTCAAGGAGTTGAAAGATCTGCTGAAAGACTTGCTTGATAAGGGTTTCATCAGGCGT
Organism: Jaltomata sinuosa; assembly: GCA_003996215.1. NCBI lineage: Eukaryota > Viridiplantae > Streptophyta > Magnoliopsida > Solanales > Solanaceae > Jaltomata > Jaltomata sinuosa. The sequence goes on along the minus strand of QJPP01002982.1, from coordinate 116,097 downwards.
AGTATTTCTCCTTTAGGTGCCCCAATTTTGTTTGTTCGAAAGAAGGATGGATCTCTTAGAATGTGTATCGATACTGTCAATTGAACAAGGTCACAATCAAGAATAAGTATCCCATTCCTAGGATTGATCATTTGTTCTATCAACTTCAGGGTGTTAGTTTCTTCCCTAAAATTGACCTTAGATCCGGTTATCATCAGCTTCAGGTTCGGGAGTGTGATATCACGAAGACAACTTTCAAGACTCGGTATGGTCATTATGAGTTTGTTGTAATGTCTTTTGGTCTAACGAATGCTCTTGCAGCTGTTATGGATTTGATGAACCGTGTGTTCAAGCAATATTTGGACATATTTGTGGTCGTTTTCATTGATGATATTCTCATCTACTCTCGGAGTGAGGAGGAGAATGTGGATCACTTAAGGGTTGTGTTGCAAACTCTCAAGGATAGACAGTTGTTTGCTAAGTTCAACAAGTGTGAATTCTGGATACAGTCTGTTGCTTTTCTGGGTCACATTGTGACTAGTGATGGTATTCGAGTTGACTCTCAAAAGATTGAGGCGGTAAAGAACTGGCCTAGACCCACTTCTTCGTCGGATATTAGGAGCTTCTTGGGTTTGGCTGGTTACTATAGTAGATTTGTGGAGGGGTTTTCCTCCCTTGCTGCCCCATTGACCCGCTTGACTCAGAAGAAGGTTAAGTTTTAGTGGTCCGACTCTTGTGAGAATATTTTTCAGGAATTTAAGACTCGATTGACTACAACTCTAGTATTGGCTCTACCCAAGGGCCTTGATGATTTTTTTATGTATTCTGATGCCTCCAGAATTGGTTTGGGTTGTGTTTTGATGCAACTGGGAAAAGTGATTGCTTATGCCTCGAGACAGCTTAAGGTGCATGAGAAGAACTACCCTACTCATGATCTTGAGCTAGCATCCTGGTTTTTGCTTTAAAGATTTGGAGACACTATTTGTATGGTTTGCATATGGATGTTTTCACTGATCATAAGAGTCTTCAATATGTGTTCACTCAAAAGGAATTGAATTTGAGACAAAGGAGATGGCTTGAGATCCTTAAGGATTATGATATGAGTATGCTTTACCATTCGATTAAGGCCAATGTCGTGGTGGATGCTTTGAGTAGGTTGTCCATGGGAAGTGTAGCTTCCATTGAAGATGGAAATAAGGAAATGGTTAAAGAAGTTCATAGGCTTACTCGGTTGGGAGTTCTCCTTATGGACTCGACCGAAGGTGGTGTGATTATGACTAATGGTGCTGAATCATCCTTGGTGGCTGAGGTAAGAGCCAAGCAAGACCAAGATCCCGTTCTACTTCAGCTTAAGGGTGCAGTTCGTCAGGAGAGGGTTGAAGTTTTCTCCTAGGGGGAGATGGTGTGCATCATTATCAGGGTTGCTTATGTGTGCCATATGTTGATGGGTTAAGACAACAGATTTTGTCCGAGTCTCACTGTTTTAGATACTCTATAAATCCGGGTGCCACTAAGATGCACCGTGATCTATGGGAAGTCTTTTGGTGGAATGGTATGAAGAAGGACATAGCCGGGTTTGTGGCTAAGTGTCCCAACTATCAGCAGGTAAAGGTGGAATATCAAAGGCCAGGTGGTATGCTTTAAGATATTGGCCTTCTCACTTGGAAATGGGAAGTAATCAATATGGACTTTATTACGGGATTGCCTCATACTCGAAGGCAACATGACTCTATTTGGGTGATTGTCGACCGGATGACTAAGTCATCCCATTTATTGGTTGTTAAGACTATGGATACAACGGATGATTATGCTAGACTGTACATTCAGGATATAGTCCGATTGCATGGTGTTCCCTTGTCTATCATTTCAGATAGAGGCCCTCAGTTTACATCTCATTTTTGGAGGTCGTTTCAGAAAAGTCTTGGTACTAAGGTGAAGCTTAGCACAACTTTTCATCCTCAGATGGATGGCCAGGACGAGTGTACTATTCAAACTTTGGAGGATATGTTGAGAGCTTGTGTTATTGACTTCAAAGGGAATTGGGATTATCACTTACCTCTTATCGAGTTCGCCTACAACAATAGCTTTCACTCTAGTATCCAGATGGCTCCATATGAGGCACTATATGGATGGAGGTGTACATATCCTATTGGTTGGTTCGAGGTTGGTGAGACAACCTTGATTGGTCCAGATTCTGTGCATTAGACTATGGAGAAGGTTCAGCTTATTCGGGAAAGGTTGAAGACCACTCAGAGTCGACAGAAATCTTATGCAGATGTGAGGAGAAGGGAGTTAGAATTTTAAGTCGATGATTGGGTTTTACTTAAGGTGTCACCCATGAAGGGCGTGATGAGGTTTGGAAAGAAAGGAAAACTTAGTCCCCATTTTGTAGGTCCTTATCGGATTTCAAGGAGAGTTGGTAGTGTTGCTTATGAGTTGGAGTTGCCAACTGAGTTGGAAGTGGTTCATCCAGTTTTTCATGTTTCCTTGTTGAAGAAGTGTGTTGGCAATCCGAGCTTGATTGTTCCTTTGAAAGATGTTGGTGTGAAGGATAGTCTCACCTATGAGAAAGTCCCCGTGGAGATCCTCGATCGTCAGATTCGAAGGTTGCGAAACAAAAAAGTCGCTTTCGTAAAAGTCCTTTGGAGGAATCAGCTTGTTAAGGGTGCTACTTGGGAAGTGGAAGAGGCCATGAAGGCCAAAGATCCTCATCTCTTTCCTTCCGATTTAGTTCCAGCTTGAGGAACTAGTTTCCTCCTTAGTATGTCCCTCCGATTCTACTCCATCAGTTCCTCTCATGATTCTAGCATGCATCCATGTTTTACGAAGTTAGTATATCATGTTTTCAATTTGAAAAGCTCAAGTTTTATGATTACCTCTTGATTTCTAAGTTTTGATGTTTGGTTGGGCTGTTTTCCCCTCAGCTTCCCTTGTCTAGCCTTCATTCGAGGACAAATTATCCCAAGTGGGGGATATTGTAACACCCCGTACACGTATCCAGCTATCGAATCCTAAATCCATTAAGGTTGCTATATTTTCCTGCAAACTGTGTGGTCACCACGGGCAGTGCCACAGGCGTCGCAGCTCAGACGGCCCATGGGATGTCCCATGAAGACCAAACAGTTGGGTTGTGCCAGCTGTCTCAGTCCGATGGGTGACCACGATGGTCTTCGCAGGTGTGACGGCGCATAGGACCTCACCGTCGAAATGGTCCAGCCATTCCTCCCTAGCAACCAGTCTTCTGATGGGATAGGCCACGGGGTCGCCAGTGCGATGGGCTGTGATAGCTCGCCGTCAAAAGGGACCAGTAGATTCCACCAAGGCCACCCCTGCCCGATATCTTGGCCGATGGGCCATTGTGGGCACGACACCCATCGGATAGCCCGTAAGGCGGCCCAGTTTCCTGAAACTTTTTATTTAAATCCCAGGGGCATTTTGGTCATTTCCCACCCTATTATGTATTAAGTGAAGTTGTTTTGACTAATTTTAGAAGGATTTTCACCCATATAACCCTAGGTCTATCCTAAGTTCCTCATTCCTCACTCAAGGAGGAAAAGTGCTCTCAAGTTTAAGTCTCCAAGCTCCAAGTCAAGTCTCCTAGTTCTTTTCCAATCAAGTGGGTAATCTTCAACCAAGGTATGTGGGTTTTTAACAATGGGTTCCTTTAACCATTGTGCCCAAATTCCCCAACTCTTATCTTGAATTATGAAGTTATGAAATTAGGGTTTTGATCTAAAATTGGGGAAAGTTTATGAAATGAGTTTCTATGTTTAAATTCATGGTGTCCTCTTGATTACTCATGATTTGATTATGATTCTCTCATTGGTTTTAAAAGCCCAAACATAAATGTTGATTTCTAGCATGAAACTATGAATTTACATGTTTTCAAGAGAAAGTTGGCATGATTAGATATCATGGCCTCTATGTATTTACGAAATTGCATGACTAATTCTTTGAGCATGAATTTAGCAAAAAAAGTATATTTTGAATTATGGCCTTGCAAAGCTTTAAGAATCACGACTTTCGAATTGCATGACATCAGATATGTCCTTATGCTTTTCCAACAGTTTTGGACATCAGATATGTCCCTATGTTTAAAGAAAGTTTGGACATCAGATATATCCCTATGTTTAAAGAAAGGTTTGGCATCTAGATATGCCCACCTAAGTTAAGTGAATTGCACGAAATCACATATACCCTTATGCTTTTCAAACAGATTTGGCATCAGATATGCCCAAATATATATGAGCTATATGTATGTTTTGGGAGTAGTATTAGAACCGAGTTGGACAGGGTGAGAGTACCCAAAAAGGTCCCAGAACTACGTGCCACTATAGGTCTTAAGTCCCCTCTGTTCGGTATCAGTTTAGTGATCACGCCAAGTAATGCCTTTATACCCTAGCAAGGTATATTGGGTCCTTTCGATAGGGCGGATACATTGGATTCCATGTAGCTCACATGGTCTATGTCGGTTCGAGAACCTCCCACAAGAAAACAGTTTATGCTTTTAAACTTGCATTTGACTCTTATTCAGATTTCAGACTTATTACTTATGATTATGTTTTAGCTTAAAGAAAGTATTAGAGTCATTGCATTGTGTTTATTTTTAAAAGCATGATTTATGTTATTTAATTATACTTAGCATGTTTTCATCATGTTTATGCATTGCTCACATACTTAGTACATTTCATAGTACTAACGCATATTGCGCTGCATCCTTTGATGATGAAGATTCAGGCATACCTTCTCAGGCTCGTGGCTAGAGTCCCAGGACACTCCCTCAGCCAGCTTTGGTGGGTCCTCATAGTTCGAGGACTAGATCTTATTTCTGTTTTATGCTTCCTTTACGTATTAGATTGTTGAGTTATTTGGGGTGTTGTCCCATCAAATCTCTATGATTGTACTAGAGGATTTTAGACATAGATGCTATGACATGATCTTTGAGTTGTATTTCCTATTCGACTCTCTATTTGTGCTATGTCTTCCGATTTTTGGATTTACTTTGATGCTTCCGCTATGTCTTATCTTTGTTATGCTTGAGATTACTATGACCAAGGGTTAGCTTGGGATCCTTTTGGTTCCAAGTCCCATATTACGTCTAGGGGGTAGCCTCGGGGCATGACAATGACTCAAGACCACAAGTCATTGATTATTCCATGAGTCATGGAAGTCAGTCGTGGAAAGAATGCTACAGATGTAGTTGGGGCCTGGGTTCCACGAAAGGTTTCCATGAGTAGTGAAACTGTTCACGAGTCATGATTCCTGCTTGTGGAACCTAATCAGAGAAGGAGAGATATGCCTGAGTCCAACGTATGGTTTCCACGAGTCATGGACCTATTCACGAGTCGTGATTCCTGCTCGTGAAACCTAATCAGAAAAGGAGAAAACTGTCTGAGGTCTATGACTCAATTCCACGAGCCGTGATTCAAGTCATGAGTCGTAGACTGCTCTCGTGGAAAGGAACCTGCAGGATAACAAATACACTGAGTTTCACGAGTGCTGAAGATGACCCATAAATACTTCTGTGGACCGTAGACTGTGTCCGTGGAAGCTGCCGATGCCAGTTTCCTTAATTCATTAGGATAGGATTTTTACTGTCTATAAATACCTTTCCTAGGTTTTATTTTACATTTTATGCACGGTATTTTGTAGGAAACACATTCATAACTTTGTGATATTAGTTTGTTCTTGGTTTTTGAGAGTTATACACATTCATAGTTCATTGTTCTTACTTCCATAGTCATCCATTCAAGATTCTGAATTTCTTTAACTCTTATTGTAAGAATATGATCAAGAACACACCAGTAACTCTTGATTGTTTACTTATGAACATGAGTAGCTAAATCCACAACTAAGGTTGTGGGAACCATGAAGGATTAACGAAGTAGGCAAAGTACTTGGGTACTCTAGGGCGGTGTTTATACATGTATTGTTCTTCCCTTCGCTTTGATTGCTTTTTAACGGTGCGCAACGTTAGAACTCGCCTTATCCTTACTTGCCGGACCAAGGAGGTAACAAATGGAAAAATGGTCATTTAACAACAGAGATTTGCAGCTTCCAACCCTCATCTAATAGCTTGACCTAGTACCGGAATAGCTAATTTGGGATCCAGGGTAAGGGTTAGTACAACATACACCCACGGACGGACCATGGAGTGTGGTGAAATTCATCTATCTTCCGGACCAAGTATTTAGGTAAACCTAACTTACTGATTTTACATGCTATGCACCAAACTAGTTTACTAAGTACAAGCCTTACTAAGTTATGATCTCATGGGGAACACTACCCTAGTCATCTCACCCATTGATTACAACTCTTAAAATTGTCACGTGTTACTTGTTTACATTCTAGTCACAATTACTACTTGTTAATTTAAAACCCCCCTTTCGAGGGAAATAAATGACTAAAAGCGCGAGTAAACATTAATCGACAATAGTCCTACCATATTCCCTGTGGGATCGATCGGAACCTTCATTGGGTTCTATATTTGATCAGCGACCGCTTACTCTTCTAAAATGAGGTGTAATTTGGGCGTATCAGTTACATCTAGGGCATAGGCTCGGGGTGTGACATAACCAAGAAGGGTCATAGAAGCAAATAGAGATAAGTACTCAGAAGCTAGTGATAGATTAAAGGCAAAGAGAATATAAATACACTATGCTAGCCAAAGTAGATATATCACAGAACACTGGTGAAAGAATAGAGAACACACTTGGATCCTTGCAACAACAATGTATATACAAAGAGTTTAACAAACATGGTAGTATACCGGTAACCTCAAGTAAAAGGAAAAGAAGGAAAATCAACTAAATATAACCATGACAATATACAGCTCACAAGGTAAGGATGATTTGATACTAAACCAACAAGTAACTACAATATGAATGAGTAAACCTAGTCTACCTACAATCCCAATGAGCTCCTATACACCCGAGGAATACATGCAAGTGAAAACAAATCCTCCGGCATCCCATACTACCAGAGCGTACACACAACAAGTAGCAAACAAGGGTGGAACCATACAAACAATTAATGATGTGATGTGCCATGCCAGTGGTACCATATGCACCCCCTCCGAAGCCCGTAGACCCAGCAAGTAGGATCCATAGAAGGCTTCCCCCGTATACCTCTACTCCCTCGTATACCTCTCCTCTGGTACTCTCGGCTCGTAGCCCCTAGTCTGAATTAGCAACGCCCATAGAGGTCTCCGAGACCATATACAAACTTTCAATATCTTAATATGCATGCCTGAAGTCTATCTGGGTCTAAAATCAGTAATAAACCATGTCTAGCACTCTGGTCTAGCCGAGTCTAGTATCACCTTGAAATTAGTAGAAAATCATGTCTAACACTCTGGCCAAGCCAAGTCTAGTATCAACTCAAAATCAGTAGTAAAAATATCATCGTTTAATATCTTTTATCTCAAGAAAAATCCATGAAACCAGTTTTAAGTCCACTTATAGGTGAAAATGGGCCCTCATGGCCATGCAAGGTTTAGAAAACTAGTGATAGTTAGGCCCGTAGCCATGTAGTAGTAAACTAATGCAGAAAACTCTTTTCATGATAATAATAGTATGCTCGAATACAATCAATAGCTCAACAACTTACAAATAACCTACCGGCCCTGCATAGGCTCAATCCGCTCTACATCACAGATAACCAGCTCACAATCACAAATCCATGTTTGGGACTCATGGACATTTTCAAATTATCCCACCATATATGGTCCAAAGGCATATACAAATTCCACACGAGGCCATATGGGTAATGCTACAAAATTAGCTTAAATACTAAAGCAAAAAATAGGAAATAAGAATGGACAGAAGGAAAACGAAAAAGGTCTGGGGTGCCAAAATAGTAAACCCGACCAAAAGATGCTAAATAGTACAAATATATTCTATATAAGCAAAGTCTAAGGTAGGTAATCCATAACCTACATGGCGTCCAATGAATAGCTGCTGGGAAGCCATCGCCCGAGCTCGAACTGCTATGAGAAGCCCCAAAATAGAGATTAAACTATCAAAAACACAACCTACTCATCAAGATGAAGCTAACGGGACCAATAATGCTAATAATTTAGCTGGGTCAAAATTCGAGTCAAAAGCAGGCCCATGGGCTTTGCAACCCAAAGCTGAAAAAGAAAGCTGCCACAAGGTTCCAAATATAGCCGGGAACACAAGCTTAAAAAATGGGCATGGGAAAGGTCCCAAACAACCCTTAGTTCCAAGAACAAATTTAGGAACCAAAATGAAGAATTTACAAAAATAAAGAGAGGATAACTTACAATTGGTGACAAGAACTCGACCACGGACCACAATTAAACACCCCAACGCTTTAAGATGAGCTCATACAGCAATTGAAGCTATGAGCTCAAGAGAAATGGTGGAAAACAATTTAAAATGAACTTGAAGATAAAGGAGGAATGTTTAAAGAAGCGATCTCAGATGAAGGAGGAATGTTTAAAGCAACGATCTCCGTAAAAGCAGAGATTTTCTTCATAAATACGGAGGTCATTGTTTACCCGTGCTTCCGCAAAAGCGGGGAAATCTCCACAAATATGGATGTCGTAAAAGATAAAGGACTCCACAAAAGTGGAGGTGCCCTACCAGACGTACCTCCAAAAAAGTGGAGAAATATCTGCAAATACAGTGCTCTACCGCAAAACGGTATCTGCAAATGCGACACAAAAGCTGCAAAAGTGGTTACACCAGAACCAACTATACCAACAAAATTTAGCTAAGTTCAAATGCTTATATGGACCCTCAGGATTAATCTGGAACCCCACGGACATAAACCAAACATGCTACTCAACTAAAATAGCATTTCAGACTTCTCAATGTAATAAAAAGATGGGCCCCATGCCCAATACCAATCTTTAACCAAAATGAAACCTAATAGCCCAAAATGAGTCTGAAAGCCTCGGGACCTAAACCAAAGGTCCCTTTAGGCCAAAGTCAACATTCCAGAGCTAACAACACTGACATAAATATTCATCCGAGGCCATCTTCTCTGAATGTTGACCAAAGTCAAACTTTCAAGTTCAACTGGCCTGAAATCTCAGCAAGCGAGATAAAAACAAACCCAAAGATCCCAAAACCCGACCAAGGATCCAACTAGACCCAAATCTACGCTCTAGAGCTAACTGAACTGTCGAAATTTGATATCGAGCATGCTTTCTAAGAATGTTGACTAAAGTCTATGATTTCCTAAGTGAAAGCTCTAAAACAGGGAAATGGAAATAAAGACCAAACGAACAGCATGGATACCAAACCACTGGTCCCAGGATGTTATAAATGACTTGGGGCCACTACAAGAAAGTTTTATAGTCCATAGAAAGCAAAGATGCGACAATGACCAGAAGGATCATTACAACTTTTTTACTAAACATATCTTAAAAAATTATAAATAAGACGAATTGTATAACTAATTTATCCGTTAACTTTTCTGGAATTCTTAGAAACTTTTTTACACTTTCAAAAGAATTAATTATAAGGATAAAATGAGAAAAATTAATTATTTTTATCTTTGTTTTGTAAACTGGGAAGTAATTTAGGATAACTATTTTTAGTAATGTGAAAAACTAGTATGGAATAGAGGGAGTAGATCAGACTGTTGTATTATCAATTTAGAGTGGGTACATACTTTGCTATATACTCCATTCATTTCATTTTACTTGTCTCATATATCAGAAATATATGTTTCCTTTTACTTGTTCATTTTAGAAATGCAAGAGTGTTTTATTATTTTTTTCTCATACTACACTTGATATTAAATAACTATATAAAATCGTAGTAATGAAATTTAGAGTTTCAAAATATCATTAATAAGATTAGTTTAATACAATACACCGCTAATTAATAATTTTTAAATCTTAAAGGGTGTATCAGGTCAACATGCACCAAGTAATATGAGACGGAGATAGTAGATAAAATTAACTGGCAAATCAACTCAGCATCTGTAGATAACAGTGAAATGTTTTTAATAGTTGCTATCATCACCCCTCAAACTTATTTAAGTGTTTTAAAGAATCTCAAAGTTGGATATATTACCAAATTATATGAGACAACCTAAGTAATAAACAAAAGAAGTATGGGAAAAATTGAAACTCCAAAAAGGTATGACACACCTCACATAAGCTGCCAAAAGTTAATCTAAAGGGTAAATCAGTCAACACACTAATAAAGCTATATGGGAGCTATAGTGAGCAGCCATGTAAATCCAAACTCCTCTTTTAGTAAATTTCAAAAAAGCCATCTTGACCCCAAGCTCCTTTATTGTCTCTTCTATTATAGAGTAAAAATACACCTCTAGTAAAAAAAATCTTAACTCTTAAAGGGTGTATCAAGTCAACATGCACCATGTAATATGAGACGGAGATAGTAGATAAAATTAACTGGCAAATCAACTCAACACCTGTAGAGAACACTGATGTACTTTTACTAGTTGCTATCATCACCCCTAAAACTTATTTAAGTATTTTAAAGAACATCAAAATTGGATATATTTACCAAATTATATGAGACAACGTAAGTAATAAATAAAAAAAAGTGTCACGACCCAATTTCTCAGGTCATGATGGAACCTACAACCCTCCAGTAGGAGAATCAATCCATGTAGCCCAGAACGGTTAGTAATGGGCTACTACCTAACCAATACGCACAACAAGAAGAAATAAGCGGACGTAGAAAGTAAAAGTAGACAAAATGAAATCAAAATTCGATTATATACATAAATGATACTACACAAACCTCAAGACTTGGTATCGACAGTACAGAAGCTTCTAATAGAGTACAAGTGCTAGAAGTAACAAAATACAATATAAATTTGTCTACAAAAGTACAAGGTGTATCAGTACAACAGATGAGATATGGTCAAGCCTCGACCGTCAGACGCTCACTCTAGTCTCGAATATCCAAAAGCTGCATGAGTCTCCAACGCGATCAACGACGAAGGCTCAACTAATATTTGCACCAAAAAGTGCAGAAGTGTAGTATGAGCACCAAAATAATGGGTACTCAGTAGGCATCATCGGCCAACTAAACGCATATAAGATATAAAAATAGTAACAAGCAGAATAGAAGAAAGCAGTCACGAAAGCAAAAAAGGAGCACAAGGAAACTAGCACAAGGAACAATCAACCAAGATTTACAAGTATACATGCTAGCACAAACACATACATAACACAAAAACACAGGTGTAAAGAACAAGAATGTACCTGGAATCTTGCAATAATAGTTTATAAAAAAGAGAGAGTTTAGAAAGCTAGGCGGTACACCGGTAACCTCAAGTAAAAGGAAGGAAGGAAGCAACTTCACATACTCAAGAAGGGAACAAGATACTAAAGTAAAACATAAAATGAATCCAACTTCAAAGATAATATAAACAGAGATCAACCTCGTAAATATCAACCTGGGACGGAACCACTAAACCATAATAACCAAGAGATACTACTCAAATCCTCATAAGGATGGAACTAGAAACTCACACTCTACTCAGAAGGCCATACAAAAGTGCCTTAATAAGATAGGACTCCCTACCCATCTCAATAATCAAATCCCACAACCGGAGCCTCAACAGGATAATAACCGCTAAGCCACAAGAACTGTAAGCCATGACAAGCTCTAAATAAAGACAGGAGTAAATATAATCTACCTATAGTCCCAACGTCCGCTCATACAATCGAGGAACACAATCAAGTGAAAACAAACCCTCTGGCCCCCCATACAATCGGAGCGTACATTGAACACACAGGAAACAAGGGTGGAATTCGAGTAAAATATGCATGATGATGATATGATGGAACCGGTAATAGTAACCCTGTATGCACCTCTTCTCGGCACTTTGGTAGAAAGACCTATGGTGGGACGTGCCCGATATACCTCATCCTACACCATATATCCCTCCTTCGGCGCACTCCGCTCCTAGCCAGGCCCCAGAATGGAGGGCCCATGGAGGTCCCTGACCACATACATTAACGGACGCGAAATATCTAACATGTCATCCAAAAATAAGTTCGGGTTCAAGCCAGTGGCAAAATATCGAATATGCATGCCCGGGATTGAACCGGGTCTAAAATAGTATTAGTAATTTCAAAAGACCCTCTCCAAGGGTGCCCAAAGTATACTCGGGTTTAAATCAATAATTAAAAGCCTCAACAACCCTCTCAAAGAGTGCCCAGTGCGTATTTGGGTCTAATCCATAAGAAAATCAGATGTAGTACTCTGCCAGGCAGAGCCTAGTATCAGTAGAAAATCAAGTGTAGTACTCTGCCCGACAGAGCCTAGTATCTATAGAATATCAAGTGTAGTACTTCGCCCGGCAGAGCCTGGTACTAGTGATAAAATTAGTGCGAAATCATCCAAAATCCCATTTTTATCATCCAATATACATGCAAGTTTAGGAAAACCATCTATAGTGGTTCGAAGCTAAAACTGAAGTAAAACATACAGGGAAAACCTTTTACATGGATGATATGCTCGCACACAAATATAAATTAGCCCAGTGGCTCACAAATATTTCCTATCAGCCCTGCATAGGCCCAGAAGCTACGCAGCAGACATAACCAGCCTAAAAGGATATCTCTATGTCTGGGACTCATTGACATGTCCAAATCACCCACCATCTATATTCAGAGTCAACACAAGGCCACACAGGACCACAAGGGTAATATACAATACTACGCGAATACTATAACCAACGTATGAAATAAATGAACAGGAAAGGCGGACAAGGTCTGGGGTACCAACCTATAACAACCCACCCAAGGATGCTAGTTAATGCAGTTATAGCCTATATACGCAGAGTCTAGGTAGGGAAAGTCATAACCTACATGTCGTCCAACGAATAACTGCGGGAACGGTGTTGTCCAGGCTTGAACTGCTCCGAGAAACTCCAAATTGTGGAACCACTATCAAAACAATAATCTATGCATCAATACAAAGCTAATGGTACCCATATTGCTAATATTTTAGCCGGGTCGAAATCCGGGTCACAAACAGGCTTGTGGGCCTCGCAACCTAAAACCAAAAATGAAAAATACACCTGTGTTCCTTACTATCCTGGGAGCGCATGCTCTAAATTTGAGCAAAAATGAACAACAATTGGGTCTCAAAACAGCATGCTCAAGTCAAGAATTAAAGAAGGAATTTCAAGAAATAATTCGAGAAATTAAACAAAAGAAACTTACCACCACGAGAAGATGAGCTCCGGGAGTGAGAACTCAGAATCCATGATCATGCAAAGCTCAATAGGGCAGATTCTACAAGAATCCCAAGATCTTGAAAGTAAGCAACAATGGAGGATTTAGGAAAACAAGAGAAGAAAAGGTTGGGGAAGAAAACTTACCAATAGCCGAGGGAACATGGATTTTTGATGAGCAAATGATCCCCCAAGTTCAAGAACTAATTTGGAGTAATTTGGTAGAGAGGATTTGTGTTTTAGAATTGGAAAAGTATGAGGAACTATGCTGGAAAAACGAAGGATAAAAAATATATAGTTGTTGGTCGCTGGTCAGTGCTATCTAAGACTAGGCACCGGACCAGAATGGGATGGACGGACTGAAACAGACCGGTACCGGACCGGACCGGTACGGCCAGTACCAGAATGGTGACCGGTATCGAAATGAACTGGACCGGTTCAACCAGTATGGAAATTGAATTCCATCACATTCTGGTTTAAACCGGAATGGACCGGTATCGTACCAGAATGGTACCGGAATGGGCCGGATCGGTTTACCGGAATGTTTTTTTAAAAAAAAAAAAAATTTAATTTTGAATTACATTTTTAATTTCAAACTTAATTTTCAAGTGATAACTTATAACTTAAAAGTTTTTATAAGTTATAACTTAAAAGTTAATTATGACTTAAAATTTTATAACTTATATAAATTATATTTGAAGTTTATTAGTTTGTTAAAGTTTTTGTTTTTTAATTTATAAGTTTTATTTATTTTAATTGAAGTTTTATTAAGTTTATAGTTTATATATATATTCTAACTTATATATTTGAAATGTTTTAGCTTGTTTAAAGTTTTTTATTTTTTTAAGTTTTCAATTTATAAGTTTATGTTTTGAAGTCTATTAGGTTCTTTTTTTAAGTTTTCAATTTATAAGTTTGTTGTTTATTTTTTTAATTTTTTTAAGTTTTCAATTTATTAGTTTATATTTTCAATGAATAAATATATAAAACTATAAAAGTATAAAACAATGATAAAAATTAAAAAATAATCCAACTTATTCAAAATTTCAAACTAATATTACAATTTACAACTATTAGTTAAGCGCCTAATTTACGCAGCCACCTTCTAGGAAGGGTTCTATTTTAACTAAGCGCGCCTAATTTACGCAGCCACCTTCTAGGAAGGGTTCTGTTTCAACTAAGCCTCGAATGTAATATTAATAGTTGTATAGATTTATAAATTTATCTTCTAAACTTTGTAAAGTTTCAGCTTCTTCAACCTCAATTCCTGGTAAAGCTGCTTGACGATTTTCAAGTTCAGCGCCATCATCAGTATCAAATCCAATGAGGTTATCTATGGCTTGTTCTGCTACTTTTTTGCAACTTTGGTCTTCCAACGTTTCTTCGCTCGGCGTTGATCCAATCTCTAAACAACACCGATACCTCTAAACTGTCTTCTGCTAAGGAATATCTATGGTCTCCAATTTGAAATCTTGTCGCGCTAAAAGCTTGCTCCGAAGCAACTGATGATCCTTGAATAACTAGCACGTCTCTCACCATCTTGCTAAGTTTTGGAAAGAGTTCTTCACGAAATTTCCACCAATCCAATAGTTGTGGTATGCCATCCATAGTTGGAATATTATCAACACCCTGTTCAAGATACTTAGAAAATTCACACTTATTAGAAAAATCAAGACCAAGATGTGATCTTGCTTTACCATGGACACATGATCTCGACGTAGAAGTTTGAGGGGCATGATCAAGATTTTCTAAGGTTACAGTATATTTGTCATAAGTATATTTGTCATACATTTCCTTAACCCAAATTTTAATACTATCTTGACATGTTATTAAATCATGTGTTTCTTGTGGTGAAATATTTAAATTAGTATAAATTTCTCTAACTAAAGATTTTGCACCAACTTCTTTATATTTCGGGTTAAAAAGAAATGCAGTTAAATAAATTTGTGGAATAGAAAAAAATATTTTTTAAATTTTTTAATCATAGCTTCAATAGAATCTTTAAAATATGAATTTTGTTTATAGATATCAAAAAGGCATGAAATATTCCAAATATGTATTAAAATTTCACTAATAGTAGGATAATATGTTCCAGATAAAATTTTGGTAGCATCAAAAAATGATTTTAAAAAGACTTTAAGTGCTTCTACTGCATCCCAATCACTGTCCGCAAGTTTATAATCAGGATAAGCATTATGACTATTAAACGTCATAGTAATAAGCTTTTTATACTTATAAGCAACTTCAAGCATTTCATAAAAAGAATTCCATCTAGTTTTACCATGCTTTGGAACTTTTCTAAATGGAACTTCACACAATTTACAAAAATCTTTATATTGTTGAATTCTACTATTATTATTCATATGAAAAATCCAAAAAATTGCATTTTCAACTTTATCAATACAACTATCAAATACCCTAATACCATCTTTCACAACTAAATTTAATATATGTGCACCACATTTGATATGAAAAGCATATTTACTAATTGGACAAAGTCTAGTTTCTAGCATAGTCATAGCATTTAAATTAGCTGAAGCATTATCTAAAGTAATACTAATCACTTTATCAATAAGATAAAAACGTTGTAAAATTTTTAATACACTTGAATAAATATAAGTACCAGTTTTTTTGTGTTCACAAATTTTATAAGCGATAATTCTTTTTTGCATTATCTATTTATAATCAATTCAATGTGCAGTAACAATTAAATAATCAAATCTGTTAGGACTACGACCCATATCAGTGGTAATAGAAGCCCTACAATCCATCATATAAAAATATTTACGAAGATATTGCATATGTTTTTCATAAAATTCAAAAATATCTCTTTTTACCATGCTTCTTGTAATACCTTCAAAACTGGGATAAAATGTATCCCGAATATATCTTATAAAACCATCATGTTCTCCAAAATTAAAAGGCAAACCACAAACAACAACCATTTTTGCAAAATTTTCACGATCACGGTCCCTATTATAGGGCCATTGTGAAACATGACCAGCAGGGTTTGAAGGATTTAGTGAAGTTTGAATCATGTTTGACCCGCCAACAGAGGGTCCAACGCTAGAGCCAGCATCACCTTGACTAGCTAGATATGCTTGCCACTCTCTCAGATGTTTCTTAAGAAAATAAGTTTTTAACCCCCCAGTCGAACCTCCACTAGCACCAGATACATATTTCCAACTTTGTTTACAAATACGACAAGTAGACACAGTTTTTTCTTCATTTAAAAAACAAATTTCCACACAGCTGATTTTAAAGGACGTTGTGGTTTGGTCTTACCCCTCACTGGAGCAATAGGGGGAAGATCAGCTCTAACTTGAGGATTATCCTGAGTTGGAGCTTCGGGAATAGTGGGGGTGGGGGCAATAAAGGGACTAGTCGGTGTATCTGTTTCTTCTAAATCATCATCCTCATGCATTTCTACTTCTTCATTTAATTCATCTTCTAAATCATTATACATTATTTCATAAGCTTCGTTGGGAATAGGGTCATCTGTAGTAAATGGAAAATTAGTTTCATTAACATGCGTAAATTCATCTGTATTAAATCTAATTTGAGGAAGAGCAGGGCGAGAGAAGAACTAGAAGAACCAGTACCTATTTTACCCTTCACATAACTTTTTGTTCTTGAAATAATACCTTTTTTACCGGATTTTTTTTAGAAGGATCCATAATATAATAAAATATAAAATTTGCAAATTAAAATAAACAAATCACAAATTCACAAATCACAA
Source organism: Jaltomata sinuosa (assembly GCA_003996215.1). Lineage (NCBI taxonomy): Eukaryota > Viridiplantae > Streptophyta > Magnoliopsida > Solanales > Solanaceae > Jaltomata > Jaltomata sinuosa. The sequence goes on along the minus strand of QJPP01002982.1, from coordinate 99,182 downwards.
ATTAACAAATAAATCACAACTAATAAAGAAGAATAAAAATTAAAAAATTAAAGAGTGGAACAAATATACCAAACGTCTGCCGTAAAAACAGACGATTATAACTGAAATTTGAAAAAGATTGCTCCTCCAAAATTCACCAAATTATACTTCACTTGCAAAATAATAACAATAATTATAGAATTTGTAAACATTAAGAGATGAAAATTGAGAGAGAATGAGAGTTGAATGGATGAATAAAAATTAAAAGGGGAAGGGGTATTTATAATGAAAAAATATGAGGGGTGTTGTTGGAGGGGTGCTGAGGGGCAGGAGGGCTAGGAGGGGTGGGTGGGGGGGAGGGATAAAATATTCGTTACCCAACGGCTGCAAACGACTACATTTTAAAAAAAAATCCCGCGTTGATCGGTTGACCGGACCGGATTGGACCGGTACCGGTTTGCAACCGGTACGAACCGGTATCGGTTTGCCGGTATGGATCGTCAAACCCGGTACATTTTGGTCAACTGCCGGTACCATTCCGTTCCATCCCGGTACGTGCAGGACCGGTACGTACCAGTACGGCGGGCAACTTTAGTGCTATTGCACTAAAGGAGCGCGATTGCGCTGAAGGAAAAGTCCCAGACCCGCGCTATCGCGCTACAGGAGTGCGATCACGCTGAAGGGAAAAACACAGACCAGCGCAATCGCGCTAAGGGAGCACGATCACGCTGAAGGGGAAATCACAGGCCAGCACAATTGCGCTAAGGGAGAACAATCGCGCTGAAGGCCACCAGAAGTAGAAAAACTAGTAACAGCCAAAAACTTCTACGGGGTATTCCGGGCACAATCGGAATCCGATACTCAAAAACAAATAGTGCTATTAGAGTGGAAACGACGTTCCAGACTCAATGAAATCGATGAAACTTCCATACGAGGTTATTTCGGAAGAATGTTGACCCAAGTCAACACTAGCTAATGCCAACCAAACACCCGAAATGAGCCCGGTCATCCGAAACCCAAATTAACCAACTAATTAACACAAACTCGACATTTCGGAGCTAACAGTGCTAATGGAATTTCCATCCGAGGTCATCTTCTCCAAATGTTGACCAAAGTCAACCAAACAAGCCCAACTTGATTGAAAATATAGAATGAGAGGGAATTCCAAGTAGAAAGCTCCCGGATCCCGACCAAAGGTCCCTCTAGACCAAAGTCCACACTTCGAAGCTAATGAAACTGTAGGGAATTTGATTCCGAGCACGTTCACCAAGAATGTTGACTGAAGTCAATGATTTCCAAAGTTAAAAGCTCTAAAACCAGGAATGGACAAAAAGACCAAACAAATGGCCCGGGCACCAAACTACCGATCCCAGCAAGCTATAAATGACTTGGGACCGCTACAGGAAAGATCTAACGGTACAAGAAAGGCGAACATATGTAAATGACCGGAAGGGTCATTACAAAAAGTATGGGCAAAATTAAAACTCCAAAAAGGTATGACGCACCTCACGTAAGCTGTTAAAAGTTAATCTAAAGGGCAAATTAGTCTACACACTAATAAAGTTATATGGGAGCTACACTGAGCAGCCATGTCAACCAAAACTCCTCTCTTGGTATATTCCAGAAAAGCCCTCTTGATTTCAAGCTCCTTTATTCCCTCTTCTATTATAGAGTGATAAAGTTGCATGCAATATTTAGATTTTGGAAGATACAAATTGTTGTCAATTTTTCATTTTCCATTGTTGACCTTTTATATTTGTTATGTGATTCTAACGTCCAAACGATATTAAAGCTAATGTCTATTTTTGGTAACATAATTACTTTGTTAGTTTTTTTTACTTGGCGTTTATACTAAAAGTAGATTTTTGTTTACTTGTCTATTATAACATATCAAGAAGAAATTGTCATTTTCTTATAATACAATCCTTATCATTAACCAATTACATAAAAAATTAAAAGTCAAGTTAGATTTTCAAAACATATTTAATAAGGTTAATTTGATAAGATAACCTCCTAATAATATTTTAAAGAAAAGTATCAAGAAAACTTGGAACAAGTAAAAATGAAATGAAAGGTGATTGAGTTTGCACATTTTGATGTTCGATGATCCTATTTTAAATTATTTTTAGTAGTATCAAATGGGATGAGTTAACAAATGGGTTGGGCTAAAATCAACCCAAAACCTAACTTGGTGAGTTTGTCAACCGGAAGCGAATGAACCAGGGCAACTTTCCCAATAGGCGAAAACCAAAACTAAGCCTCTGCAAGGAGTGTGGTGAGTCTGCCACGTAGCCCATAACCATCACTAAGCTCCAAACCCCAAGAAGTACCTACTGCTACTCTGAATACTTGAACACCTTCCGGACTTGAACTTGCTTTACAAATCTCAACTCGGGAAGGAGCCTACCATACCACGAATATCAAGTTAGGACACCCCGTAAGCAAAGGAAAGGGTGCTTGGGTTCAAAGTTGCCATCTATCCATAGAAGTTTGCATATAATATCAACTTGACCCTTTGGCTGAAATAAACCACTCTACTAGATCTGCACACCACCAACCATTTCGAAGCATATACCATATCGAACTTCTAGTCCATACTGGCTGAGTCAAAAAAATATTGGAACCCCACATGAAAGATAACCCTTGGAGAATTAATTAAACAAATTTACAAACTCTCAGCAAATAAAGACGACCATAAACCTCAAAGTATCGTTAGAACCCAAGAATAGGATCAATAGTCTCAACCTGTACAATCTGACCATGTACATTTCATCACCGCTAGTTCTGGAACTTATGCCACTGCATCTGTCCAACCAAGAAGGAAGAAACTTCTGACCATGAAGAGCACCGCTGAAATAAGGAATATCCAGCCTAAAATAGAGGTTAGCCAAGGACTAGGTGCCCAAGGCCAACAACCGCATCCGAACTGAAGTAAAGAAGCTAAGTTGCTCGCATCTATTGTCTCCCGGCACTAGGATGCTGCAACCAAATAGAAACTGCCACGAACCATCTGATGTAACCTGCCAAGCCATGATTCTGAAACCACATCCCAATTTTACCGACCAATGCTTCTGTCGAACCCGCGAGTAGAATTATATGCTGCCAATGAACCCATAAGACCAAAGTCAACTAGGCTTGAATAACAAGATGCCAAGACCGCAGCTGCTACTGAAATCTCAAACTAATCGAAGGAAACCACTGCACACTATAGATGGCCGAATCAAATCACCAACACACAATCCCAAAGCAAACCTTCGTCGCCACCTCAGCCAACTACTAAAACACATAAGCTCAAACAAGGATTCATCTCCCTCCTTTTTCAACCCAACAAAACCTTTCCGTAGCATATACTTAACCTTACAAACTCCTTTCTAAAAATAAGAACCTGAGCCATTCCCTTAGCTCCAAAACTTACATTGTCAAAACTCAACAAGGCAGGAGAAAATAGGCTGGATGCCTGACTCACCTAGAATGCCATGAATACATCTCAACCACGAGGCTACGATCAACACTTAGTCAAAAATGCTAAAGCCAAACTCAATCACAATGCCACAAGCAAAGGCTCAACAAAAGGACTATGATCGAAATTCATTGCAGCTGGAATCAGGGAAAACGATAAGACAACCCCACCGGACAAGAAACTGAGGGAGACTATGGGAACAACCCACATTCCTGCCAACCTCCTAAATCAACCAAATAAAAAGGGTTGATTCTAATCACCCGAAAACACAACCAAACTATGCTCACTAGCATAACCAACATCTCCAATCTGAAGACAAAATCTCAACTTCGGCACAACTACCGGTAACACCAAACCAAAATAAGAACCTCTAGCCACACTAGATAACAACCTAGGTAATCAACCATCTAGGATCTCTCAAAAGGAAAGACTCAGCACAAGTCTACAGCCACAGCAAAACAGGAACAAACCCAACCAAAAATAGACTAACAAGAATTAACCACGAGCTACAACTCCGGGTAAAACACCTCACAAGGCTAACTCACCCCCATCCGTTACTAAAGAATAAACTACCAATAAAACAACACATAGATACTACAATTCAGGTAATCAAATAGCTAAACAAGTAGCATGTAGGAATATAAGCAAATAAATGATAGAAGGGATATAATCGCAACGCGATCAGGACTATCACAAGTCGAAGGTAACAGGAGCCTTACCTGGAGAAACGATATCAGGAACCTCTAACTTAGGCCCACCAGGAAGGGCATCAGGCTGACGGGATCTAACTCTGGACTGAGAGGTAAAAGTTGAAGGCTCAACTATCCTTTACCGGGGAAAATCTCTGGCATAATGTCCCATTACCCTACAACTATAGCAACCCAAAGAAGCTCTACTCCGACGTAAGGTGCCTGTCGACTCATGATGGAAACCTGAAACGCTGGCCTAGAAGCCACCTCTAACCATTTGGGGACCACCCCTACTACCCTGGACTCCACCTCTGGCTGGTGGCACTGAAGTCATGGGAGATAACACCTGCTGACCCTACTGGCTAAAAGGCGGAATCGCTAGACAATCCCTAACCAAGTGCCCACGCTCCCTTCACCAATAACAAATCTTACCAAGTGGAGTATGATGGGATGATCCTACTGGACCTGACCGGCCACCACGGCCTACACACTCTGAAGGAAAATCTAGAGGAATATGATCCATACCCTGCCTACTCTGCTCGATATGCCCTACCTAACCACTCTCTGGAACCCATAGAGGAACTGGAACTAGCCGAGTAAATAAGAAGCAATGAAACCTATCTCAGGTGGAGAACCCCTACCTTGAGTATGAAAACCTCAAAAACTGTCCTGGCGATGATGTTTCTTAGCACTACCTCCATAAGCCTCAAGGCATTTACCCTCAATAACCCAAGCATGATCCACTACCTGAAGAACTGGAAGCTCAACCCTAACTGAAGCACCACTCGCAGAACCAGATACTGAAATACTCACCGGAGGACTCAGAGTCCTAACCACGGTGTCCTAAAGAACTGGGGTCGCTACAAATCCAATTAGAGGATGGGCTAGCCCCACACCCCCTATCTGATGCAATAAACTCTCACTCTGAAGTCCTGGCACTGAGGGAAGTACTGAAGCAATAGGTACAGAAGCCTCGATACCAACCGCTGTTGAACTCGTCTTAGGCATCTGAGAAGGAATGAAACAATCAAAGTTTAGAAGCCCATAGATCCAGGAACGCACGATGAGGAGTGAAGAAGATGAAACTTTTCCTAACAATGCCCTGTAGCCTCCCACAGATAGGATACGGACGTTATCGTACCGATCCGCAAGACTCTACTTAGACACTTGCTTCTGTACCACGACACCGATAAACCTGGCTCTGATACCAAGCTGTCACCACCCAAATTCCCAGGTCATGATGACACCTACAACCCCCAGTAGGTGAACCAATCCCGGTAGCCCGGAATGGTTAGTAATGGACTACTACCTAACCAATACACACAACATGAAAAAATAAGTGGAGGCAGGAAGTAAAAGTAGACAAAATGGAAGCAAAACCCGATTATATACATAAATGATACTACACCAACCCCAAGACTTGGTATCGATAGTACAAAAGCTTCTAATAGAGTACAAGTGCTAGAAGTAACAAAATACAATATAAATCCGTCTCCAAAAGTACAAGGAGTATCAGTACAACAGATGAGATATGGCCAAGCCCCAACCATCAGGCGCTCACCCTAATCTCGACTATCAAAAAGTTGCATGAGTCTCCAACGCGATCAATGACGAAGGCTTAACTAATATTTGCACCAAAAAGTGCAGAAGTGTAGTATGAGCATCAAAATAACAGGTACTCAGTAGGCATCATCGGCCATATGAATGCATATAAGATATAAAAATAGTAACAAGCAGAATACAAGAAAGCAGTCACGAAAGCAAAGAAGGAGCACAAGGAAACTAGCACAAGGAACAATCAATCAAGAGTTACAAGTATACATGCTCGCACAAACATATACATAACACAAAAACACAGGTGTAAGGAAGAAGAACGTACCTGGAATCCTTGCAACAATAGTATATAAAAAGGAGAGAGTTTAGAAAGCATGGCGGTATACCGGTAACCTCAAGTAAAAGGAAGGAAGGAAGTAACTTCACATACTCAAGAAGGGATCAATATACTAAAGAAAAACATACAACGAATCCAACTTCAAAGATAATATAAACAGAGATCAACCTCGCAAATATCAACCTGGGATGGAACCACTAAACTATAATAACTGAGAGATACTACTCAGATCCTCATAAGGATGGAACCAGAAACTCAAACTCTGCTCAGAAGGCCCCACAAAAGTGCCTCAATAAGATAGGACTTCCTAGCCCTAAGCCCTATCAATAATCAAATCCCACAACAGGAGCCTCAACAGGCTAATAACCGCTAAGCCACCAGAACCGTAAGCCATGGCAAGCTCTAAATAAAGACATGAGTAAATATAATCTACCTACAGTCCTAACGGCCGCTCATACAACCGAGGAACACAATCAAGTGAAAACAAACCCTCCGGCCGCCCATACAACCGGAGCGTACACTGAACATACAGAAAACAAGGGAGGAATCCGAGTGAAATATGCATGATGATGATATGATGGAACCGGTAATAGTAACCTCATATGCACCTCTTCTCGGCACTTTGGTAAGAGGACCCATGGTTGGACGTGCCCGCTATACCTCATCCTACACCATATACCCCTTTTCCGGTGCACGTGCCTCCTAGCCAGGCCCCGGTTAGGAGGTCCCATGGAGGTACCTGACCACATACAGTAACAGACGCTAAATCTCTAACATGTCATCCGGAAACAAGTTTGGGTTCAAGCCAGTGGCTAAATCTTGAATATGCCTGCCTAGGATTGAACCAGGTCTACTACAGTAGTAGTAATCTCAAAAGACCCTCTCCAAGGGTGCCCGAAGTAGTAAACAGAGTACTACTATGCTTTGCCGGGCAGTGGCTCGCAGCCAAAACTGAAGTAAAACATGCAGGAAAACCTTTTTTCATGGATGATATGCTCACACACAAATATAAATTAGCCAGCGGCTCACAGACATTTCCTATCAGCCCTGGATAGGCCCAGCAGCTACTCAGCAAACATAACCACCCTAAAAAGATATCTCTATGTCTGGGACTCGCGTACATTCCCAAATCAACCACAGTTTATGTTCCAGAGTCAACATAAGGCCACACAGGACCACAAGGGTAATATACAATACTACGCAAATACTACAACAAACGTATGAAATAAACAGATAGGAAAGACGGACAAGGTTCGGGGTACCAACCTATAATAACCCACCCAAGTATGCTAATTAATGCAGTTATAGCCTATATAAGCAGAATCTAGGTAGGGAAATTCATAACCTACCTGTCGTCCGACGAATAGCTGCGGGAACGGCATCCTCCAGGCTTGAACTGCTTCGAGAAGCTCTAAATTGCAGAACCACTATCAAAACAATAATATAACCGTTAATACAAAGCTAACGGTACCCATTATGCTAATATTTTAGCCGGGTTAAAATTCAGGTGACAAACGAGCCCATGTGCCCCGCAACCCGAAACCGGAAATGAAAAATACACCTGTGTTCCTCAACATCCCAGGAGCGCATGCTCAAAATTTGAGCAAAAACAGACAACAATTTGGGCTCAAAACAGCCCGCTCAAGTCAAGAATTAAAGAAGGAATTTCAAGAAATAATTTCGGAAATTAACCAAAAGAAACTTACCACCACGGGAAGATGAGCTACGGGAGTGAGAACTCAGAATCCATGATCATGCAAAGCACAGTAGGGCATATTCTACAAGAATCTCAAGCTCTTGAAAGTAAGCAACAATGGAGGATTTAGGAAAACAAGAGAAGAAAACGTTGGGGAAGAAGACTTACCAATAGCCGAAGGAACATAGATTTTTGATGAGCAAATGATTCCCCAAGTTCAAGAACTATTTTAGCGCAATTTGGTAGAGAGGATTGTGTTTTAGAATTGGAAAAGTATGAGGAACAATATTGGAAAAATGAAGGGATCAAAAATATATACCTGCTGGTCGCTGGTCAGCGCTATCGCGCTAAAGGAGCGCGATCGCGCTGAAGGAAAAGTCCCAGACCAGCACTATCGCGCTACAGGAGCGCGATCGCACTGAAGGGAAAAACACAGACCAGCGCAATCGCACTAAAGGAGCGCTAACGCAGTGAAAAGTAAATCACAGGCCAGCGCAATCTCGCTAAGGGAGCGCGATCATGTTGAAGGCCACCAGAAGCAGAAAAACCAGCAACAACCAAAAGCTTCTACGGGGCATTCCGGGTATAATCGGAACCCGATACTCAAAAACCAATAGTGCTATTAGAGTGGAAACGATGTTACGAACTCAATGGAATCAACGAAAATTCCATGCAAGGTTGGTTTGGAAGAATGTTGATCCAAGTCAAAACTAGCAAATGCAAACCATACACCCGAAATGAGCCCGGCTCATCCGGAACCCTAATCAACCAAATAATTAACACAAACTCGACATTCCAGAGCTAATGGCGCTAACGAAATTTCCATCCAAGACCGTCTTATCCAAATGTTGACCAAAGTCAACCCAACAAGCACAACTGACTTGAAAACACAGAATGAGAGGGAATTCCAAGCAGAAAAGATCTCGGATCCCGACCAAAGGTCCCACTAGACTAAAGTCCATGCTTCGGAGCTAACGAAACTGTCGAAATTCAATTCCAAGCACGTTCACAAAGAATGTTGACTGAAGTCAATGATTTGCAAAGTTAAAAGCTTTAAAACTAGGAATGGACAAAAAGACCAAACAAACGGCCCGGCCACCGAACTACCAGTCCCAGCAAGACATAAATGACTTAGGGCCTCTATAGGAAAGCTCTAACGGTAAAAGAAAGGCGAACACGCGTAAATAACCGGAAGGGTCATTACAAAAAGTATGGGCAAAATTAAAACTCCAAAAAGGTATGACGCACCTCACGTAAGCTGTCAAAAGTTAATCTAAAGGGCAAATCAGTCTACACACTATTAAAGTTATATGGGAGCTACACTGAGTAGCCATGTCAATCCAAACTCCTCTCTTGCTAAATTCCAGAAAAGCCCTCTTGACCTCAAGCTCCTTTATTCCCTCTTCTATTATAGAGTGATAACTGCACACAATTTTTAGATTTTGGAAGATACAAATTGTTGTCAATTTTTCATTTTCCATTGTTGACCTTTTATATTTGTTATGTGATTCTAACGTCCCAATGATATTAAAGCTAATGTCTATTTTTGGTAACATAATTACTTTGTTAGTTTTATTTTACTTGGCACTTATACTAAAAGTAGATTTTTGTTTACTTGTCTATTTTAACAAATCAAGAAAAAAAATTCATTTTCTTATAATACAATCCTTATCATTAAACAATTACATAAAAAATTAATAGTCAAGTTAGATTTTCAAAACATATTTAATAAGGTTAATTTGATAAGATAACCTCCTAATAATTTTTTTAAAGAAAAGTATCAAGTCAATTTGGAACAAGTAAAAATGAAATGAAGGGTGATTAAGTTTGCACATTTTGAAGTTCGGTGATCTTATTTTTAATTATTTTTAGTAGTATCAAATAGGAGGATTGAGCTGAAATTGAGCAAGTTAAAATGGGATGAGTTATCAAATGGGTTAGGCTAAAATCAACCCAAAAGCTACTTTGGCTAAAATGAGTTGGGTCATCACCCTCCTAATTTAACCTAATTTTTTCAGTGATCCACTTGACCCTAACCCGAGACCCCAAAATCGAGACTCAGCCCGACACTTGAAAAATGAAACTCAAGACCCAGGACTGATTCGACACTACTAAAAATATCAAAAATTGACCCAACAACCATTATAAGGAGGTTGATTTTTGTACTCTTCAAAATTTTTATTTTCATATATGAAATAAAAAAAACTCCCGAGGTCGATTTTTTTATTTTGCAAAAACAGACCTTCGGAGATCGCTTTTGCCTCAAAAAATTTAAAATGAAAAAAAAATTAAGAATAAAAAGTCGACCTTTGATGGTCAGTGTTACAAAAAATAAGGTATTTCACCAGGACCTGATTCTCGATCCTCAGTCTCTATCCGAGATCCGACCCACACTCGAGACCCAAACTGACCCTGGCACGAGACTCGAGATTCAAGAATTGATCCTGACCTAAGACTCGAGTTTTGACATGACCTTTTCCGTGACTCAGGACCCGAGATCTAATCCTTGACCCTAACTCAAAACTCGAGCTCTGAATTTAACCCAAAATCCAAGACTCAAAACCCAATCCCCAAACCTTATTTGGAGCTTGACCCGAGACTCGTGAACTGATCCTGACTTGCAACTCGAGATCCGAGACCCAACCCTAATTTAGGACCTGACCTTAACCCGAGATTCAAGACTCGAGACCCAAGTCCCGACCCATTAATAATCAAAGTAAATCTCAATTAAAAAATCCAAATTAAAATCTTAAATATGGGCTAATTGGGCTAGTATTGGGTTAAATTAAAGATCACTTTAAAATGGATTAGGTTGGATTGGGCTATAAAATCAGCCCAATATGAAATTTTCTTAAGCCCTACCTATAAATTTGTGTAAACAACATAAAACACACTAGTTTGATGCCTAATTACATTTTAAATCAGTATTTTTTAAAATACATTTTACACGGAACTTTCACAAGATTAGGCGTGTATCTACAGTAAAAAACGTGTATCCTAGATACATGTCTAACTAATTGGGACGCTTTAAAAGGAAGTAACCAATTTGCAATTAATTAGGAGAAAATCACTAATTTCGGTTACTAAAGATATTTTCAGTAATAAATCTCCTAATATAAGGTGGAAATCAAGGGATTAACTTAATATATATTTTGGTTATGTAATTTGATTAATTTTATTTTTATTACTCTTTAAAATAATAAAATAATTATTATTACTTTGTTTATATGTATCCAATAGGTGATTTCATGTATATATTTATATGTATCCAGTACTAATTTGATATATCCCGTACATGTATCCCGTGATTTTTGATATACCCCGTGATTTTTGATGTATCCAATACTAATTTGATGTATCCCATACATGTATCCCATGATTTTTGATGTATCCCGTACATGTATCCAGTACTAATTTGATATATTTCGTGATTTTTATTACTCTGTTTATATGTATCCAATAGGTGATTTCATGTATATGTTTATATATATCCAGTACTAATTTTATGTATCTCGTATATGTTCTTGCATAGATGCACATCGAACAGCACCGTTCAATAACTACCGTCATTGACATGGTGGCGGACGAATCATTCACCACCACCACAAACCAAAAATCCCTTTGGGATTAGTCTTGAACCCGAATCACAAACCATCGAATCCGCTAAAAATTGAAATGTTTCATCTTATTCCTTAGCAGATCCTGCAGTTTCTTGAACCAAGGATTTTTCTACCCATTTAAAATTAATGAGTAAATCTGAAAAAGGAGAAAAAAAAGAAGCATGAAAACCAGAAAAACGAAAGGACAAAACGATGAAACAAAATAGAGGATCTGCATTGTTTTTCACTAAAAAGTACCGCCTCACTCCTATTGGATTTGATTATATACCAAATGTATAAAATTTGTTTTGATTGAAAATAAAGAGAGATTTGAGGGAGAAGCTGGAGAGATTTGAGGGAAGGGGTGATATGGGGCGAAGTAATAGGAGTGTGTTGAAATACACATTTTGGTATGGAAACTACAATCTAGTGAGATATATGTAATTATTTTAAAGTAGTGGGATATTATGTAGTTATGGTAAGGATGTTTGATTAATTATGTAGTTTATCCTATAAAATTTTGGGCGAATTAGGTGGGCTATCAAGTTTTGTGCCATATTTGACACCCTTAGTTTATTTTGATCACTTTTCAGTGTGAGAAATAAGATGCACGAATTACTCAATGCAGTTAAACACAACGTTAGGTTTATACAATTTCAATTATAATATCTAGGAGAGTCAATGATATTTTGAACAATTGATTAAACCGACTGTATCATACCTTATATAAATAATTTTTAGATTTTTTCTAATAAGATTAAAAGTTTTGATTTAAATTTATAATCGTACTAAATAATTAGATTAGATTTCTTACTTACAGAAATTATCAAAAAATATCGAATCGAATCGAATAAAAATATATATATAAATATATTCCATATATTCAATTTAAAATATAAAGCATTTTTTTTTCTTGGGCCGTGACACGAGATGAATGTAAATGGAGAGGGCTACAATTATAATCTAAACCTAGAGCCTGTTTGGTTTGACTTATTTTAGGTGTTTTTAAGTGAAAATAGGTTTTAAGCACTTCTATAGTATTTGAGTAAGATTAAAAAAGAGTTTCTAAATACTCGTCTTTAAACCAAAACAATAAAAATAAGCAAAAGACATAAGTTAGAAATAGTAACTTATGACTTTTGAGTTATAAGCCATAAGCTATAAGCCCATTAAAATAGGCACCTACTCTTTTTTTTCTCGATACCTAAACCTACTCTACCCTATTAAAATAATATGAGAAACTTACATAAACCATTATAGTTTGGAAGCTAATTACCAAATACAACTAAATTTTAGTAATTATCAGTCGCAGCAAAATATCAGGAGACTGTACTTGTTTGCACAACGAATACAACCAAGGAAAAATATAGAAAATATATAGGTGTATACAAGGATACAACCAACAAAAATACATGAGATGGTATTCATTCACTCTAATTTCACTTGGATTCATTCGCTCTAATTTATCAATTGTTATCAACCTGTGTCATTTATATTCATTCATTCTAATTCACGTGTATTCATCCATTCAACTGTATCAATTGTTACCATCTTGTTTCACTTATATTCAGTCGTATGCCATGATCCCAAAATTCAGGTCATGATATCACATACTACAATCCCCCAATAGGTAAGGCAACCCTTATCCCGGAATGACAAGTAATGGGCTAATGTGAGACAACAATTAAATAGCGGAAAAACAAGGCTAAAAGACTGAGAACAAATGGAACATATTATCAATACATATATATATATATATATATATTCCAAAAGGAAGGGAACGAAACAACATAAATGGAAATCACCCCCAACAACCTGGTATCAGTCAGTACAAGAGCTACTACAACATAAGGAGTACTAGATAAGAGTAAAAATATACAAACTGTCTCCAAAATACAAAAAAAAAAGACTAATCCCAAGGTAGATAGAGGTAGATCAACTCTGGACGCCAAAAGCTCATCCTGAATCTCTGATCTACAACTCTACACGAGGACAACATCAGCAGTGATTACTCATGCTAGGGTCTGCATCAGAAAAAAGATGCAGAAGTGTCGCATGAGTATCAAAATATGAAATACCCAGTAGGCATCATAGGCTGACTGAGCTAAAAAATGATATAAGAACAATGAATGTGAATATAAAGTAAGAAGAGAAAAGAAGGGCCAGAGAGAAAATACAGGCCATAGCTAGGAATAAATGAAATGTTAAAGTAAATAACCCGAGAAGGTTAAGGAAGTAATCTAGCTATAACCTAATCGAAACCCAATAAGCCCATAAGGTACACACATCCGTTAAAAAACCTGACCGGTCCCTCATATGCCCAACGGATGCAAACAACTAACATTACCAATTACCGACCAAGCTAAAAATAAAAAGTAAATGTGGGGGAAAATGCCATAGGTGCCAAAGAAGGTGATGCAGGCTGGAGTCAAATCGGGAATTTATTTAGTGAAAGCTATAACACCCCAGGTGTTTTAAGGTTGTCCTTTTTCCCGTATCAATGGCTTACGGGTTTAAATTTGAGAATTTTATAAACATCGTGCGTATTTAAAAATATTTGATTTAAAATTTGAGTTTGGTAAAAAGTTATATTTTTATTGCCTTCCTAAAGTGTCTTAAATATTTTTTTTTAATTATGATATATTTGCATCTATATTTATTTTATAAATTTTTTATAATTTGTTAACATTTTAACGATGATAGCAAATTTAGCCATGTAAGGAAATTATTATTTTATTAAGTGGCCTTATCCAAATTAAATTTCCCCACTTATAAAATAAGCAGTAGTTATCACTTTCTATTTGATATACTCGCATTTAATGCTAAGTGACAAACCATTTTATATACCTATTCCTACTTACCTTTATTAACAAAAAGATTTCCTACCACTAAAGGTTTGCTATTCCTAAAAGATTTTTATAACTGTATCACCATCTTTGTATGATAAAACTTGTAAGTTATCCGTATAGCTGCTGCATATGTTTCCAACGCATATGTAGCTGCTGCATATGTTTCCAACGCATATGTAGCTGCTGCACATGTTTTGCATATATTTGCAGCTGCTGCACACATACTCTTTCAGTTCGATAAAGAGGATTTCGTGGGGAAGAAATTTTTTTGACATTATATGTGATTGTCGAAAGAAACCATAATAACACTTGGCATAGTTTTCCTTGTGTGGTGCATTGGTTAGAGGTTCGTAGCGATTTGGGGGTTGTCTTTTCTATAAGAATTAGCATGGTTATGCATAAAGCTTCCTGTAGTTGCGAGAGAGGGGATGATGTATGTAAAGGCTATTCCTTTCTTTTTTGGCATAATTTCTTACGATTTAAAATCTTCATGTCTGGCGTGCTATCGAAGATTCAATTAATAGATATCTCTAAATTATTGTTGATGTTATTCTCGTTAAAAACTCATAATTGGTGATGTTGGTTTAGTGTTAAGTTGGAAAGATGTGGTGTATTTTTGTGGTTATCAGATGACGGTTATGGTCGGGTTTATCGTGGTGTTATGATTGTGGTATGGAGGAAATACGGTGGTTCTTGGATATTTGTGGGATACCTTAGAGAATTTATTTGTATTGTGTTGTGTATTGCATATTGTAACATATTTTATTGTATTTTGTGATTGTTTATTGCATAGAGGGATCACGAAAACTTGTAAGGCGTGAGACTTGTACACATGGTTGAGCCCATGGCTCTGTGAAGACCTATAAGGCGTGAGACATGTTCGCATGGTCAAGCTCATGGCATTATGAGGACCTTTAAGGAGTGAGTATTTTTCCGCTTAACCTCCCTTGTGTATTGCACTCCCGTAAGGCATGACTTTGTTCCGCAGATTGAGCTTTTGTATTGTGTTTTTTATCTTGTATTGTATTTCTATGATATGATTGTTCTGGTTAGCTATATGTTGATTTTCAAAGATGATGTGTGGTTATTGTGGGTCCTTGAGTAGGGGGAGGTAAGGTATTGTTGGGATGATGTTGTGTCTGTGCAAGTGGTGATCGAGATGTTGGTATTGTTCCTATTTCAACTTCCTTCATATTGTAGTTTCCATTTCAAATGGTGATGTTTTTATTATTCGGTCACCTTACATATTCAGTACATTCTTTCGTACTGACATACCTATTGCTTTGGGGGCGCTGCATTCATGCCTGCAGGTTATCAGGTAGACAGTAGTCCTCGTTGCATGTGGTCAAGTTTAGCTGATGGTTGGTACACTCTGTTCTTTCTGGAGTTGTTAAGTTTGGAGTCTTCTTTAACTTTATATTGGTAACGGGTATGTCGGGGCCCTATCCCAACTCGTGATTAATAGTTTTCATCTTAGAGGCTTGTAGACATCTGTTGTAGGTCTAAAAGTCAGTTACGGCCTGGCTGGCCTTGTATTATCCTTTTATTATATTTTAGTTTGTTTTTATTGTGTTTCTTCTGGTATTGGCTTGGCCTTAACGACCTGTATGCATTGTTTAGTTCAGTTTATGTTGGTTTGCTTAATTGAGTGAGACACAAGGTGCCAGTCGCGCCTCTTCTAATTTGGGGTGTGACAAAAGCATGACTAGATTCGAACAGAGATTTCATAGTCAACAAGAATGCCCAGACTCAAACCAGAGTTGATATGATAAACATGCGGGTCTGGACTCGAAACGGGACCAAAATACATCATTTTTCCCTATACATAAGCCATACCCTCTACGTATCCCAAAATTTCACCTTGTTAGTTTTATGCCAATTAACTGATACATCGTGCCAAAATAAATGACGACCCAAATGATGAGAGGGAAACCAACCCGATAAGCAAAACAATATCCAACCAATCAAAGTAAAAACCATACAAGGGCTAGAGAGTAAGAATCGATAGTATCCTACTAAAGATACAATTCAAAAAGTGCTAAGCTAGCTATAAGTTTCCAAGCAACTAGCCATGACTAAGTTACGGTAACCAATGCTAACCCTAAGGATACTACCCTGACTATGTCAATTCTAAAGGGAACAAGGACTACCAAAACTAAGGACACCAACTCCAATTCTATACCAAAACACCTAAATCGGATACAAGGATCATAAACACCTAAATAAACATATCAAAACCACGATATCCCACCAATAATTAGCAAATTATCGTACAAATACCTTAAAAGAGCTAAGTCTAAAAGTAGATAAGTCGTAACCTACCCGAACACATTCGCATGCACCTACTAGACTGGATCTTTTCCTTTTTGGAAGGCTTCCACACTATCATGAAAGTAATCTACGCATTAAAACATGAAGAACAACATCCATATCACTATTCCAAATTTCGAGCCTGAAATCGGGTCAAAATTGATCCACAGAGCCTACTTATGAAATTAGAAAATTGGACCCGCTAAAAATGTCCCTCAAGGGTCACATTCTCAAAATTTGAGCATAATATGCCTCCAAAAATATGCTAAAAAATAGCCCCCAAAGCTAAGAGAGAACAAGAATTACCGTGGGGAAATTAGCAGAACTAGAGCCGAGAACATATGATGAATATGTGGAGAAATACCACAGGCACAAGGGAATTGACCCCTAATATTTACAGTTGAATCCACCAAGTTCAAAACACTTGGATGGACCCTCGAGATTCATATGGGATTTCGCGCACGCAAAGAAACTATGGTATCTTACCAAAAATGGCATTCTGAACTCAACAGAATTAACAAAAGTTTCAACGGAGATCATTTTTATAAAAAGTGGGCCCTATGCCCAAAACCTCTATTTTAACCAAAACCCACGAATAACCCAAAATGAGTCTGAAAGCCTCGAGACACAAACCAAAGGTCCCACTAGCCCAAAGTCCATGCTTCGAAACTAACGACGTTGACAAAATTTTCATTTAGAACCTATTTACTCTTAATGTTGACCAAAGTACACTCTTTCAACTTAAAGAGTTTCAAGACAGGAAAATTTAATTAAAACACAAATGAACTTCCTGGAAACCAAACCGTCAGTCTCGACAAGTTATAAATAATTGAAGCCACTATGGAAAAGCTCGAAATACAAAAAAAGCACAAAAACTAGGAAAATTACCTAAGGGTCATTACAACATCCACTACTAAAAGGACTTTCATCCTCAAAAGTTAAGGAAATGAAGGTACCTAAAGGCTCGAAAAGGCAAGGATACTAGGCTCGCATATCATGCTTGGTCTCCTAGGTAGCCTCCTTAATGGGATGATGTTTCCACTGAACCTTAACTACCGGAATATCTCTAGACCTCAACCGTCAAACATCCCAAGATAAAATAGATATTGGCTCCTTCTCAAAAGTCAAACGGTTATCTAACTAAACCGAATCCCACTGAAGCACGTGATACTCATTTGGAATGTAATGGCAAAGCATCAACACATGGAAAACAAGGTGAATAGTAGAAAAAGCTTAAGGCAAGGCTAACTCATATGCAACATATACAACCTACTAAAGAATCTCAAATAACCCAATACACTTGGGGCTGAGCTTGCCCCTCCTCCAGAATCTCATCACGCCCTTCATGGGATACACTCGCAGGAACACATGGTCACCAAATCCAAACTCCAAAGCACAATGCCTACAACCAATATGACTCTTCTGCCTACTCTGAGCTACCCAAAGTCTATTTTAAATCACCTGAACCCAATCAAAAGACTCACATAACAAATCAGTACCCTGCGGCCTGGCCTCAAAAGCATCAAACCACCCAATAGGAGATCTACGCTGCCTTACATGTGCTTGATGTGAATTATTGACTAGAAATCTTCTATGATGGTGTACTTTTATTGAATATGTTTCATTAGTAATATGAGACATAGTTGATTTTCTTATGTTCAATTGGTGTCTAGAACTTGACTTGTGTGTTTTGTGATGCAAAATAAAGTTAGTCATGTTTAGGAAGTGATAGAGGCAATTCTTTGTTTATCCATTTTTTATCCTCTCTTATGCCTACCCTTGTATGTTTTCCATAGTAAGCCCTTTTGAGACTTTAGCCGGATGTCTTTGATAGCCACATATGGAGTGTAATCCCTTTTGTTCTTAGACCATGAACATTTGATCCAAGGAACTCCCATAAGGAACTTGATCTAGTGTTAAGCACTTGAAGAAAGCTAGAAAAAGATGAATGGAGGTGGTGAAGTTGTGAAACTTGAAAAAGAAAGAAAGTTAATGTGTGAGCTAAACCAAAAAGTATAGCATGGAAAAAGAAAAAGAAAGAAAAAATTTCAATACAAAAAGAGAATTTGTGCTATTAGTAAGTATGCTCAATCAATAAAAATGGAAGAGAAAGGGGTGAAACATAACGAAGGAGTAAAAGGATTAGCTAAGTAAAGTCAAAAGCGCTAAATTGTGAAAAGTGATGTATTAAAAATGCCTAGAGAGGACTAGTAACTATTTAATCCAAAATATTCATACCCATGCCTTAGCTTATATTACAACCAAAGTAATATAGATATGAACTTTCTTGAATCAGTAGACTAAGTACACTAAGGGCAAACTTATGGTTCACCTTTTGTCATATTTGAATTTTCTTTGTGAGCGTGAGAGTTTAATACTTTGTATGCCCATGTTTGAATACTATTATGTGAGTGAAAGGGATTTTTTTTGGTGTGAGGGCACATGTATAGTACAATATGCTTAAATATTTGATCTTCTATGTTGTGATTTTTCTAAGGTTTTTGTGCATGCTTACTTAAGTCGATTCTTGAGGTTAGGATGTCCTTAGTTGGTTGTTATGAGTTTAAATTAAAGAAGAGGCACAAAAGGGAAGCGATGTTTGATGTTTGTAGTAGGTGTATTCTTGAGTTGAGTGAGCTAGTTTCGATTTGACTGAAAGACTTGTAGTTATAGGGTAGAGCTTACTCGATGGTGAGCAAGAGTTTAAGTGTGGAGTCTTGATGTGAGGCTAAAAGTCCTGATTTTAAGCTATAGATTGCCTCATATTTTACTTTTTTTAATACTCTATTGAGCTTACCTTATATAATAAATTTTTTAAACTATACTCTAAACCTAAATTACATCCTTAACAGAACCACCCATATACAAGTCACATGACATCAAAGATGTTCAATAAAAAATTCTCTTTATACACGACTCTCTCGCTCCAATAAGTTAAAGATATTTTTATCTATAAACAAAAATATAAATATTTGTCAAGTTATGGATTTGACATCATCGTGTTCAAGTAAATTTGGTACTCACTCTCGATCATTTGATCAACAAAGGTAAGCGGGCTTCAATTTTATGAGCTAAAAGCCTTTTCAATAATAATTAGGAGACTACTATCATAGCTAGTTTTTTGAGTTCATCTTGATGTCAATAATCTAAGGCAATTTAATAGATCGATGCAAGCTTATAAACTCAATATATGTTGTTTTTCAATTCTTTCACAATAATTTATTAACGGAGTAATTACAATTTGTAGACATGTAATGACCCTTCTGGTCATTCTCGTATTTTTGCCTTTTTTGTACTGTTAGAGCTTTCCTACAGTGGTCCTAAGTCATTTATGACTTGCTAGGATCGGTGGTTCAGTGCTCGGACCGTTCATTAGGTTTTTATGACAATTTTCATATTTTAGAGCTTTAACTTAGGAAATCATTTACTTTAGTCAACAGTCTTAGATAGCCTAGTTGGAATTAAAGTTTGAAAATTTTGTTAACTCCGAAGCGTGGATTTTTGTCTGGTTGGACCTTTAGTCGGGGCTTGAGAACTTTTGGTGTGGTTCTATCTTACTTTTTGAGATTTCAGGCCAATTAGGGTTGGAAGTTTAACTTTGGTTAACTTTCGATGATCGGATTCAAAATCTGATGGATCTATCAGCTCCAGAATGTCGAATTTAGGTTTGGTAGGTGGTTGGTTTGGGTCCCGGGTGAGTCGGGCTCATTTTAGGTGTTTGGTTGGAATTAGAAAGTGTTGACTTGGGTCAACATTTCTTCGAGATGACCTCATACGGAAGTTTGATCAATTCTGTTGAGTCTGGAATATCGTTACCACTCTCGTTACATGTTTGATTTGCATGTATCGAATTTTGATTGTGCCCAGAACCCCCGGGGGAGTGTTTCAAAAATTGCAGATTTTCTGCAGCTGAGAAGTGCTCAGCGTGATTGCACAGGGTCACCGCGATCGTGCCCCTGGCACTTTTCCCCTTTAGAGCCATCGCGCCTCGGCACCGCGATCCTGCAGGCGCCCATGTTGCTCTTTCAGCGGGATCGCGCCTAGGGACCACTATCGGACTGGTCTATGACCTATACTATAAAAGTTCATATCCTCGAATTTTCAGCCATTGTTCTCATTTTTCACTCTCACTCTAAACATTTTTTCCCTCACATAAAACTTGTGCAAAATCATATCCTAGCTCTGGGAATTTGTCAATTGGAGGATTTCATCATTTCCTTCCTTGTTTTGCTAAGTTCCTCTTCCTAATTTCTCCATAGCCATGGCTAAGCTTCCATGGTTGGTTCCTAGCTCATCTTGAGGTTAATTCTTGTATTGTAGCTACTTGTTGGGCTTGATTTTTTGTTGAGGTGCGAGTTTCATCTTGTTGACCTTGTTCCCTTCCTTCGTGGTAAGTAATTCTCCATTTTATCCTTGATTAAGTAAATTTTTCACATTTTTGAACCCTCTTCTTCTCCAGGATGTTTTAGGCCCTTTCCTTGCCTAAATTGTTCTCAATTTCATGGCATGTGTTCCAGGCTATATCGGCAACCTCATGGAAATTTTCATTTCCAATTTCTTATCACGAGGCCCACGGGTCTGCTTTTGATCCAGATTTTGACCCGGCTAAATTATTAGCATTACGGGTGTTGTTAGCTTCATATTGACGGGTAGATGTTGTCTTTGATAGTTTAAGTGCTATTCGGAGCTTCTCGGAGTAGTTTGGGCTTGGACGTCAGCTTTCCAGTAGCTTTTCATTAGATGTCATGTAGGTTACGGCTTACCCACCTTAGACTTTTCTTAAATAGGTTATAATTGTATTATGTAGCATCCTTGGGTTGGATTTACTAGGTTGGCACCCCAGACCTTGTCCACTTTCCTTTTGTCCATCCCATTTTCTACATTTTCTTTAGTATTTGAACTCGTTTTGTAGTATTACCCCTTGTGGACCTGTGTGGCCTTTTTATTTGCCCTGGACCATAGATGGTAGGATTTGGAAAATGTCTGTGAGTCCTGAACATTGATTTATAATTTATAAGTTGATTTTCTGTGTTGTAGAGTGGATTGAGCCTGTGCAAGGCCAATAGGTTGATTGTGAGCCATTGGGCTATTGATTGTACTCGAGCATATCATTATTATCATAAAAAGGGTTTCTGCATTCATTTACTACAATTATGGCTACGGGCTTAGCTATCACCAGTTTTCTAAATCTTGCATGGCCTCGAGGGTCCGTTTTCTGTTATAAATGGTTCTAAAAATGGATTTAAACTGGTTTTATGGACCTTTTTGGAGTAAAAGAGATATGTAATGTTTTTTCACACGTATTCTATACTCGGTCGGGCCAAAGTGCTAGACCTAATTTTCTACTGATCTTAATACGATACTAGGCTCGTTTGGGCCGGAGCGCTAAACATGACTTGGTTTACTAATTTTAGACCCAAATAGATTTTGGGCATGAATATCGATCTATTAAGAGTTTGTATGTGGTCTCGGAGACCTCCATGGACCTTGTCGATCTGGACTAGGGGCTACAGGCTGAGAGTGCTAGAGAAGGGTATACGAGGGAGTAGAGGTATACGTGGGAATCCTTCCATAGGTCCTAATTGTTGGGCCTACGGGCACCAAGGGAGGTGCATACGATACCACCTGACATTTCATATCATATCATTCATTGTTTGCACGGTTCCACCCTTGTTTGTTGTTTGTTGAGTGTACGCTCTGGTAGTATGGGATGACGGAGGGTTTGTTTTTACTTGTATGTGCTCCTTAGGTGTATGGGCGCCCATTGGGACTGTAGGTATATTAGCTTACTCGCTCCTATTGTAGTACATGCTACTTATTGTTTGATCATCCTTACCTTGTGAGTTTTATTGCTAGCATGAGTATGTTTAGTTGCTTTTCCTTCTTTCCCTTTATATGAGGTTGTCGTTATACTGCCATGTTCTTAAACTCCCTATATATATATATATTGTTGTTGAAAGGATCCATGTGCGTTTTCTGCTCTTTTACATGCATTTTGTGATATATATCTTTTGTGGCGAGCATAGTATACTTGTTTCTCCTTTTCTTCTATTCGTAGCTAGTTTTCCTGTGTTTTCCTTTATTTGTTTCTGTCACAACTTCTTTCTCATATGCTATTTACTGCTTTTATATCTTATATATGCTCATTCGGCCTATGATGCCTACAGGATACCCATTGCTTTACAATTGCTGATCATACTACACTTCTGCTGATCATAGTGAGCTCATGATGAATCAGGGCTTGGCTTTTATCTCATCTTTTGAACTATGTACTCTTTTGCTATTTAGAGTACGCGGATCGAGGCGAATGTGTTTGTACCCTATCTTTTGGAGGCTACAGTGATATTTTAGGAAACATGACTCTTCTCTTGCTTCTATATTGTACGTCTTATCCTAGATGGTTTCCTGGAATTTCATTTGTTCTAGTTCACTCTTCCACAGATGGCTCGTATGAGATCTTCGGCAATGGATGAGGGCGAGCCTTCGACACTAGCACACCTGACTCCAGCTAGGGGCCAGGGTGGTCGTAGAGGTAGGGGTAGAGGATGTGCCCAAAAAGAGTCACCAGTAAGAGCTCCTGAGGCTGAGGTTGAGCCTGAGCTAGTTCCAGATCAGCAGCCCATAGACCAGAGAGCAGCCTAGGTGCCACTGGGGCTAATACCAACATTTGTGTCTGCACCAGCCCAATATCTTTCATTAGATATTCGAGGTTTGCTTCTTCAGTTACTAGGTATGGTTATGGGTCAACCTTCATAAATAACATAAACTTTCGCTCAGGGGGTATCCCTAGGTGTTTAGAGTTCAGGAGCGCAGTCTGCTACTGCGGCTCCATGTGCAGAGGTTCTGTTAGTGCCTACAGTTGCCCAGCCTCTTGCTCCTCGCCTAATTATGACAGAGTCGGAGCAGAAGGCTTTAGGCCAGTTTTTGAGATTGTCTCCGCTGAGGTTCTTTCCAGTTCTCCCGAATAGGATGCTTATGATTTCATTTCTACTTACGAGAAGATGCTTCATCATCTTAAGTTGTTAGATACTGACGGGGTTGGTTATACTACTTATCAGCTAGAGGGCCTAACTAAGCTTTAGTGGAGGGCCCATGTAGCTTGAAGACCATCCCAGTCTCCTCAATTGACTTGGAGAGAGTTCTATGAGGCTTTTATGGCCAAGTTCTTGCCTCGAGGTAACCGTGAGCATCGTAGAGAGAAGTTTACCAAATTGATGTAGGGATCTATGTCTGTGGCTGAGTGTGAGAACTATTTCAACTAGTTGGCACTATTTGGCGTTATGATCATTCCTACTAAGCCATACATGTTTCATTGGTTTATTTGGGGGTTAAGGATCGAGCTTCGACAGACTTCTATGATACTAGCTACTAGTGGGTGACCATTTCAGGCTATAGCAGACGATGTCCTCACTATGGAGGATGTATATTTTCATGATCCCGGGGCTAGAGATAAGAGGTCACGCCATATGGGCAGTTATAGTGCGATAGAGGTTTAGGTTAGTGGGGTCGAAGGTATCAGCCACAACAACATCAGGGCCGATCTAGCCAGCCGGTTCAGGCATCACTTCAGATGTTAGTTGGGCATCAGTTTGATTAGAGTCATAATGGTCAGCATGGTTATAGTGGTCTGCCCTCGAGGGGTAAAACATTTGGGGCATCAGGCAATAGTGGCCATACCGGTTCATCCAGTTTGTCTCATCAGGGTGGGCCATCAGGGTCATATTATGAGTGTGGTATCATTGATCACTATGCTAGAGAATGCCCCAAGCGGGGTATTGTTCGACCAGCCGCTCAGCCTTTGAGGTCAGTGTAGCTACCTATCAGAGAAGGTGGTGTCCCTCTAGGGGTAGTGCCCAACACAGAAGGTCAGGTGGTCATGATGGAGGTTAGTCAGGTAGAGGTTGGTGTCAGTTCTATGTGATCCCTGGTAGAACGGAGGCAGAGGCCTCAGATGCGGTGATCACAAGTACAATTTATGTCTACCGCCAGTCAGCTTTAGACTGTTTAATCCTGGATCTTCATGTTCGTATGTTTCTACCTACTTTGTTTCTTGTTTGGGGTTTGCTAGTGAGCCATCATTTGTTCCTGTATTTGTTGCTACCCAGTAGGTGATTCTTTAGTAGTGGATCGGATTGTTAGATCCTGTTTGATAGCTTTTGGTGATCTTGAGACTTGGGCTGACTTAATGGTTCTAGACATGCTAGATTTCGATGTTATTCTGGGCATAGACTGGTTATACCCTTACAAAGTGGTTTTGGATTGTTATTCCAAGACCGTTACCATAGCTGTTCTGAACGTATCCCCAGTTATGTGGTAGGGTTCTGTTAGTTGCACATCATCTGGGATCATTTCTTGTCTTCAGGCTAGGAAGTTGATTTTGCGCTGGTGTTTAGCTTATCTAGCATTTGTTCTGGATGTTAGCGCCGACACTTTTTCTCCCGAGTCAGTCCCTGTGGTTAGGGAGTTCTTAGATGTGTTCCAGACTGACCTGTCAGGCCTTCCACCTGAGCGTGACATAGACTTTTTCATTGAGTTAGTGCCAGGCACCAGGCATATTTCCATTACTCTGTATCATATGTCTCCAGCTAAGTTGAGGGATCTTAAGGTTTCGCTTCAGGACTCTTTAGCTAAGGGTTTCATTAGGCCGAGTGTGTCGCCTTGGGGTGCTCCAGTTCTATTTGTGAAGAAGAAGAAAAAGGATGTTTGATACGGATGTGTATTGATTTTCGGCAGCTGAATAAGATGACTATGAAGAATAGGTACCCGATACCGCAAATAAATGGCTTGTTTGATCAGCTTGAGGGTTCGACAGTGTTCTTTATGATATATTTGAGGTCAGGCTACCAACAGTTGAGGATTAGGGCGGAGGACATCCCTAAGACAACATTCATGACACGTTATGGCTACTATGAGTTCCTGGTGATGTCTTTTGGGTTGACTAATACCCCCGCAACTTTCATGGACTTGATGCACAGGGTACTAAGGTTGTACTTGGATTTGCTTGTCATAGTCTTCATCGATGACATACTGATATACTCGCGGAGTACAGAGGAGCATGAGCAGCACTTGAGGATCATACTTTAGACTTTGAGAGATCATCAGCTTTATGCCAAGTTCCAAAGTGCGAGTTTTGGCTTGAGTCAGTAGCATTCCTAGGACACATGGTGTGTAAGGATGGGATTAGAGTGGTCTTGACACCCAATTTTTTTCCTCCACATTCCTAATTAATTTTGAGCTTCTATTTTTTAAACAATTCTGAAATAATTTTTTTTACATAAATTTTTAAAGGTTTTTAAAATTAATTTGAGGTTAATTTAGTAATTTTAGGTGAAATAAAAATATTCTATATTTAATCACATAGACGTATATAAGTTTCACTAAAATAAATATTTTGAAATATTTTCAAAGAAAATTGTTTAAAGTTGAAAAGAAATACTCAATTTTTCTCAAAATTAATTTAAAATCAAGAAATAATTGGATGATTAATTCTTTAATTTTGAACGGGTTAGTTATGTTTTTATGAAATCATTATTATTAAATGTCAAAGCTAGAAGCTCGTTTAATTAATTAAGAATTTAATTTATTTTATTTAATTTTGACCTAAATTCTCTAATGTAATCAATTTGGCCATATTTTTAAAATAATTTGGTTAACTCTTAAATCAAATTGGACACATTTACGAAGGAAATGTGGCCAAATCCTTAACCATTTTACCCCTTTCCCATTTCAGCCACTTTTTAGCCCACCAAAACAATTCCTCGGAGCCCAAATTTTATTCCATTGACCCGGACCAAACATATTTATACTCTCCCTTAGCATCCTTAACACACACCAATATTTACAATTCCCTCAACTCACTCACGCTCCCTCCTCAAACCCAGAAATAACGCACCCCAACTCCACAACATGCCTCGTACCACACCCAATATACTCTTTCTTCTTCTCCTTCTTCTTCTTCTTCTTCTTCTTCTTCTTCTTCTTCTTCTTCTTCTTCTTCTTCTTCTTCTTCTTCTTTTTCTTCATACAACGAAGAACATTCCCATAGGCAAGAACCAAATGTTCCCAAACGAACAACAACAACAATGCCAAAATGCAGCAATACAGCTGCAAAATGATGCCTTCACCTCTTCAAAATCCTCTCAATCTCTGTCAAAACTCACTCCGTCTCTGCTAAACTCTGTGCTGGCAGAACCAAGAAGGTTCCAGAAGCCCCTAATGGCTGTTGATCCGTAAATCTCATGAAATTCTTGTACGAATTCGTACATAATTCTTGCTGGCCAAGCCTTATCCCATTTTGAATTTGAATTTCTCAAACATATTGCCACAATTGCCCTCTATTTCCCCCCAATTTCACTCTAAAATATCCTATATAAACCCCCTCTTCTATCAGAATTGTAAGTTGTATTTTGGGGAAATTTTGAGATTTTGGTGGAGCATTTCATTAATCTCACGTAACCAAAGGTTTCAGAGAGAAAAACACTAAAAAACAATTGAGTTCCGGCAAAATAGTCGAAGTTTCGGTGGTAGAAGTCCCCGATGAACCTCATATTCTTAGTTCGCTACTCGAAAACAGGTGATCCCCTGTTTAAACCCTCTTTCTTCTCTTGTTTCTCATTAGCATTGTAAATTTAGGATGGTTTTGAGTTGGTCTTGTTTGAAAGAATCTGATTGTGGTGTTAGAAGTTGAGAATGAAGTTCAGAATTTGTTTATGTTGGTTGTTGCCAAGCTTTGGAGATTGATGGAATTTTTGGTTTACTTTTTACTGTTTCATGGTCTTTCCTTTGTGTGTTCATGTGTGCATTGTTTTTATTTTTGTGTGTGAGAAGCTTTTCATAAAATATCTTCTTGACCTCCCGTGTCAAACAAGATTTGTTGAAAGGCAAGATGGTCTTTGGGACTGCTCTTTAGCTTTCTCCTAAGAACCAAACGATAGTAGGGAACCGAAACTCCATCATAATTATTGGGTTTTGTTTGCTCAAAATAGTCACTAATTCTTCATGGATTGCGTATTGGCTGTGTGAGACATAACTCATAAGAGGGTTGTAAATCTTTTCTGTTTTAATTTCCAACAAGACCAGAGATGAAGCACACTTCCGACGTATTATGCTTTTATATCTGAAATTTCTTGGATTAAAGATTCTTGGATGAATATTGTTTCATTGCCTTTAAAGTTTTAAAGTTCTAGATATGTATGTGACTTCCTATCTATTTTAAGATAAATGTTTCATTTCAGAATCCCTAAAGCTTTCTTTCCTCATTTATGAGCTTTTTTAAACATGTTAGAATTTGTTCAAATTGCTAAAAATATCTATTGACCTTCCCATGCTAGCATAAGCTGTAGTAGTCGATTTCTTCTTCTCTTCGTGTTCTTTATACTGATTTCTTCATGATAAGATAGAAAAGAATGATGGGGTTCTCACCATAACTCACTCCCTCCCTAGTAACTCACAATGTGAGTGAGAGCACCATAGGAGCTTCCTCGTAGCTCTTCTATGTTGTTATTGAATCATTGTTGAGGGCAGTGATGCCTACTGTTTTCCCTCGATATGGTGTTTTGTTGTTGCTTGGTAAAAAATTAGACCTAAAACTATTAAAACCTCTATTTTGCTCTTCGAAAATTTGACACTTTGCTAGTTTTCCATGAATCTCCATGTCTCAATCCTATGATATGTGTGCCATATTACAAATAGCTTTTTCTTGTGTTATAAGAATATCATGTCTACTGTCCACTAATTTTCTTAAATACGTTGCTAATACTTTCTCCTTTTTCTTTGCATTAAAAACCTTGTATGAGTCCACTGGACTCTATGCTCTTCCTCTTGCATTAGCGATGGGACAAGGAGGCCCAACCGTTTCGAGTCTACCTCAAGGCCCCAAAAGGGGTTAAAATTCAAAGAAGAATAAGTGTGGCCTAAGTGCCACACACGAAAGCAAGGGAAGCTAATATACATGGAAGGCCAAAGGAGCAGAAATAATTAAACAGGCTTAACCCAAAATTGGTAGTCCAATACAGACATTTCATAGGGGTTTGAGCCTAAGTGTCTAAACCCAACTTCTTCCTTTCCTTTAGTTTAGCATTAGTTGTATAATTTGGACTTTTGTAAACACTAACTCTTTTATTTAACTTAGTTAAATTCCCCTTTGGAGTACCATATTTACTTTTGTGTAAATTAGTTATCATGTTTTAACTCACTTAATCATTTTTGGAACTTTGTTCGATTTTGAAAGAAGTTATCACTAAGTTTTACTTGCGAAAACCCGTTCAAAATTACTCATTTTTTACAAATAAAATATCTGTTTTTCGTGGAAATAGCTCTTTCTTTACTTAGTTGCCAAAATTCTCATTTTTCAAGTTAGTCAAATACAAGTTAAAAAAAAGCCGGATAACTGCGTGTTAGGGGATATTTTTAGTGCCTTAAAAACCTTCTAAAAATATTAATAAGAACTTCTTACTCATAATCTTTTTGAATTTGAAGTCTTTATTCTGTTTTAAGTCTTTAAGTGAATTTTCAAATAAGCTTTTCTTAATTTTCCTAAATTAATTAAGTAGCGACTCTGTTTTAATTAAGTTTGAGAATTTCTTTAAGTTTTCAAATTTAATTCAAGTCAAAACCGTTTCAAAAATGAAGTTGCTTTTTCTTTTCAAAAAGAAAGTGAAAAATGCGATAAAACAGAAATGGCGATGACTCTGCTGGGGATTTAACCAATTGGGGAATGTAATAATTTTAAATTTCTGCACCTACTTGCTTATGTATTTAAATTATCACAAAATTTTATTGTTGCATTAATGGCATACAGTTTCCACCAAATGGCAAAATTAGAATGCAATAGGAAAAAAATGATTATGCGTGCATTCGCAGTCGCTTCTCCACTTAAAAACCAAAATTCTCAAAATAATGAGCAATTAGTTGGTTAAAGGTTTGCCGGCGCTTGTTCATTGTCTCAGCCCGCAGTTGTCCACTCGGGTTTTCAGTCTCTTTTTAAATCCTACTCTTGTAACACCCAGAACATCCAAGCCCAGACTTATCTCAGAAAACTAGCAGAAAATAAATTTTCCCGACTGTTAGCCGGAGTCATGAGTCGGTTCCACGAGTCGAGGACTGGACATGTGGAAGCAAATCAAAAGCTTGAAGATTCCTTACAGAACCATGATTGGGTTCTACGGCTCGTGGGAGGATCCATGAGTAGTTAACCCAGGTCATGGAACCAACTTTCAGTAGCCCAGTATTAAGTCCCAAGGGTTCACGAGTGGGATCCATGACTCGTGGAAGTTCCCACGAGTTGTGAACCCAACTCATGGAACCCATCTTTATAGACCCAGAGATTTCAGCCCAGAAACCAGGAGTGGGATCCATGACCCGTGGAAGCTTCCACGAGTCATGAACCCAACTCGTGGAATCCATTCCAATAGATCAATTTTCAGGACATGGAACCACGACAGGGTTCCATGAGCCATGGAAGTTTCCACGAGTCGTAGAACCTATCTGTGGAACTTGAGTCGCAAATTTCAGCAGTTTTTCTTTAAATTTTCCAAGGGTATTCCAGAATTTTTCTACCTCTTTTAATGTATAAGCTACGACATTTTGACTACTCTAAGCCTAATTAATTAGTAAAAAACTATCTCAAACCTCTATTCTCCTAAAATCATCAGACTTAAAAAGGAAAGAAACAAAAGAGGCGTCAGTTTTCTCTCAAAAACAAGCAGAGGTCTTCTTCATGTTTAGCCCCAAAATCCAAAGGATTTCTCCTTAGTTTCTTCTCTAGGTATGTGGGATTTCACTAGTGGGCTTCTTTTGCCCATTAGGTCCCTAGAATTCAGTTAGTTTCTTCAGTTTTTCCATGACTACTCAGACCTAGGGTTTATAAACCTTAGAGATTTCTTTGTTATGCAGATGCTATAACTCATATGATGTTTAGTTTATGTTTCATGGAGAATTAACATAGTTTCATGTATAGAACATAGAAACCCTAGCTTGTGTTAATTTTAGTATTTTATAACTTATACTTGCTAGGCAGATTAGTCAGACAATCATGTTTCAGAATTCCAATGCCATATCTTTCAGTAAATGTATGTTGCATTTTCAGATTATATCAGTGTTTTGAGCTATCCAGTATGACAGTTGCATTTTTAGCATTATATTCAGTAGGGAGTAAAACTTAGCACCGAGTGGCTGAAGGGATGAAGGTTCACCCGCCAGTTTAGCCTTAGACCTTTAGAAGCAATCCCTAAGTCCCAGAACTACGGTGCAACCGTAGGTTCTAAAGGGGTCAACCATTAGATTAGGCTTGACACTCTTGTCCCTTGTGGACATCAGTAAGTGGATCCATGTCAGCTTGTTCGTACCCTTGGCACAATATGAACACCCTTCCATCCAGGGTTACAGGTTGGCCCACAGTTAGCTCAGCTTGGGGTATATCGGTTAATAGTATCTCCCACATTCAAATTCATGTTGCACTGACCATGTACTCAGTATCTACTTCAATATTCAGTTCAACAAATTATATATTCATATTAGTACTTGGTCATTGCATCCAGCTTAGTTCTCAGTTTATGCTTCAGTATATATATTTCCATGTTCAATTATCATGTTGTTCAGCTTATCCCATATCCCCCATGCTCAGTACATTCGAAGTACTGACGCATACTTTTGTGCTACATCATTTTATGATGTAGGTTCAGGGGCTCAACACCCAAACCGCGCTTAGAAATACTTCCAGTCCTACTCAGCAGCTTCAGTGGTGAGTCCTCTAGTTCGAGAATGATATAAATGCTTTACCTTTCAGTCTTATTATTTCAGTTTTCAGATTTTTAGAGTTAGCTGGGGTCATGTCCCAACAACTCATATAAGTTAGAGGCTTTCAAGCATATATTAAATTCATATTGAGTTGTTAGTGTTGTTCTTTAGTTATCACTATACTCTTTATATATTTTATATTCAGACATGTATTGGGCTCTTTCCCACTTCATACATTAAACTGTTTTCAGCTTCCGCACAACATATGTTTTTAACTAAAATTGTCTACATATGCTAGACCATGGGTTAACTTGGGGTCACTTGTGACACCAAGAACCATGTTATGTGTAGGGGGTAGCCTCAGGGCGTGACAAACTTGGTATCAAAGCATCAAGTTTAAGTGTCCTAGGGTGTTTGAAATCCGCATCAAGTAGAGTCTTCTTCATGGGTGTGAAACGCGCCACACTTATGGGGGAGGAGCTATGAGATGTCATTAGGAACAACTTCCCTTATTTCTTTTCTAGCTCGCGCTATAGAGTATGAAATATATTTAATGTCCTTCTAACTCATGCTTTTTGCATTTTAAAAAATGCCTCCCAGAAGAGCTAACGCCAGGAATCATCCAGCACCAGCAGCTCCAGCAGACCCGTTGAATGAGCAAGTCACGCATACTGAATTCATGGCTGCATTCCATATGCTTACCCAGGCCATGAAAGATCAGGTCAATTAGAAGGCTGTGGCACTAGCTCCACCTCAGGACAACACTGCTGCATCTAGAATCCGGGACATCACTAGGATGAATACTCTAAAATTTCATGGGTCTAAAACAGAAGAGGATCCACAAGTGTTTTTTGATGATATCCAGGAGGTGACATATATTATGGGTGTCACTACATTCAAGAGTGCAAATTTGGCCTCTTACCAGTTGAAGGGAGTGGCTTATACTTGGTATCAATAATAGAAGGAGTCTCATTGTGAACATGCAGGTCCGCTGGAGTGGAACAAGTTCAATACGGCATTTTTGGATAGGTTCTTCGCACTCGAGCTCAGGGAAGCCAAGGTCCAAGAGTTCATCAACCTGAAGAAGGATGACATGAGTGTGAAGGATTATGATCTCAAGTTCACTCAGTTGTTTAGGTATGCTCCAGCGATAGTAGCTGAATCCAGGGCCCGTATAAGCAAGTTCGTATCTGAAGTGTCGAATGATGTGGTCAAAGAGTCCAAGATGGCTATGCTGATTAAGGACATAGATTTCTCCAGATTGGTTACTTATGCTCAACAGATTGAGGAAGAGAAAATCAAAGAGAGGGGAGGAGATGGTAATAGAGCCAGAATAGGTGATTTCAACTACTCTCAGTAAAAGTCAGAGGGTGGTAATTTCTCTCAATTCTGTCAGAAGTCTTCAGCTCCAGCTCCATCTTCTACTAGTGCCCAGTGCCAAAAATTAAATAGGATTGATGGGATAGAGCACCAGGCTCCAAGTCCCAAGGTAAAATTACTAGCGGACGCACTCATCTAGTGTGTAAGAAGTGTGGTAGAAACAACCAGGGTGAGTGCATGGCAGGTAGTGGAAATTGCTTTGGGTGTGGTAAGCCAGGACACAGGATGAAATAGTGCCCTATAAATTCTCAAAAGGGCAGGGATACTCATTCGCAGAATTAGGTCAGCTCTGCAGCAGCTCTAGCGGGCCCTACTCAGCAAGGTACCTCATCTACTATAGGTGGTGGTCAGTGCCATAATAGGTTGTATGCCCTTCAGACTCGACAGGACCAAGAGGATTCTCCCTATATGGTCACGGGTATGTTACAAGTCTTCCATTTAGATTTTTATGCATTGTTATACCCAGGGCCTACGCTTTCCTTTGTAACTCCTTACATAGTAGTGAATTTCGGTGTCAGTCCAGAAATCCTCCCAGAACCCTTCTCAGTCTCTACTCTAGTTGGTGACCCAGTTATAGCTAGATGGGTATATTGAAATTGCCCTGTAACAGTTTCCCAAAAGTTACCTTAGCGGATTTAGTAGACTTAGAAATGACTGACTTCTATATTATTCTAGGCATGGGTTGGTTACATTCATGTTATGACTCAGTTGATTGTAGAACTAGGATCGTTCGGTTTCAGTTTCCAAACAAGCCAGTCTTAGAATGGAAGGGTAGTACCTCAGTGCCTGTAGGTCGATTAATATGTTACCTTAAGGCCAGAAAAATGATTTCCAAAGGGTATATCTATCATGTTCTTCAGGTTAAGGATTCAAACTTCGAGACCCCAACTCTAGATTTAGTTCCAGTGGTGAATGAATTCCCTGAAGTATTTCTAAAAGATCTTCTCGGAGTTTCTCCCAAAAGAAAAATAGACTTAGGAATAGATCTCCTTCCAGATACCCAGCTTATTTCGATTCCTCCTTACAGAATGGTTCCAGCTGAGCTTAAGGAATTAAATGAACAATTGAAAGACCTTCTAGATAAGGGCTTCATCACACCCAACATCTCTCCATGAGGCGCTCCAGTGCTTTTCGTGTGTAAGAAAGATGATTCTCTCAGGAAGTGCATAGACTACCTCCAGTTGAACAAAGTCACAATCAAGAATAAATATCCCATTCCCAGGATTGACGACTTGTTCGACCAGCTTCAGGGTGCTAGTTGCTTCTATAAGACAGACCTCAGATTTGGCTATTATCAGCTCAGAGTTAGAGAAAGTGACATCCCAAAGACAGCCTTCAGGACTCGGTATGGTCACTATGAATTTGTAGTTATGTATTTTGGACTAACCAATGCTCCTGCAGCTTTCATGGATTTAATGAACAGGGTGTTTAAACAGTATTTGGACTTGGTTATCATTGTCTTCATTGATGATATCCTTGTTTATTCTCAGAATTAGTAGGAACATGCAGACCATCTGAGGGAAGACCGCCAGTTGTTTGTCAAGTTTAGTAAGTGTGAGTTCTTGTTGAAATCAATTGCTTTTCTTGGTCATGTGGTGTCTAGTGAAGGCATCCGAGTTGATTCTCAAAAGATTGAGGCAGTAAAGAACTAGCCCATACCCATCTCTTTGACAGACATTAAGAGTTTCTTGGGTTTGGCTGGTTATTACAGAAGGTTTGTGGAAGGATTTTCATCTATAACTTCCCAATTGACCAAGTTCACTCAGAATAAGGTCAAGTTTAAGTGGTCAGATGAGTGCGAGAAAATCTTCTTAGAACTGAAGATCAGGTTGACAATAGCTCCCATTTTGACTCTACCAGAGGGTTCAGATGGCTATGTGGCTTATTGTGATGCATCTAGGGTCTGCCTGGGTTATGTTTTGATGCAGCAAGGTAAGGTCATAACTTATGCTTCCAGATAGCTTAAGATTCATGAGAAAAACTACCCGACTCATAACCTTGAATTTGCAGCCTTTGTGTTTTCCCTAAAGATTTGGAGACACTATTTGTATGGTGTTCATATTGACGTGCTCACAGATCATAAGAGTCTCCAGTATGTGTTCACCAAGAAAAGGTTGAATTTGTGTTAGAGAAGATGGCTTGAGTGTTTCAAAGGTTATGATATTAATATGCTCTACCATCCGGGTAAAGCCAATGTAGTGGCTGATGCCCTTAGTAGACTGTCCATGGGTAGTGTGTCACATGTTGAGAAAGAGAAGAAGGAATTAGATGGGATGTTCATAGGCTCGCTCGCTTAGGAGTTTGCCTCATAGACATGACAGATGGTGGGGTGATAGTCCAGAATGGGTCAGAATCTTATTTTGTAGCAGAGGTTAAAGAGAAAAAGGACAATGATCCCATATTGCTTTAATTGAAAGGTGCAATTCATCAATAGAGAGTTGAGGTTTTTTACTAAGGGGGAGATGGTGTACTTCGCTACCAGGGTCATTTGTGTGTACTGAATATGGGGGTTGAGGCAACAAATCCTTACTGAAGCCCATAATTCCAGATATTCTCTTCATCTCGGTGCTACTAAGATGTACTGTGATCTATGGGAAGTCTATTGGTGGAATGACATGAAGAGGGACATTGCATATTTTGTGGCTAAGTGTTCCAACTATTAGCAGGTGAAGGTAGAACATCAGAAACCAGGAGGTGTAACTCAGGATATTAGAATTCCTACCTGGAAGTGGGAGCTGATCAACATGGATTTCATTATGGGTTTACCTCGTACTCACAGACAACACGACTCCATTTGGGTAATAGTGGATAGAGTTACTAAGTCAGCTTATTTCTTGGCTGTCAAGACTAAAAAATTAGCAGAGGACTATGCCAAACTCTACATTAGCAAGATAGTCAGGTTGCATGGGGTTCCCTTGTCAATCATCTCAGATAAGGGTCCTCATTTTACATCTCATTTTTGGAGATCATTTCAGAAGGGTCTTGATACTCAGGTGAATCTCAGTACAACATTTCATCCACAAATGGATGGACAGGCAAAATATACCATACAGACCTTAGATGACATGTTGAGAGCCTGCATGAATGATTTCAAGGGTAGTAGGGATGATCGCGTACCTCTCATAGAGTTTGCCTATAATAACAGCTTCCATTCTAGAATTCTGATGGCCCCATATGAGGCACTTTATGGGCATAGATGTAGATCACCAGTTAGTTGGTTCAAAGTAGGTGAAGCAGCCTTGGTTGGACCAAATTCGGTTCATGAGGCTATGGAGAATGTTCAGCTCATCAGAGAGAGATTGAAAACAACTCAAAGTCGTCAGAAGTCCTATACAGACGTGAGAAGAAGGGACTTGGAGTTTGAGATTGATGATTGGGTTTTCTTGAAAGTGTCACCATGAAGGATGTGATAAGATTTTTGCAAGAAAGGAAAGCTCAGTCCTCAATATGTAGGTCCTTACAGAATCTTGAAAAGGATTGGTAATGTGGCCTATGAGTTAGAGTTTCCAGCAGAACAAGCAGCGGTTGATCCAGTCTTTCAAATTTCTTTGTTGAAGAAGTGTGTTGTTGATATGAAGGCTAGTGCCTTTAGAGAGTGTAGCTGTGAAGGATAGCCTCACCTATGAAGAGGTCCCAGTTTAGATTCTTGACCGTCAGGTTCCTAGGTTGAGAAATAAGGAAGTCACTTTGGTAAAGGTCTTGTGGAGGAATCAGTGTGTAGAAAGAGCTACTTGAGAAGCACAAGCAGCCATGATGGCAAGTACCCTCACCTCTTTTCCTTCGATTCAGTTTCAGCTTGAGGTAATAGTTCCTCTCCAATCTCTCAGCTTACTCTTGTGTAATTCAGTCACAGTACCTTATTCCCTCAGTTATCCTTGCATTTCAACATATTTGTATGTTCATGGAACTTGGCTTAGTTAGATATTAGTTTTTAGTACTCGTTTGGTAGGGATTGCAGCTCTTTTCTCCAAACTCAGCTTGTTTAATCTTCATTCAAGGACAAATGATTCCAAGAGAGAGATATTATAATACCCTAGAACTTCCAAGCCCAGACTTAGCTCAAAAAACCAACAGAAAATAAAAATTTTCAACTGTCAGCCGAAGTCACGAGTCAATTCCATGAGCCGTGGAAGTTTCCACGAGTCATGGACTGGACTTGTGGAATCAAATCAAAAGCTTAAAGATTTCTTTGAGAACCACAATTGGGTTCTATGGCCCATGCAAGGATCCACGAATCGTGAACCCAAGTCATGGAACCAACTTCCAGTAGCCCAGTATTAAGTCCTCAGGTTTCACGAGTGGGATCCATGACCCGTGGAAGTTCCCACAAGTAGTGAACCTAACTCGTGGAACCTATCTTCAGAGAACCAGAGATTTCAGCCAAGAAACCACAAGTGGGATCCATGACAAGTGGAAGTTTCAACGAGTCTTGAACCTACCTCATGGAATACATTCCAGTAGCTCAATTTTCAGGACCAGGAACCACGACAGGGTTCCACAAGCCGTGGAAGTTTCCACAAGCTGTAGAACCCATCCGTGGAACTTGAGTCACGAATTTCAGCAATTTTCTATAAATTTTCCATGGGCATTCCATACTTTTCCTACATCTTTTACTGCCTAAGATATGATGTTTTGACTGCTCTAAGCCTAATTAATTAGTCAAAAACTCTTTAAAACCTCTATTCTCCTAAAATCATCAGACTTAGAAAGAAAAGAAACAAAAGAGGCGACAATTTTCTCTTAAGAACAAACAGAGGTCTTCTTCAAGTTAAGCCCCAAAATCCAAAGGATTTCTATGTAGTTTCTTCTCTAGGTATGTGGGATTTCACTAATGGGCTCCTTTCACCCATTAGGTCCCTAGAATTAAGTCAGTTTCTTCAGTTTCTCCATGACTACTCAGATCTAGGGTTTATAAACCTTAGAGATTTCCTTTCTATTTAGATGCTACAACTTATATGATGTTTAGTTCATGTTTATTGGAGAATTAGCATAGTTTCATGTATAGAACTCAGAAACCCTAGTTTGTGTTGATTTCAGTATTTCATAAATTATACTTGCTAGGCAGATTAGTTAGACAATCATGTTTCAAAATTCTAATGCCATATCTTTCAGTAAATATATATTGCATACTCAGATTATATCAGTGTATTGACCTATCCAGTATTACAATTGCATTTTAGA
The DNA here is from genome assembly GCA_003996215.1 of Jaltomata sinuosa. NCBI lineage: Eukaryota > Viridiplantae > Streptophyta > Magnoliopsida > Solanales > Solanaceae > Jaltomata > Jaltomata sinuosa. The sequence continues at coordinate 61,412 of QJPP01002982.1, read as the reverse complement.
TTTATATTCAGTTGGGAGTAAAACTTAGCACCAAGAGGACAAAGGGATGAAGGCTCACCCACCAGCTTAGACTGAGACCTTTAGCAACAATCCCTGAGTACTAGAACTGCGGCACCACCGTATGTTCTAAAAGGTTCGCCCATCAGATTAGACTTGACACCCTTGTCCCTTGTGGACATCAGTTAGTTGATCCACGCCAGCTTGTTCGTACCCTTGGCATGGTATGAACACCCTTCCATCTAGGCTTATAGGTTGGCCCTACAGTTAGATCAACTTGGGGTATATCGGTTAATAGTATCTCTCATATTTAGATTCATATTGCAGTGACCATGTACTCAGTATCTAGTTCAGTATTCAGTTCAACAGATTATATATTCATGTTAGTACTTGGTCATTGCATCCAGCTTAGTTCTTAGTTTATGCTTCAGTATATATATTTCCATGTTTAGTTATCATGTTGTTTGGCTTAGCCCATATCCCTCATGCTTAGTACATTCGAAGTACTGATGCATACTTTTGTGCTATATTATTTTATGATGTAGGTTCAGGATCTCAGCACCCACACCACGCTTAGATCGACTTTCAGTCCTACTCAGCAGCTTCAGTGGTGAGTCCTCTTAGTTCGAGGAAGATAGACATGCTTTACCTTTCATTCTTATTATTTCAGTTTTCAGATTATTAGAGTTAGCTGGGGGCATGTCCCAACAACTCATATTAGTTAGAGGCTTTCAGACATAGATTAGATTCAGCTTGAGTTGTTAGTGTTGTTCTTCAGTTATCACTATACTCTTTATATATTTTATATTCATACATGTTTTGGGCTCTTTCCCACTTCATACATTATACTATTTTTAGCTTCCGCACAACATATGTTTTTAATTGAAATATTCTAGATATGCCAGACTATGGGTTAGCTTGAGGTCACTTGTGTCACTAAGCACCGTGTTACATGTAAGGGGTAGACTCGGGGTGTGACAACTCTAGTCAAACTAGCATAAAGCGAAGCCAAAGCCTGTGAATAGGCATTGATCTAAGATGTCTTAATATCCAAGGGATATTAAATCCATTAGAAGACCACCTTGCATCTGAAACAGCTCATAGCCTAAAAGGACAATAATCCCTTATGTGTTTAATTAAAGGTTGTAATATTGGACCATTGTCCCTCAGAGTTAGAAAGCACTTAAATAGTCTTTTATTTTGAATATCTCCATCCAAAAGGCGTTCAAAATTTCATGAAGTCCAAGAAATTTCATATAACTGCTTTTGTGTAATAGTGTGTTGCTTCAATTGGAGGTGAGTTGATCTACTCCTACTAAAATAATTTAGATCCCATAAGCAGAAATATATGTCCACAATACAAAAGTCCGGCCGAACAATTCTTCGAGTTTTAAAGTTTTTTAGAAAAATTCAAACCTCCTCGAAAGTCCTCTAAAGATCTTGTCCCTATCTCTTCGGAAAGTTAATGTACCTTATCCGAACTATTTGGGAAGCTTTTCAAGGCCTATTTCCCATCTCCGAAAGATTTAGTTATGATGAAAAAGTTGGAGAATCTCGCCTTATTCATATCAATAATCGTTAATAAAAAGTGTAAGAGCACAAGTGAAAACACAAGGAAAGCTGATTCAACACAAGCCAACCTTCCAATCAAATCACTTACTCTAAAATCAGTGGACAAATTTTTGTTCGTTATAGTTATTCTTATCAAAATCCACTCGTGGATTGATTTGCCTTTAAAAATAAAGAAACACTTGTTTTGATTACCTTCTGTCGAATATCTTGCATTGTTTTTTATAAGCAGAATCTAACATGATTACCCTTTGAGTTATTTTTCCTGTAATAGGTAAAGAAATAGATCTCTGTTGAGAAGAGATGGCAGAACACTCTTATCACACAAAAGCAAGGTGAAACAAAGTTTATCCTCTGATCATAACTTAGGAAAAGGATAATGACTGGGGATACTTATGTGCCGACATTCTACGACACATTTGACTCCTTTAACTAAGAATAATCGTGAGTTTTTAAGCAACCATTGTTGGTTTTGATGGTTTTTATGTTGTATCTGCAGGAAAAGAGAACAAAGATGAAAAAGGATGAAAAGTGCTACAAGATGACCCAACTGTTAAGTGTGGCGGCTCACCTAACGAGTCACCATAAGTGTGACGAGTCTTCAAACAAGCCACCAGGCCAAAGGAACAATGTTTAGAGCTACTGGATACGCTGGTGACTACCATGATGAGTCGTAAAGGCCACGACGAATCATCACAGCAAGTCACCAAGTCATCAAGAAGAAGCAATGCTGCCCAGTTCACTAGTTAAGAGTGACGGGAGCCATGACGATTCGTTAAAGCTACGATGACCCATCATGGCAAACCGTCAAAACAGAAGCTGAAAATAAGAAATCACTGGTTAGTGGTGACAACTCAGGTGATGAGCCATCACAAGCCTGACGAGGCATCAAGGAAACCCGTCAAGATTGACAGCGGGACTCCGAGTCTATTTTTGGAACTTTATTTCCTAGACTACTATAAATACCTAGTGTTAGGGTTATTTTATATTATTCATTATCAGATAATATTAGACGTTTTTTGAACGACTTTTGAACGCAGCAAAGAAGGAAAAACGTTACTATTGTCATCTTCTTCAGAATTTCACCATTGTTGCTTGGATTTTATCAAGGTTAAAGTGAAGCTTGTGATTTTATATTGTAAGAATATCTTCTTATTATAATGAATAGTATTACTTTCTGCCTTCGTTTTGCAAGAATGAGTGGCTACAAATCCCACAACTAGGGTTGTGGGACCCATGACAAAAGTGATGATATAGATTCTGGGTGATGTTGGGTTCAATTCGTATGCTATTCACGTTATTAATCTTGTATTCTTAACGTTTTATAATGGTTGCAAACATTAGAACAAGCGTAGGTTTGATTTTCTTGAACTAAGAGATTAAAACTGGGTAAATTAGATTAACAACGAGGATTCAGGACTACTAACTCCCATCTAATGATTAATGCTTTAGTGAGATTAATCTACTTGAAGTTTTAATTGAAATGTGTAATTGTATCTTTCCAAGTTTGAAAGAATTGAAGAGAAAATGCGTTTATTTGATTGAGAAATGTTTAGACGTAATCATGATTCCATTTACTTCGTGTTAAGCATATAAAAATAACCCGATTGATCCCTAACTCGAGATCATTATGAAGCCATGGTGAACACACCCCTAGTTCACCTCTCTTGATGATTCTTACTCGTTGAAACTCGTACATTATTATTTACATTGTTCAAAGATTACTAGTCAACTAAGTTACTAACGACTTAATTTGCACCTTATTTCCTGTGGGATAGACCCCAACCTTGGTTGGGTTCTATATTTGAAAACGAACGCATACGCTTTTTAAGTGAGGTGTAATTTGGGCGTATCAAATTTGGCACCATTGTCGGGGAATACGATTGTTCATTAAGTCCGGTGTGGTTAGTTGACTCTTAGTCATACTTTCCTGACTTACTTTTATTTATTGTTTTTGATTTCTACAGGGTACAGAGTTGTGCATGCCACGTACTCAACATTCGGGTGAACCAATATTACCCTATGACCCCGAATTTGCTAGAACTTTAAGGCAAAACATGAATGCACAACAACAAGAGGCAGCAAGACTCGCTGCAGCTCAGCAGGCCCAACAACACTTGAATGCTGATGATATTGAGGATGATGCTGTGTTAGGTGATGAAGCTGCTATAGGTGATGGTATAGCAGTGGATAATGTCAGTAATGTTGCCCCTGCAAATCAAATGCCACAGCCAAGAGGTAGAGGTTGACACCAACCAAGCCAGTTGTTTTGGATGATGATGATGACCTTAACTTAGACAGAGTTGGTGCTACGAGCGCCATTGTCATTCCTCCATTAGTATCGGGCGCTAAGTTGAAAATCACCAGAAAAATGATCCTGTTGTTAAATCTGAAGGGGTTGTTTAGAGGTGAAGCGGGTGATGACCCCAATAGACATCTGATGAATTTTATGGGGATCTGCAAATCATTTGAACTTCCGGGTATGAACCAAACAACTATCAGGCTTAGGTTGTTCCCATTGTCTCCGTCTGATGAGGCAACAATATGGTTGACAGATCTAACTCCGGATTCTATAACAACCTGGGGTGAGTTGAAAGGATTTTTCCTAGAAAAGTTCTTTCCTCCCTCCAGAATGTTACAGTTGAGGGGCGAGATCATCAATTTCCAACAGCAACCGCACATGGCCTTACATGAAACCTGGTTGAGGTTTAAAATGAAGTTGACCTAGTGCTCGGACCATCAGTTAACAAATGTGTTTCTGATGCAAACATTCTATAGAGCACTGAATTTGGTCACCAAGCCAACACTAGATAATGTTGCAGGTGGAACATTCATGAGGCTCACTTTCACTGAGGCCACTAATATTCTGGACCGGCTCACCAAAACAAACAGAGTCTGGCATATGCGAGATACAGAGGTAGCTCCTAATACTTATGTTGTTGGTATATCAGTTGAACAACCTAGAAAAGAGGAAGAGCAGGACCAAGACATGGCCCCTTTGAAGACGCAAATGGACCTGTTGACAAAACATTTGTTGTCAGGAGGAATTGAGAAAGTGAAAGTCGTTGGTTCTCAAGGTAGAGAAGCTAAGTCAGAGTACGATGAGGAGGTAAATTATTTAGAGGGTTTCCAGGCTAATGGGAAAGGAAACCTAGGTCAAAAATATCAGAAGGACAATTATTATGAAAAAGCTGGCTACAAAGATCGTGATCAGAGGAACTGGAAGAATAAAGCTGATAGAGGTGGGTTGTACGTACCACCTGGAAATTGGGAAAGAGATGGCAATGAGATAGGGACACCCAAACTAGAGAATATGATGGCTAAGGTGTTGTTGAAGGTAGAATCAACTAACTCTAGGGTAAAGGAGATGAAGATTGAATTATCACCAATGAGCCAGTTAGTGGATTCACATTCCACCTTGATCAAGCAGCTAGAGCAACAAATGAGTCAAATGTCGGTGTCCCTAAATCAAAGGAAGACTGGTACCTTATTGAGTGACACTATACAAAACCCTAGGAATGACGAGAGTTCTATGGCAATCACTACGAGAAGTGGTAAAACATTATTGGAATCACATCCGGTAATTGAAACTCAGAAAGGTGATATTGCTGCTGATGATGATTTACCAGGTGATGAGAATGTGGTTGATGAGAATATAGGTGTACCTATTGAAGAACCCACTGTGGTAGAGGATACTACTCAAGTGCTTACGGAAAAAAGCAAGGAATTTGAAAAACCTCCAAAGCTTCCTCCTCCTTTCCCTCATAGGATTAAAAAGAAGTGGAAGACAAGAAATTCCACAAGCTTATATTTATGCTTAAGCAGATTTCTATAAATATCCCTCTAGTGGATGCGCTTGAGCAAATGCTTGACTATGCAAAGTTTATGAAGGACTTGATCACTAAGAAGAGGTCGGTAAGTTTTGAGCCAGAAGATAACCTCCACCACTGCAGTGCCATCTCATCAAGGTCGCTAGTCTAAAAAAAAGAAGACTAGGGTGCCTTTAATATTCCTTGCACCATCGGGGAGTTTAATTATGATAAAGAACTTTGCGACTTGGGAGATAGCATAAACTTGATGCCGCTAGAGATTTATCGACAGTTGGGCTTGGGAGCTCCCAAACCGACTACTATTAGGCTACTAATGGCGGATAAATCAGTTAAGCGACCGATGGGTATTTTATATGACATGTTTGTGAAGGTGGGGAAGTTTATATTTCTGGTAGACTTCGTGATCTTGGATTGTGAGGTACACTGTGAGGTACCCATATTCTGGGAAGACCCTTCTTAGCAACCGGAAGAGTATTGGTGGATATGGAGAGGAACAAGCTAACTTTCAGGTTGAATGATGAAATAGTGAAGTTCAACGTGTGCAAATCAATGAAGCAACTGAGGGACATGAGTGTCGTCTCAGTTATTGATGTAGTTGTTGATTCTAATATGGTAGTATATGTTGAGGAGAGATTTGTTGTGGAGACTTTGGCAGTAGTTATGATGAACTTTGATGTATAAGGGAGTTATGAGAAAACTTTTAATGCTTTGGTAGGAATGGGGTCATATTCCTACGCTCCAAATAAATTGGATCTTGACTTGAAGAACCGACCTACACCTCTTGCAAAGCCTTTTATTGAAGAGGTGCCAGTGTTAGAGTTGAAAGAATTGCCGAGCCATCTGAGTTATGCATTTTTGGGTGATAATAACACATTACCTGTGATCATTGCAGCAGATCTTGTAAAAGGGTAAGTTGAAGCATTATTGTCCATATTGTGAAGGTACAAGAGAGATATTGGCTGGACCATTGTGGATATCATCCGGATTTCTCCAGGTATCTGCACTCATAAGATACAGTTGGAAGAAAATTTCACCCCCACCACTGAGCATAATCGAAGGCTGAATTCACCAATTCAAGAAGTGGTGAAGAAGGAAATAATTAAATGGCTCGATGCTGGAGTGGTGTACCCAATTTCTGACAGCAAATGGGTAAGCCTGGTTCAATGTGTCCCCAAAAAGGGAGGGATGACTATTTTGGCAAATGAGAAAAATGAACTAATTCCATTAAGACCAGTCACTTGGTGGCGAGTCTGTATGGATTACTGGAAGCTTAACTCCTGGACTCTGTGAGATCACTTCCCCATTCCCTTTATGGATCAAATGCTTGACAGATTAGCTGGCAGAGGGTGGTATTGATTTTTGGATGGATATTCGGGGTAGAACAAAATATACATCACGCCAGAAGATCATCAGAAGACCATCTTCACCTTCCCATATGGAACGTTTGCTTTAAGACGCATGCCTTTTCGCTTGTGTAACGCTCCTGCAATGTTTCAGAGATGCATGATGTCTATATTTTTTGATATAGTTGAGGATACATTGGAAGCCTTCATGTACGACTTTTCTATGGTTGGTGATGCGTTTAAAGATTGCTTGGCTAATTTGGGTCAAGCATTGCAAAGGTGTGAAGAGTCAAATCTTTTTCTCAACTGGGAGAAATGCCATTTAATGGTGAAAGAAGGCATTGTGTTGGGACACAAGATCTCTGTGAGAGGTATTGAAGTGGATAAGGCTAAGATCGAAGTGATTGAGAAACTACCTCCACCCATCTCAGTAAAGGGAGTTAGGAGTTTTCTTGGTCATGCTAGATTTTATAGAAGATTTATTAATGAATTCTCCAAGATCACCAACCCTCTGTGCAATTTGCTAGAAAAACAAACAAAATTTGTATTTAATGATGAGTGCTTGAAGGTATTTGAATACCTAAAGAGAAGTTGGTGGTTGGGCCTATTATAGTTACCCCGAATTGGTCCAAACCATTCGAGGTAATGTGTTATGCAAGTGGTGTTGCACTCAGAGTTTTTATTGGTCAGAAGTGAGACAAACTTTTTCACCCCATTTACTATGCTATCAAGGCATTGAATGGGGAACAAAAGAACTATACAGTCACAGAGCAAGATCTGTTGGCAGTTGTGTATGCCTTTGAAAAATTTAGGGGATACCTTCTTGGCACAAGAGGTGTGGTGCACACTGACCATGCCGCTTTGAGGTATTTGATGTCAAATAAGGATGCAAAGCCCTGACTAATATGATGGGTATTATTATTGTAGGAATTTGACTTTGAAGTCAAAGACAAAAAGGGGTATGAGAACCAAGTAGTGGATCACCTCTCCAGGCTTGAGAATGAAGAGAAAGTGGTAGATGAGCTGGATATTGATGATTCATTTCTGGATAAGCATGTATTGGCTATGTCACTTGATATGGTGCCATGGTATGCTGATTTTTCCAATTATTTGGTAAGTGACGTGATGCCGGAAGAGCTTAATTTCCACCAGAGGAAGAAATTCCTCCATGATGCAAGTAAGTATTTCTGGATGAGCCTTATCTCTTCTGGCTGTGTGCTGACAGTATAATCAGGTGGTGTGTACCAGAGGAGGAAATGACAAGCATCTTGCAAGATTTCCATTCTTCCCCAGTTAGAGGTCATCATGCAGGTGATCGAACTGCCCAAAAAATCTTACAGTATGGGTATTACTGGGTAATGATTCATAAAGATGCACATGAATTCACCAGATCCTGTGACTAATGTAAAAGACGGGGAGCAATATCTCAGAGGCAAGAGTTACCAATGTCCATAATCTTAGAGGTTAAATTATTCGATGTGTTGGGGATAGATTTTATGGGCCTATTTGACAGTTCTTATGGTAATCGTTACATATTGGTAGTGGTTGAATATGTTTCAAAGTGGGTAGAAGCGGTCTCTTTGGCCGATAATGAAAGGAAGAGTGTGGTGGGTTTCCTGAAAAGAAACATCTTTGCTCGGCTTGGCACTCTACGCACAATTATAAGTGATGAAGGGTCACACTTTTACAATAAGGTCTTATGGGCTGCTCTTGCTAAGCAAAGTGTAAAACAACATAAAGTCGCCACTTCTTATCACCCACAAACGAGTGGACAAGTTGAAGTGTCAAACCGTGAAATCAAGGAAATATTGGCAAAATCTGTGAATGTAAATCAGCAAGATTGGGCAAGGAAGTTGGATGATACACTCTGGGCATATCGAACAGTGTTCAAAACGCCAATAGGTATGTCTCTGTACCAACTTGGTTTTGGTAAAGGTTGTCACTTGCTTGTGGAACTTGAGCACAAAGCCCTTTGGGTGCTCAAGAAGTTGAACCTTAGTTGGAAAGATGCATCAGAGTTAAGGTTGGAGCAGTTGAATGAGATGGACGAGTTCCAGTTGCGGGCTTATGAGGGATCCGCTCTCTACAAAGAGCGAATGAAGTTATACCATTACTAGAGGATTGAGAAGAGGGATTTCAAAATTGGGGACTTGGTGTTGTTGTTCAACTCTAGGTTCAAAATCTTTCCCGGAAAGCTCAAATCCAAATGGTCCGGGGCATTCAAAGTAAGTCAAGTGTTCCCTTACGGAGTTGTGGAACTTGAAAACAAGGATGGAGAATGTTTCAAAGCTAACAAGCAGAGGGTGAAGCAATATCTCGTCCTCCCTGAGGAGGTAAATATCCTATCTATGGTGTATCTTGATGAAGTATGAGTAATCAAGATAGCCGCGTCATGTTGCGACATTAAATCAGGCTCTATATGAGAGGCAACCCATAGTTTATTGTTGTATTAGTACCTTAGATTAGTTTGTTTTGTTGGAATTTTTTAATGTGTTTGCTGAGTGTGCAGGAAAAGAAGAGGTAGAAGTGAAGGAGGTGGTCTATTTAAGGGTGATGGGTCCTTCTGGTGGGTCGTCATAGGGGTGACGAATTGTCACTCAAACTGTTACATATTGGAAAATATTTTGCTGGGTTCTGCTTAAGAGTGATGGCTCGTGTGATGAACCTCCAAGTAGGTGATGACCCGTCACACAAACTGTCAAGTTGAGTACCAAGTTGAGACTCCAATGTTTAGTGGTGACGGATCATGTGATGAACCATCACATCTGTGATGAGCCGTCATATTAGCCGCCACAAAAGTGCTTCATAATATGCAACACTGTTTGGGGTGACGACTCTAGTGACAGACCGTCACACATGTGACGTCTCATCACCCGCATCTCCAACTCAGGTAAGTGTTTATTTTCTTAATTTTAACCCGATCTGACGCGGTTAAGGTTAACTCTTCGTTAAAAGGTAATTGTTTCAACATTAAACGGTTTTCCTATTATCTTTCTCTAAGCCAAATCCCTCTTCCATCCAAATTCTTCAAACCCTCAAATTCTCACAACAACCTTAATCTTAATCCCACAATAAGCCGTCCTCACCCCTAAATCCATCACATGCCCTTTTTCCCCAAAACGCCTATCTCTAGAAACTTGACCGAAGCGCAGTGTGGCTTGTGCCCCAGTTAACTCCAAGTGAAAAAGGAGAAGTTGTCCTAGAATAACTTCGACACCAAGGTATTCTTCTAATACACTCTTGAGAGTGTTCATTCAACTGCTAAATCAAAAATAATGGGCAATAAGTTACGAGGTGTACAATTGTGAAGTCGTGGTTATGTGTATTGTTGTTGTGGTCATTGGTGTTGTGTTTGGACTGTTGAAAAATATATAAATAGCATGGCTGAAGTCTGAGTACCATAGTTAAATAATTGATGGGTGTTATTGTTGTGAAATCAAATCCTAAAAGGGATTGGCAAGGTGCTAATGAACACAAAGTGTTCGACAAATTTCCTCAAAGAGGAACATAGCCACTGTTTTGAGATGATGACTTGTGTGACGAGCCGTCACACTTGTGGTGACTTATCACACAAGTAGTCACAAAAGCCAAAAAGAGGCCACTTCACTTGTTAAGGGTGACAGTTGGTGTGACGGGTTGTCACACCTGTGGTGACTCGTCACTCAACCCGTCACACAAAAACAGTGAAGTTTTGCTTTGTATTTTCTTTTTCCCATGTGTTCTAATTTGTTTTCCCTTGCAGGTACATGGCTCCTAAACTACAACTAAGTCGTGGCCGAGCACAGAAACAAAAAGAAAGGTTAACCCCAACACGAGGACTAGTAGATGAACCAGACAGTAAAGCAGAAGAAGTTGAGGCACCTTCCTATCAAACAAGGCTATCCAAAAAGAAAAAAAACCCAAGTTTCCCAGTATAAAGAGGAGAGTGGGTCATCTAGAGACGGATCGGGGAGTGCGAGTGGTAGTGAAGGGAGTGAGAGCTCTAGTTCTAGCCCAAAGGATGAGAGTGGTACTGAGGCCACTAATAACCTAAAGAAGGCGCCCATTGACACCAGTACCTACAGGTGCAAGACCACTAATGTTAGAGAATCAATTCGATGGGAGATTGAGGGTATCAGGAAACATTATCTAGAGGGCCTTCTCCCAACCAATCAAAGGAGCCACCGGAGATTGATTGTTGAAGAGGTGCAAATTGTGACCTCTGACGTACCTAAATATCCCATCATTCAGACTATATTTCAAAGATACCAGCTAGAGTGGATGAGCAGGCCTCCTGGAACATACTACCCATAAATTATACGTGAATTCTACGCCAGCTATTTGGTTTGTCTGGAATAAATAATAGAAAAAGGGAACAAGATTAGAGACACTGCAATAATGGACAAGTTCATTGTCCAGGGTCATCAGGTGGATCTTTCTGCGATGATGATTAACAGAGTCCTTTTTGGTCCAAAATACACACCTCCAGCTGGTATGCCTGAGCTTATAGACAAAATAAGAAAATAAACAGAGCAAAGACTGTGGCTGGATCTCATGCTAACCGACGACTCACCATTGTGGTTACTAAATTCAAAGGAAAAAATCTCGAAGCAGTCATTGAGTTTCATTGTGAAGTTTTGGTGTGCTGTTGTGAGGTACAGGTTGTTACCCACTGGTGGTGATGCTAATTTAGATCAATCGAGAGCAGTTCTAGTGGTGGGTTTGATGGCTGGATATGACATAGAGTTCGGAATGGTGATTGCATATGAGATGCATCTCCGAGCCACCAAGATTACTTCTTCACTTCCATTCCCATGCCTAGTTACTGAACTTTAAAGACTTGAAGAGGTGGCAATATTGAATGGAATTGACAATGAAGTGAAAGCCACTTCCAAGCAAAACATCAATAGAGCAAGGGATGACACAAAGTTTGAATTAAGGGTCCATAAGCCATAAGCTTTTGAGGCTTCAACTCCGAGTACATCTGAAGCAGCTGACATCACTTCAGTTACGGAGTTACCTCTAGCTATTTTTTACCCTCAAACGGCACAAACTAATAGAGCTAATGCTGAAAGCTATAACACGGCCTCGAGACCTTCTCTACCACCCGAGTATCAGTTGAATCCTCAAAATTTTGCAAAAGTGGTGCAAAAACAAAATCAAATTGATAGGCAAATTATAGCTTGGACTGAATTGTTCAAGCCAACCATAGATGAGGCCATTCAGGAGGCTCCGAAGCCGTATAAGGGGTTACATGCCAGAATCGACGCTATGGAGACCAGGATGGATGCTAGGCTGAATGAAATGAGAATCCCAGACCTAGCAAAGTTTGATGATGAGTTGAAAAAGGTAAAGGCTGATGTCACCGATCTATAAACCTAAGTCAGGTGAAGGTGGGGAGAAAAGATCAAGGAGGAAAAAGCATAAGAAATCAGTGGAAAATGTAGAGCTGGAGACTGCAAGACAACAATCTATTCTTGATGAGCGACTACGACAGGAGAGAGTGAGTGCACAAGCAAGTAGGGCATCCTCTAGTGCAGTACCGGAGTCCGGAGAGACTGCAGATGTTGATAAATTGAGCACGTTGGCTGACACTAGCATAACTGTTCCTACTTCAAAATCCCTTGCAGTTTCCTCCACTATCCCAGACTCTGAAGCCTAGGCTTCACAATTATCTCTATCCCTTATTTTCTTATTGACTGCAATAGCATTGAGGACAATGCTAGTTTCTTTTGTTAGGGGTTAGGGGTATCTATGAGTCACCACCAAGGGTTTTTGTTGACGTGTTTCTTTTCCCTCGGTGTGCTATCTAGTAGAACCAGCATGTTTAGGTTGTTTAATTCCGTTTGTGTTATGTTGTGTTCCATAGCAAGCATGGTTGTTTGATAGTTGAAATAAAAAGAAGCCCCCTCCGAAAAAGTTGATTTTTGTACTTGTGAGTTGAAAAATTAACTGTTATGGATCCCTGAATGTGTTTGTGTGCATATGATCAGAATAATCTTATTTAGGCCAAACTGTTGTTTCGATAGTTGGTAGTGGTATGGTTTCCTGATGCTAAGTGTGTGTGAGGATAATTGTTATTAATTATTACTCTGTGCATGCATCTAGAACTTGCCCGGTCTATTTTGTTAAGTTAGAAGTTAGTTGCTTAGGAAAGGATCACATGCCCTTTTTGTGTGCAGTCCACTTAGCCTATAAGACCGTCTAAATATGAATAATGCCTTTCATCCCTGTTTGAGCCATAATTGACCCTATTCTTTCTATAACCTATCACCGTCCCATTTTAACTTTGAATGCCTATTTTGGCCCTGGTCCTTCCTTGGACATCGTGCACCTCCACTCAGGCAATCAACCTAAGTTGAGGGTGGCTACTGTAGAGGTAAATGATAAAAAAAATATAGGATGGAAAAGATTGGTTGTCGATAGAATGAAAATTATTGGTGTGTGCCTAAGTAAAGAAAGAAAAATAAAGAAAAAGAAATAAAAAGAAACAAAAAAGAGATGAAAAAGGATTGTCAAAATAAAGAGGCCACACCTGTAGCTAGAAAGAAGGGAATAAAATGTGAATAAGGAGGGATGAAGTAAAGTAAAGTGGAAATAGTAGGTCAGTGACTCCAAGTATGGCTTAGTCACTAATCCCTAAATGTATCCTACCTGCACCCGAAACCTCATTACAAGCCTTAACAAGTCCTGTAGTGATCCTGAGGAATTGTCTGAACAACTGAACTAGAATAGTAAGGGCAAGCCTATCATATCTCATGTGCACTGTTTGAAATCATTTGTGAGTGTGAGCATCTTGCTTGGTCCCAAAATTCTGTGTGTGGGACTTCTCTGTAGCGAGGGCATCAGGATTTTAATATCATTCACTGATTGTTGGGATAGCTGTTTGTGCATATGTAAAATCTTCTTTCACATCAAAATGACATTCTTGGATCCTGACAAGTTAGTTTTTCAATACACTTATATAGTACCGGGGAAGCTTTATTTGAATTGCTTAAACCATTGAATGTCCATGGATTGATAGAAACATGTTGTTTATTTTCTTAGTTGAGTCATCCTTTTGTTTTTGTTGTCATGTTGCTTGATGACAAGCGAACGTTTTAAGTTGAGGGTGCTAATGTGCAGCATTCTACGGCACATTTGACTCCTTTAACTAAGAATAATCGTGAGTTTTCAAGCAACCATTGTTGGTTTTAATGGTTTTTATGTTGTATCTGCAGGAAAAGTGAACAAAGATGAAAAAAGATGAAAAGTTCTACAAGATTACCCAACTGTAAAGTGTGGCGGCTCACCTGACGAGCCACCACAAGTGTGATTGGTCATCAAGCAAGCCACTACGCCAAAGGAAAAATGTTGAGAGCTACTGGATAAGCTGGTGACTGCCATGATGAGTCATCAAGGCCACGATAAATCATCACAGCAAGTCACCAAGTCGTCAAGAAGAAGCAATGCTGCCCCATTCACTGGTTAAGAGTGACAGGAGCCATGACGATCCGTCAAAGCTACGATGACCCGTCATGGCAAACCATCAAAACAGAAGCTGAAAATAGGAAATCGTTGGTTAGTGGTGACGGCTCGTCGGCTCAGGTGACGAGCCGTCACAAGCCTGGCAAGGAATGAAGGCAACCCGTCAAGACTGACAGCGGGACTCCGAGTCTATTTTTGGAAATTTGTTTCCTAGTCTATTATAAGTACCTAGTGTTAGGGTTATTTTATATTATTCATTATCAGATAATATTAGATGTTTTTGAATGAGTTTTGAATGCAGCAAAGAGGGGCAAATGTTACTATTGTCTTCTTCTTCTTCAGAATTTCATCATTGTTGCTTGGATTTTATCAAGGATTAAAGTGAAGCTTGTGATTTTATATTGTAAGAATATCTTCTTATTATAATGAATAATATTGCTTTCTGCCTTCTTTTGCAATCATGAGTGGCTAAAACTCCCACAACTAGGGTTGTTGAACCCATGACAAAAGTGATGATATAGATTCCGGGTGATGTTGGGTTCGATTCGTATGCTATTCACGTAGTTAACCTTGTATTCTTAACATTTTATAATGGTTGCAAACTTTAGAATAATCCTAGGTTTGATTTTCTAGAACTAAGATACTAAAACCAGGTAAATTAGATTAACAACGAAGATTCGGGACTACTAACTCCCATCTAATGATTAATGCTTTAGCGAGATTAATCTACTTGAAGTTTTAATTGAAATGTGTAATTTTATCTTTTCAAGTCTGAAAGAATTGAAGAGAAAATGTGTCTATTTGGTTGAGAAACATTTTAGAAGTAAGCATGATTCCATTTACTTCGTGTTAAGCATATGAAAAGAACCCGATTGAGCCCTAACTCGAGATCGTTATGAATCCACGGTGAACACACTCCTAGTTCACCTCTCTTACTAATTCTTACTCATTGAAACTCGTACATTATTATTTGCATTGTTCAAAGAGTGATTACTCCAAACACCTCAATTACCAGAAATTATTGATTACTAGTCAACTAAGTTACTAACGACTTAATTTGCACCTTATTCCCTGTGAGATCGACCCCAACCTTGGTAGGGTTGTATATTTGACAACAACCGCTTACACTTCTTAAGTGAGGTGTAATTTGGGCGTATCAGATACTGAGAACGTCATTAAGATGACTACAATAGATTCTCTAATAGCTAAGAAAAATTAGTTGATTGCACAACTGGCGTGACAAGTTGATAAAACGAGAAATGATGTGCGAGAGACAAGGAATCTGATTAATCTGATCATTGATGCAAAATTTCCCGTTCATGTCTCTCTTCTAAATTCGTCAGTACCCAAAAACTTTTCCAATGATACACTCGCGCTTTCTCATAACATGAGTACAAAGAAACTTTCAAACACAGCTCGATAAAGCCTTCACCATCAAAAGCCTACCCTTTAGCTTCACAAAAATCCTACCACATCTTGTATTCCCAAACTAAATATCAAACACCATCCCCAAAGTACCAAGATCCACCTCAAAATTACTAATTACCTTCACAAACATACAAAAAATTTCAATCAAATTTCCAAGAACCAATTCCTTTCTATTAAAATCCACAAACATTCCACAAAGTAGCTCCACCAACATGCCAAAATCAAAAATCCCGTTTAAACCATAAGAAGAAACCTCCTCGACTATTTACTCCTTTAAGCGGAAGTTGAACACGACTTTTTGAAAGGCTGAAAGCAGTCCGACTAATTCAATCGGTTGATCCAGAGGTTATCAACACCAATGCAAATTTTATCTGATTTGACCAACACTGTGCTTACCATTCAGGAGGCGTTGGGCACACCACAGAGGACTGTATCAATCTAAAGCATGAGATTAAGGACCAAGTTGATCAAAGGAACCTCACTCTCCGATCGACCTCCCCTAGTAGCAATCCTTTGCCAAAACATGAAGGGGTGACCATTAGTATACATGAAACTAATGATGAATGGTATGCAAGAAATATTCTTAGTAAAAAGGATAATGGAGAATTGTCAAGGCCTTTGACTCATCTATCCCAGTCTTTCCCTATTCATATAAGTGATGATCTGGGGGAAGGAATCAAAGGTCATGATGTCATCTCAAAATAATTCATCAAGATGCCAGAAATTCAAAAGGCCAAGCCAGGAGAGCAGTTGCAGAATTGAACCTCCATTCCGCTCATGACTCCCCAGTCATCTGGTAATAGTAGTTTAAAATCTACTAATAGCATATCATGTCAAGAGCTGAATTAAAAAATTAAGGTATAGGATGATGAACGTAAAGATTATGATGAAAAGTTTTAAAATTGAGAGAAACCTAATCTAGAAGAGATTAAGTTGATTAATCTGGGAGACGACGGTCAAATCAAAAAAATTGGAATCAGTGCTCACTCAACAAAAGCACAAAAAAGTAAGCTTATCAGTCTGCTCAATCCATACATTGACATATCAGATTGGTCTTACAACATACCAGAAACAAACACCAACATCATTTTCCACAAGTTGTCGGTTCAACCAGAATCCGATCTAGAAAGTGAGACAATTGATCTTATCCCCATCAAGAATAATGCAAAAGAAGATTCATACCAAATTGACGAAGATGTCATGACATCCACAAGCTGCTATTCAAAGAATCCTTGATTGTGTCCGAGGGGGATAGTTAAGGGTGGCCTAAGCCGATCAACTCTGAAGCAATAAAGAGATACTGCACCTGAGAGTGGTGTTTTCTTTAATTTCTTTCCATGTAATCGTACTTTCTATTTGTAATCGTCTCTATGCTTTGTACTAGTTTTTTTAAAAAAATTATATCCTCTTTGTACGAACTATGTTTGACCTGATTCCTTCGTCAATAGGATACGTAGGCATCATAATGACTCAGTCATATAACCTCAGAAAATGGAAACTGGGGAAGAATTTTCGAAAAAGAAATCTCAAAAATTCAGAAGGCGAAAATCATTTTCCAGCAAGTTAGAATGCAGATTGTGCCTAAGAGCAACTGAGATGAATTGTGAAAAAGAATCCCATGATCCTCACAATGTGTCAAATCTCTTATCAAACTGGGGCAGAAATTTTGAGGTCCTCCTCAAAATTTCAACCAAGCTTTATTTGAGAGTTCAGAAAATAAACTCCAAAGAGTTCCCCAGCACCAGGAGATCAGAGTCTATTTCAGAAATTCCCAGCTGCTATAAAGTCTAAAATGGACTAAACCCCATCTATGACAGATTTCTCGAAAGACCATTTTTAAACTCCTCGACTAAGATGATGAAGGATATTTAGAGCTCTCCAGTAGTGTGTCAGATATGTCAAGGCCTCAAATAAAGAACGTTCATTGAGCTAGTTCATGACATGATAAAATTTGCAGAGACCTTTCCAAATCATTTCTTCTCAAACTGATTTGAAAAATCTTTACAAATCAATTTGATCCTCGATAAATTAAATATGTCGTATATTTACTGTGATCCGGGGAGTCAAGGCAATCACTCGAAGACGACAAGCATTTGGAGATGATAAGACAAGAGTAGCCAATTAAAGTAGGTCAACACAGATCAGTTTTGTCAAAACTAACTATTTTTCTATGGATGCAAGTTATCCTAATAAGTGACAAGGAACCGACAAAAACTCTGAATTGTTCAGTGTATTCAAAGGAATATGATGAGGCTTAACGCCTAAGATCAACAAGAAAGAGCCAAAACAATTAGAAAAAGCCAAAAATGTTGGAGTTGCCTAAAGACTGACAACTTTTTCTTATGGTTTCCAGGACCACCAAATAAGGAGAGAGTGATGAAATCCTCCTCAAATCCCCAGCAAATCAGGGATTACGATGAACATATGATGATCTAAAGCGGTATTATAGCTATTCCCAGAAATGGGTTTTCAGCCATCACTTATGTTTGAAATGACCTCTTGTTTATATATCCACCTATAAGCAAAGTTACTTTGTTTAACATTACAAATGATTTCTTTAAAACTTATTCAAAATTTGACCATAGTCGCTAGAAAGAGCGACACTGTGTCTACTAACCATTTACCTTGAGCGCAGGTGCATGCAAAGGAGTCAACATTACATCATAGAGACTAAAAGTGATGTTTTCTGCAATTTCCATGCACACCATTGCACGATCATCCACACTATTATCATATGTGCATGTCACGAGGACCATATCATAAGGATTATATCACAAGGATCATATTGCAAGGACCATATTGCAAGGATCATATCACAAGGATCATATCGCAATGATCATGTCACAAGGACCATGTCACAAGGACCACAACACAAAAGTCATGCTACAAGGGCCATCATCATCAAATACCACAAATACACATTTGTTGCGAAGACTATTTCCCTCTCTGACCGATCTTGAATAGGATGACATCCAGAGGCATACCTAAATCACATTTGATGCACAGGATTTACCGAAGAGCATTCATATCCAATATCGCGTAGAGATGACGGAGTCAAACGTTGAGGATATTTGTGCATTTTTTATTATGTTGTCTCACAAAGATGATGGAGTTTGTCATTAAGCACATTTATATCCATTATTGCATGTAGACGATGGAGTCTTGCATCAAGGATATTTGTGCATTTTTATTTTGTTATCACGAAGAGACGATGAAGTCTTGTATTGATGGATTTGTATACATTCAAGAGCATCAATCGCCAGGAGATAAACTATATTTGATCAGGTGGCAAAGGCCTTGTCACCCTTGATGATCAAATAACGTTGCTGAAAAGGTTGAAGAAAGCATATCATCCAAGGGAGGTCTATAAGACGCCATCCAAAATCGAATGATGAACTGGATTGTCCAAAGTTGATAGGCCAAAGGTCATTTGTAAGCCACAACGATATCTAAAACTTTATAGTGTGGAATATCACCCAAGGGTTAACAGTTCAAATGTTATTCATAAGTCGCACCAATATCTAAAATTGGATAAATGTGCAAAACTACCAAAATTTGATAGTCTGATGGTTATCTATAAGCCGTATCATATCTAAGTTGATTATGTGTAGGACTACCCGAAGGCTAACAAATTAAGGAAAATCTGCAAGTCGTGGTACATCCAAAATCGAATAGAAGTGCAGGATTACCCAAAAACTGACAATTCAAAGAACATCTATAAGCCTCTTTTATCCAAAGTCGGATGATGTGCAAGATAAACTGAGGTTGGAAATTCAAGGGATATCTATAAGTCACGTCAATAGAGAAGATGTGCAGGACTTAGCCGAAGTCATATGCAAAGATTATCACTGATGGTTGAGAGGGTTACCATATCAGAGACTATTACAAGTGGTTGGAAGGACTATCATATCCGATGAACTATAACTGGCGGCTAAGAAGGTCATCACATTCGAAGACTCATCATGTTCAATTGACAATGAAGGCAATCCTATCTGACAGTTGTGAAGGCTATTACTCTGCTTATCACAAAGCAGTTACAAATAGCTATAAGAGACACACTTTGATATTGGGCCGACCACCCCATAAGTGATCCATATCTTTATGTACTCGATCAAGGGTTATGTTGGGTCGTCCACCCCATAAGTGGTCTAGGTATTTTCTTGCCCACTCGCGGGCCTATATTTAAACTTGTGTTGGGTTGTCCACCCCATAAGTGACATATTTATGTGGAGACGTCCATCTCTCTTGGTATATTTATATATTCTCCAATATGATGCTAACTTGTCATGCCCTGAGCCTACCCCCGTGACGTAATACGGGACCCAAGATCATAAGTGATCTCAAGATAACCCTCTTGCATTAGCATGACTTAAAAAAATTGAACAAAACATAATAACGGAAGCTTAACTGAAGTAATGAGACACTAAACATGTTTATCTAAGTAAAAGTCTAAGGATGAAAATCTAAATACAGCTGAATGTCTGACTCTATTTCTGAAAGCCTCTACTACTGGCAAGTTGCTGGGACAAGCCCCCAGCTAACTCTAAATACTGAAATACTGAATACACAATCTGAATACTGAAATGAAACTAAACTCCAAGTCCTCGAAGGAGGAGGACTCACCAAGTTGACTGGATGTGCTGCTGATCTACTAGCCACAGAATGGGGAGCGGGCTACAGAATCTACATCATAATATGATGCAACACAAAGAAGTATACGGTCAGTACTATGGAATGTACGTAGTATGTGAGATATGCATGATAAAAAACATACTTAAAACATGCTTGAAATGAGTTTGTGTATGTAGAGAGATAGCATAAGAAAATATCAAGATATAAGGCATAAAACGTGAAATAAAGTCAGGATTCAAAGTAGAGTATCATATAACTTATTAGCTTGAAAATAAACATGCGGGAGTTTCTCTTAACCGACATTAAACCATGTTGAGCTATATGGAGTCCAGTGTCATGCACCCACACTGAAAAAGGTTGTCCTAACCAGCCAAAGTTAGAACCATGTCATACTAGGATCCTGTCATAAGCCACAGAGGCCACCAATGGTGGCACATAGTTCTGGGACTAAGGATACTCTCATCCGGTCCAACTCGGTGCTAAATACTACTCCCAATATATAAATATATATAGCATAAGGCTCACATACATGTGACATATCTAGATGTCAAAACTTGTTCATACCCCGGATCTTCATACTAATCAAGAACCTTGGTTTTAGAAAGTGATTCATCAGCGTGTCTTGTCTTGCATAATAGTTCATAACTTAGAGATTTGCATGGCACTAGTTCAATTTTATAATAACATAGATTTTCATAGAACATAGGAACTAGGCATGCACTGGCTTGAAAAATTCATGAGAATACATGTTATCAATTTCCCATTTTTTCTTAAATCAAACCATGCATGTAGGATTTACCATAATTAGCCTTCAATTCAAAATAGGAGTTCATATGTAAAAACCCATGAAAAATCATGCAATTTAGTAGTAATTTCATAATAAAATCATGAGAAGGCAATTTATAGCAAAACCCATAAAAATTGGGTAAGAACCCTAATTTGAAAGTTCATGAAATTCAAAAATAGGAATTTGGGGTTTTGGGCACAAGGGTGAAAGGAACCCATTGTTGAATACCCACATACCTTGATTGAAGCTAACCCACTTGAAATTGAAAAGAAGAGGAGGCTTGAACTTGGAGCTTGAGACTTGGAGCTTGAAACCCTAACTTGAAGCTTGAGAAGATGGAACTCATTTTCTTCTTTTGGAAGTTGATTGAAAGAATGGGAGAGAACTTAGGCCAAGTAAGAATAACTCCCCCCCCAAATAGGCTTAAAATGACTTAGTATAATAGTTAAAATAGTGGGAAATTACAAAAATACCCCTGGACTTAAACTTGGAAAAAGCTGGAAAAAGTCGGCTTCAGAGACCACGAGTCAGTCCATGGTCCCTTATCCTAAAGGATGAGCCATCAAATGATCCGTGGTTTCAAATGCCACTTCTAGGGGTATAATGGAACTCAACACCATGACTCACTCTATGGTCTGTGGTTCAGGATGATGGACCATTCTGTGGCTCGTGGTTCTGACTTTAGGTTATGAGGATCCTCTGATCCTCAGGGATTACGAGTGGAAGAACAGGTCATGGAATAGGTTGACGAGTCGTCAACCCAGTCGTGGAATTTAGAGGACTTGGTACCTCTATGAAGGTGATTCATCAGGTTACAGGATGGACCATCATTCAAAACGACAACCCATCAAGTCATTCATGGAAACTGGGTATAAAAGCTGAATTTTGACAAACCACAAGTCACTCTACTAACCGTGGCTTTGGTCTATGGGTCGTGAACCAACCAGTGGTTTTGAAGATGAAAATTTTAAGGTTCAGGTCAGAAATCATGAGTCATAGTACGTACCATGGTTCAGAACCACGGTTCGTCATCCCTGTTCGTAGTCACTGACAGTGCTGCAGTAAATTGCCCATAACCTTTTACTCCAAACTCGGATTAATGCACGGTCGATGGCGTTAGAAAGAAGACTCAAAATTATTTAATTTGGTAGGTACTAGGCCACCTAACTCTTTATATTTTAGGAGGAATGATCTATTGTAGTTGACCCTAATTTAGTCTTACATTAAAACTTACTTGGGTGAGGTGCTTGCAACTTAACTTAATGATAGGAGTTTCTTATGAACATGACTCGCATCCGAAGCACTCACTACACTAGCGAAATGATCATTACACTCATGAAAAAGGTTCGGATATTAGCTTAGGTTTTTGGGGTGCTACATTACTTTGTTGGTTTGGGTCGTCCTCCATAAAAAGTGACCATTAGGCTAATTACATGCCTTTTTTGCTTTGTGTCGCAATCATTAGGCTAACTCTATTGCTATGAATGCCTATGTTTTGTATTATCGAGCCATCCATCTCTTTATAGTTGGATTACTAACACTTCTAAGTTGCAAAATGGGAATGCGCAAAGTATTCAAGTCGCAGCAACATGAATGCGCAAATCTCAACACTTCTAAGCTACAACAATGGGAATGCGCAAAGTTTTTAAATCGCAACAATGGGAATGTGCAAATCCTAACACTTCTAAGCCGCAACAACGGGAATGCATAAAGTGTTCAAGTCACAACTATAGGAATGTGCACCAGGTACAACACTGCCAAGTCACTACAAATGGTTACAAGGATTGTTACATCGCAAAGGGCTACAAAGGTCTTTATATTCAAAGTTCATCACATTCAACCGCCACAAAGTCAATCCTATCTGATGACTATGAAGGCTATCATGTATGTTTGTCACGAAAGTCATTATTTCCTAAGATAGGGACATGAAAGGATGTCATCTTATTCAAGAAACAACATATGCAGAAATGAGGTACAAAAGCTATCTCTCCTTATCAAACTACTTTTACAACTAATAGACTTGTTTCAAGATATTTCTGAGAGCATACGAGAGGATGAAAGTCTCGAACCAGTACAACAGGTGTAGAACATGTCAAAAGGATATCATGACACGGGATCCAAACATAATCCAAAAATAAGGTACGAAAAAGAAACTATCTCTCTAAAAGTAATTACATTACCACTAACCATATTGCTTTAAGATATTTCTGAGAGTATCTAAGAGGATGAAATTCTCAAAATGAAACCATAGGTGCTGACTACGCCAAGAAAATGCATCACAACTTGGAACATTTTCTTAGCAGCAAACTGGGACATAGTCCAAAGAGAAATATCAAACTCTTTGGATGCAAGGTGAGGAACAACTTCCACAACCATCAAACCATACCCCTATTGAAAGGCATGTAGGTATTTCCCATCGTTGGGTCTTAGCTTCGTATCAAGTGTATTTTTTGAACTCACATTGGAAGCAATATTCCTTCTATACAAATCCGGGTGACAAGACATCTCGATCTTTGGAAATTATGTCCATGTAGCTCTTATCTATGAATGTGAGGGTCCCATATTTTTAATTGAGATAACTACAAGACTCTTTTTCATAATTCGATTCATTTGTTGCTCATTCCAAGCCAAAGGTTGTCTTAACATAAAGATTACATTTTCCATCGATTGAGTCGAACTACAAGCAGCCTGATTCCTTGAGTCTTGAGATATGTAGGCAGGATCTATGTTGAAAACTCGACTGCACTTCAAACCCCCCCAATCCACTTACTCTCCATCTTTCCAATCTATCCTAAATCCGAAGCCTGTAATAGCTTTTTAATCCATTAAAAATCGTATGTGAAATCAAGCGTCTTGAACTACAAGTGGCCTGAATTCTCATATAACCTGAGATATGTAGGAAACCCGATATCGAGGTCCAGCCATAACTCCTTAAAATTCACGCTAGAATCGACCGCTTCTGAGAAATGAATTTATGGTCGGACAAAATTGGGAATGTCAATTCTCTTTGCACAAAGTTCCTTGCATCCACCCTATCCAAAGGGAGGAGAAATTGTTGACACCCAATTTATTCCCTTCACATTCCTAATTAATTTCGAGCTTCTATTTTTTAAACAACTTTGAAATAATTTTTTTAATATAAAATTTTAAAGGTTTTTAAAATTAATTTGAGATTGATTTAGCAATGGCCCACGCTAGGATCTGCACCCAAAGATGCAGGGGGTAGGGTGAGCACCAAATGCGAAGCATAAGGTACCCAGTAGGTATCATAGGCCGACTGGGCACATATAAGATAAAAGCGTAGTAACAGACAGAATAGAAGCAAGTAGTCACAGAAATAAACAAAAGGTACACAGGAACTAGCCCAGAGGGAAGTCAACCGAACCACATGTGGGGCCAGCAAGAAAAATATATACACTATAGGCACAGGTGAAAGTAAGAAACAACGCACCTGGGGTCCTTGCAATAAAAGTGTATACATAATAAGTTTACAAAATGGACGGTATACCGGTAACCTCAAGTGTAAGAAGAAGAGAGAAAGAGTAATGATAGGCATGCTTAGAGACATGAATCAAGCCCAACTAATCATATCAATCTCAAATCAAGAAACTAATAGTCTAGCAGTATCCAATTTCACAATTAACCGTAACAGGGAACAATTCTACAAGTAAATAGCCATAGTCTACCTACAGTCCCCCGGCCGCCCATACAACCGAGGAACACAAACAAGTGAAAACAAACCCTCCGGCATCCCATACTACCGGAGCATACAATCAACAAACAACAAACAAGGGTGGAGCTTCAAACAATGAATGATATGATGCATAAAGATCTCATGTTAAATGGCATCTCTGTATGTACCTCCTCCGGTGCCGATCCGGCCCAGCAGGTAGGTTCCATGGAAGGACACTGCCCGTATACCTCTACTCCACCGTATACCCTTCCTCCGGAACACGCAGTCCGCAGCCCCAGGCCCGGATGGCAAGGTCCATGGAGGTCCCTGACCCCATACTAAAACTCAGTATCAAAACATGTCATCCGAAAGAAAGTCTGGGTTCAAGATAGAGACCCACTCTAATATGCATGCCCAAACCCTGTCCAGGACTAAAGTAGTAGGAAAATATCTCAAAAACCCCTCCAAGGGGACCGGACATAACCGGGTCTAAACAGTAGAAAGTCGTCTCAAGTGCTCGGTCCGAGGCTAAAATTATCTCAAGTAGTAAGAAAACTCATCAAGCACCCCGGCCCTGCCGAGTCTAGCGTTAATCATAAAACTGGTGATTTAAAATATAATTTTACTTTCTTTTACCCAGGAATATTCACAAGTTAAATCAAACCATTTCCAAATCATTTCCATCAAAAACAGGCCCCCGATGCCATGCAAGGTTTAGAAAATAGTGCCAGTGGGCCCGAAGCCAAACCGTAGTAAAATATGGATAAAACCTCTTTAAATGCTTGGGAATGGTATGATCAAACACAATAGCTGTCCAACAGCGCACAATCAACCTATCGACCCTGCACAGGCCCATAGCTACTCAGCAAGCATAACCAGCCTAGAAGGATAATTCTATGCCCGGGACTCGCGGACATTTCCCAAAATCCCACCTTCTATGTTCCAGAGTCAACAAGGCCTCACAGGACCAGAAGGGTAAATAAAATATATCAGCAGGTAGGCGGACATGAATAAAGCGGTCGAGGTCTGTCGTGCAAACCTAATAATCCAACCCAAGGATGCCAGCTAGTACAATTTTATCCGATATATGCTAAGTCTAGGGATTTTAAACCATAACCTACCTGTCGTCCAATGACAAGCTGCTAGGATAACGATTTCCGAGCTCGAACCGCTCCGAAAAGCTATGAAATGAAATCAAACTCAAACTCGGGCTTGAATGACTCGACGTAGATGATTGATTTTCTTTTGGAGATTAAATATTACATCAAAATATTTTTCTACCAGACTTTCCTTTTCAATGTAAGGGTGCACGTATGTAAGCCTTTGAAAATATCATCTGTAAGGAAACCAACAAAAAATATGAAGAGTGAATTTCCTTTTTGTGAAGAAAATGCCTAGCAGAAACGTGCCAAACATAGATAAGCAGGGGTGCCTCTTTCTAACCCTCTCTTTATACCCCTTAACACTATTAAATACTTAAAAAAGATAGTAGTCCAAACGTGGTTAATTTAGTATGTGGCAGCCCCCCAAATAATTATAGTGATGTGTTGTCCCTCTCCCTTAACTCCACGTTGAGCGGAGGTGGCACACCAAAACCGATTCTATCCTATTATATAAGTACTCGGGTATTGCATAGACTCGTGGTAAAATAAATATAACTTTTTGAATATATCGTAATAAATAGAAAATTATTTCAAATAAAACCTACTATATTATAATAATAATTTCCAACATAACTAAGTCTACTATCTCCGTTAAAATACTAATAAATTATAAGACTCTTGTAAAATAGATACATACACGAATATCTCGTAACAAAAGTATTTTAGGAAGGCAATAAAATATAACTTTCTACCACATTCAACTTTTAAATTAAGTATTTTCAAATACGCACGATTTTGATGCTCAAGAACTCTCTTGGAACCCTCCCTTATGTTTTCTCACTGTTTCAGAACTGAAATGGCATTTTAAAACGTAAAGTTGAGGCAATAAATCGATTTTGACCGGACCCGGTTTGCGACCTGGACGTGAGGTTTTGTGCGTTAGAAAGTAGACTCGTAGACCTTCGATTTGGTATTTCGGGAGACTTCTAAACCTTTATATATTTAGAGAAAGGCTCTGAGACATTTTACCCAAAGTTCAGAAAATTTATTAAAGAAACTTACGATAACTTTTGTCGACTTGCTTGACTTAAAAACTTATCATACGACCAAAAAAATGGACCCGGCACCAAAATATTGATCCCGACAAGCCTTAAATGACTTGGGGCCGCTACAAACAAGCTCTAATGGTACAAGGAAAATGTATACGTGGAAATGACCGGAAGAGTCATTACATCATCCACTTCTAAAAAGGACTTTCGTCCTCGAAAGTCAAGGTCAAGGGGGTACCTGAAGACTCAAACAGCTGCAGATACTGAGTCCGCATATCTCTCTCGGTCTCCTAGGTAGCCTCCTTGACTGGACGGTGCCTCCACTGAACCTTAACAACCGGGATCTCTCGAGACCTCAATCTCCTGACATCTCTGGCCAAAATAGCTGCCGACTCCTCAACAAAGGCTAAACCCTCACCCAACTGAACTGAATCCCACTGTAACATATGAGACTCATCTGGGACATACCGACGCAACATCGAAATATGAAATACAGGATGTATAGCTGAAAACATCGGAGGGAAGGCTAGCTGATAGGCAACGCTACTAACCCTCTGAAGAATCTCAAATGGCCCAATATACCTGGGGCTAAGCTTGCCCCGCCTACCAAATATCACTACGCCCTTCATGGATGATACACGAAGAAACACCAAGTCACCGACACTAAACTCCAACGAACGAAGCCTACGATCAGCATAACTCTTCTGCCTGCTCTGAGCTGCCCGAAGTCTGTCCTGAATCGCTCTAATCTGATCTAAGGAATCTCAAAGCAAATTTATGCTCTGTGGCCTTGAACTAAAACCATCAAACCAACCTACCGGTGATCTGCAGCTTCTGCCATACAAAGCCTCAAAAGGTGCCATGCCGGTACTCGAATGGAAGCTGTTATTATAAGCAAACTCTGCCAAGGGAACAAACTGATTCCAAGAACCTCCAAAGTCAAGAACACAGGCTCGAAGAATGTCCTCCAGAATCTGAATGGTCCTCTCGGACTGTCCATCTGGCTGAGGGTGGAAAGCAGTACTAAGATGAACCTCTGTACCCAAATTTCGCTGAATAGCCCTCCAGAACTGAGTGTCGCGGTCTGAAATAATAGAAGTTGGGACCCCATGCAACCGAACAATCTCACGAAGGTAGATCTGAGCTAACCTCTCTGCACCATAAGAAGTCTGAACCGGCAAGAAATGTGCTGACTTAGTCAGCCTATCAACAATCACCCATATGGAATCAAACCCATGAGAAGTACGAAGCAAACCAACAATGAAGTCCATAGTAATCCCTTCTCA
Organism: Jaltomata sinuosa; assembly: GCA_003996215.1. Classification (NCBI taxonomy): domain Eukaryota; kingdom Viridiplantae; phylum Streptophyta; class Magnoliopsida; order Solanales; family Solanaceae; genus Jaltomata; species Jaltomata sinuosa. Next base: position 33,269 of record QJPP01002982.1, on the reverse strand, counting down.
CTTCCACTCAAGAATGGGAAGTCGCTGCATCAAACCACCAGGTCTCATGTGCTCGAACTTAACCTGCTGACAGTTCAAGCACCGAGATATGAACTCCGCTATATCCCACTTCATACCACTCCACCAGTAAAGTTGTCTCAAGTCTCTATACATCTTTGTTGTGCCAGGGTGAATGGAGTATCTAGTACCATGTGCCTTATGAAGTATCAACTGAATCAAATCACTAATCCTCGGAACACAAAGGCGACTATCAAACCTCAGAACCCCATCTGAATCTAGAGTAGTCTGGTTGGTCTCAACCTGAACAACCCAATCACGAAGGTCACACAACTGCTGATCCTCAAACTGACGGCTCTGAATCTGATCAATCAAAGTAGAACGAACCTCAATACTGGCGAGAACTCTGCTAGGATCCGACAAGTCAAGCCTAACCAAATGGTTAGCCAAGGACTGGATTTCCAAGGCCAATGGTGGCTCTGAAACTGAAAGAGAAGCTAGGCTACCCATACTGCCTTCTGGCTCAAGGCATCCGCTACCACGTTTGCCTTGCCCGGATGATACAGAATAGTGAAGTCATAGTCCTTCAATAACTCGACCCATCTCCTCTATCTCGAGTTCAACTCTTGCTAACTCGTGATATACTGAAGACTATGGTGATCAGTGAAGATACCACAGTGAACTCCATATAGGTAATGCCTCCATATCTTGAGCGCGAAAACTACCGCTGCCAACTCTAAGTCATGAGTGGGGTAGTTGTGCTCGTGAACCTTCAGCTGCCTCGACGCATATGCTATTACTCGACCCTGCTGCATCAACACACAACCAAGACCAACCCCAGAAGCATCACAGTACACGGTGAAGCTATTACCCTCAACCGGCAAAGTCAAAACTGGAGCTGAAGTCAATAAGGCCTTAAGCCTCTGGAAGCTATCCTCACATTGATCCGACCACTGAAATAGGACATCATTCCTAGTCAGCATCGTCAAGGGTGCTGCTATGGAAGAAAAGCCCTCAATGAACCATCTGTAGTAACCTGCTAACCCAATAAAGTTGCGGACCTCAGTAGCAGTAGTAAGTCTAGGCCAATCACAAACAGCAGAAATCATTCCCGGGTCAACCCTAATCTCATCCTTAGACACCACGTGCCCTAGGAATGCAACTGACTCAAGCCAAAACTCGCACTTTGAGAACTTGGCATAAAGCCGATGATCTTTCAAAGTCTGGAGTATAACCCTCAAGTGCTTCTCATGCTCATCTTTACTACGCGAGTATACTAAGATGTCGTCTATAAAAACTATCACAAATGAGTCCAAATACGGGCCAAGAAATATGTGCATCAAGTTCATAAAGGTTGCAGGGGCATTAGTCAACCCAAAAGACATCACCAGGAACTCATAATGGCCATAACGTGTCCTGGATGCTGTCTTAGGGATGTCCTCCGACCTAATCCTCAACTGATGGTAGCCAGACCTCAAATCAATCTTCAAAAACACAACTGAACCCTGAAGCTGGTCAAACAAGTCATCAATCCTCAGCATCGGATACCTATTCTTCACTGTTACCCTATTCAGCTGCCGATAATCAATACACATGCGCATCGACCCATCCTTCTTCTTCACGAAGAGAACAGGAGCACCCCAAGGTGACACACTAGGTCTAATAAACCCCTTAGCTAACAGATCCTGGAGCTGCTCCTTAAGCTCCCTCAACTCAGCATGAGCCATACGGTAAGGAAAAATAGAAATGGGCCTGGTGCCCGGCTCTATCTCAATAGCGAAATCAATATCTCTCTTAGGTGGAAGGCCTGGCAGGTCGGTAGGAAACACATCTTGGAAGTCTCTAACCACAGGAACAGACTCAAGAGAAGTAGGGTCAGCACTAACATCACGGACATATGCTAGATAAGCTAAACACCCATGGGAAATCAACTTCCTAGCTCGAAGACAAGAGATGATCCCAGATGGTGCATGGCTAACAGAACCCTACCACACAATCGGGGATACACCGGGCACAGCTATGGTAATGGTCTTGGCATAACAATCCAAAACCACACGGTGAGGGGATAACCAGTCCATGCCCAGTATCACATCAAAATCTAGCATATCAAGAATCATCAAATCACCCAAAGTCTCTGAATCACCAACAGATAACATACAGGATCTCACAATCCGATCCACTACTAAAGAATCTCCTACTGGGGTCGAAACAGAAACAGGAACAGATAATGGCTCACTAGCCAACCCCAAACAAGGCACAAAGTAGGCAGATACATATGAACAAGTGGATCCAGGATCAAATAAAGCCATAGCAGACTGATGGCACACAAAAATCGTACCTGTAATCACAGCATCTGAGGCCTCTGCCTCTAGTCTCCTAGGGACCGCGTAAAACTGACAATGACCTCCACCTGCCCGACCGCCACCCCTACCACCTGCTCTGCCGCGTGGAGCACCACCTCTACTCTGATGACCACCCCCTCTAGCCGGGGGCTGAACTGCTCATAAAGGCTCGGCCAACTGAACTGTACCCTGCTGAGGGAAATCTTTAGCAAAATTACCAATCACACCACAAGTAAAACAAGTCCCTGGCGGCCTACTCGGTCGAGATAAACCAACAGATACCATATAACCACCACGTCCTGATGCCCCAGAAACTATACCCCTCAAAACTGGCCGGCATAGCCCTGATGGCTGCTCTGACCCTACTCAAACTGGGTACTACCGAAAGTCTGAAGGGAAGCCTGAACCGGTCGGCTGGACTGACCCTGGTGCTGCTGTGGCTGATAACTCTGGCTCCACTGGCCAGAATCTCTACTACCATATCTGGAACCACTGTCGACACCCTGATGTCGAGGCCTCTTATCTCTGGACCCTGATCATGTCGCTGTAAGTCCTCTACAGTACGGGCATAGTCTATGATAGCCTGAAATGACCGACCACCGGCAATCAATATCTCAGATGGCTGCCTGATCTCTGGCCTCAAACCCCATATAACTCTGCGAATCCTATCTGCCTCGTTAGGAATGATCATAGCTCCAAACGATGCTAGCTGATGAAAATGGGTCTCATACTTTGAGATAGTCGTAGACCCCTGCACAAGGTGAGCAAACTGCTCCCTGTGACGCTCACGATCACTCTGAGGTAGGAACTTGGCCATAAAGGCCTCATAAAACTCAGACCAGGTCAAAGGAGGTGACGATGGTGGTGTACAAGCAACCTGGGCCCTCCACCATAACTTCGCTGGGCCCTCCAACTGATAGGTAGTATAACCAACCCCGTGAGTCTCCAACAAACCCAAATGATGCAACATCTCCTCACAGGTAGTAATAAAGTCATGTGGATCCTGTCCAGAAGTACCAGCAAACCTCGGAGGTGCTAACCTCAAAAACCTACCCAACGCCTTCTGCTCTGACCCTGTCATAATTGGGCGAGGAGCAAGAGGCAGTGCAACATATAGAACCAGAATGACCTCCGCACGGGGAGCCATAGTAGCAGGCTGTGCTCTTGAGCTCTGTGCACCCAAGGCTGCCCCCTGAGCGAATGTCTGCGCTACCTCAGAAAGCCGCTCTCAATCATACCCAAAAGTTGTAATAGTAATCCCCGGATATCTAGAGACTGAGTTGCGGCTGGAGCTGGCACAGAAGTGGGCACTGGAGCTGGTACTGGAGCTGGCGCTGGAGCTGGTACTGGAGCTGGTGCTGGAGCTGGTTGTACCTGGGCTGCCCCCTGATCGACATGCCGCTAGGGCTCTATCTCCACTCTAGCAGCTCTAGCAGGTGCCACTGCTCGAGGGCATCCTCGACCCTTAGCTGGAGTGGGAGGCTCATCTCCACGTGATCCTGATGATCTCGTACGACCCATCTGCGGAAGAATGAAGTAGAGCGAATAAGATTTCCAGAAATTTGAAGGGTTCCATGCACGACACAGAAGAAATGAAAGAGTCAAATTTCCTAATATGTCACTGTAGCCTCCCAAAGATTGAGTACGGACTTGTCCACCCCGATCCGCAAGACTCTACTAGACATTGGCTCCTATACCGATGACACCGGTGAACCTAAAGCTCTGATACGAAGTTGTCACGACCAGATTTCTCAGTCATAATGGCACCTACAACCCCCCAGTAGGCGAACCAATTCCCGTAGCCCAGGACAGTTAGTAATAGGCTACTATCTAACAAATAAGCGAGAGGGTAGTTTAATAAGCAAAAGTAAGGGAACAAGATAAAGAGAATAGATAACAGGGATATATATATATACATATGCGGAAACTAAACTAAACCCCAAGACCTGGTATCATAGTATAGAGCCAAAACTACATACATGGAGTGCAAACGATCCAAAACAATATATACAGATGTCTCTGAATGGTAATAGAGTACATAAGGCAAACGATAAACTAAAGCTTAGATCCGATCGCCAAGAGCTCACCCTCAGTCTGAAGTAATCCCCAACAAATCTCCAACCATGACTTACAGCTATCTAACGGTGATGGCCCACGCTAGGATCTGCACCCAAAGATGCAAGGGGTAGGGTGAGCACCAAATGCGAAGCATATGGTACCCAGTAGGTATCATAGGCCGACTGGGCACATATAAGATAAAAGCGTAGTAACAGACATAATAGAAGCAAGTAGTCACAGAAATCAACAAAAGGTACACAGGAACTAGCCCAGAGGGAAGTTAACAGAACCACATGTGAGGCCAGCAAGCAAAATATATACACTATAGGCACAGGTGAAGGTAAGAAACAACGCACCTGGGGTCCTTGCAATAACAGTGTATACATAATAAGTTTACGAAATAGACGGTATACCGGTAACCTCAAGTGTAAGAAGAAGAGAGAAAGAGTAATGATAGGCATGCTTAGAGACATGAATCAAGCCCAACTAATCATATCAATCTCAAATCCAGAAACTAACAGTCTAGTAGTAACCGATTTCACAATTAACCGTAACAGGGAACAATTCTACAAGTAAATAGCCAGAGTCTACCTACAGTCCCCCGACCGCCCATACAACCGAGGAACACAAACAAGTGAAAACAAACCCTCCGGCATCCCATACTACCGAAGCGTATAATTAACAAACAACAAACAAGGGTGGAGCCTCAAACAATGAATGATATGATGCATGAAGATCTCAAGTGAAATGGTATCTCTGTATGTACCTCTTTCGGTGCCGATCCGGCCCAACGGGTAGGTTCCATGGAAGGACACTGCCCGTATACCTCTACTCCACCGTATACCCTTCCTCTGGCACACGCAGCCCGCAGCCCCAGGCCCGGATGGCAAGGTCCATGGAGGTCCCTGACCCCATACTAAAACTCAGTATCAAAACATGTCATCCGGAAGCAAGTCCGGGTTCAAGATAGAGACCCAGTCTCTAATATGCTGCCCAAACCCTGTCCAGGACTAAAGTAGTAGTAAAATATCTCAAAAACCCCTCCAAGGGTGCCCGGGCATAACTGGGTCTAAACAGTAGAAAGTCGTCTCAAGTGCTCATTCCGACCGAGGCTAAAATTATCTCAAGTAGCAAGAAAACTCAACTAGCACCCCGGCCCTGCCGAGTCTAGCGTTAATCGTAAAACTGGTGATTTAAAACATAATTTTACTTTCTTTTACCCAGGAATATTCACAAGTTAAATCAAATCATTTCCAAATTATTTCCATCAAAAACAGGCCCCCGGGGCCATGCAAGGTTTAGAAAATAGTGCCAGTGGGCCCGAAGCCAAACCGTAGTAAAACATGGATAAAACTTCTTTAATGCATGGAAATGGTATGATCAAACACAATAGTTTTCCAGCAGCTCATAATCAACCTATCGACCCTGCACAGGCCCATAGCTACTCAGCAAGTATAACCAGCCTAGAAGGATAATTTTATGCCCGGGACTCGCGAACATTCCCAAAATCCTACCTTCTATGTTCCAGAGTCAACAAGGCCTCACAGGACCACAAGAGTAAATAAAATATATCGGCAAGTACTACAAACAACGGAGGAACAAAAGTAGGCGGACATGAATAAAGTGGTCGAGGTCTGTGGTGCCAACCTAATAATCAAACCCAAGGATGCCAGCTAGTACAATTTTATCTGATATATGCTAAGTCTAGGGATTTTAAATCATAACCTACCTGTCGTCCGATGACAAGCTACTAGGACAATGATTTCCGAGCTCGAACCGCTCCGAAAAGCTACGAAATGAAATCAAACTCGAACTCGTGCCTTAATGACTCGACTTAGATGATTGATTTTCTTTTGGAGATTAAATATAACATCAAAATATTTTTCTACCAGACTTTCCTTTTCTATGTAAGGGTGCACGTATGGAAGCCTTTGAAAATATCATCTGTAAGGAAACCAACGAAAAATATAAAGAGTGAATTTCCTTTTTGTGAAGAAAATGCCTAGCAGAAACGTGCCAAACATGGATAAGAAGGGGTGACTCTTTCTAACCCTCTCTTTATACCCCTTAACACTATTAAATACTTAAAAAAGATAGTAGTCCAAGAGTGGTTAATTTAGTATGTGGCAGCCCCCCAAATAATTATAGTGACGTGCTGTCCCTCTCCCTTAACTCCACGTTGAGTGGAGGTGGCACACAAAAACCGATTCTATCTTATTATGTAAGTACTCGGAAATTGCATAGACTCGTGGTAAAATAAATATAACTTTTTGAATATATCGTAATAAATAGAAAATTATTTCAAATAAAACCTACTATATTATAATAATAATTTCTGACATAACTAAGTCTACTATCTCTATTAAAATACTAATAAATTATAAGACTCTTGTAAAATAGATACATACATGAATATCTCGTAACAAAAGTATTTTAGGAAGGCAATAAAAATATAACTTTCTACCACATACAACTTTTAAATTAAATATTTTCAAATACGCATGATTTTGATACTCAAGAACTCTCTTGGAACCCTCCCTTATGTTTTCTCACTGTTTCAGAACTGAAATGGCGTTTTAAAACGTGAAGTTGAGGCTTTAAATCGATTTTGACCCGACCCGGTTCGCGACCAGGTTCGCACCCAGTTTCAGCCAGACAGTCCGCGGTAAAACAGTCATAACTTTTTACTCCGAGATCAGTTGGACGTGAGGTTTTGTGCGTTGGTAACTAGACTCGTATACCTTAAATTTGGTATTTCGGGGGACTTCTAACCCTTTATATATTGAGAGAAAGGCTCTGAGACATTTTACCCAAAGTTCAGAAAATTTATTAAAGAAACTTACGATAACTTTTGCCGACTTGCTTGACTTCAAAACTTATCATACGACCAAACAAATGGACCCGGCACCAAAATACCGGTCCCGACAAGGCTTAAATGACTTGGGGCTGCTACAAACAAGCTCTACTGGTACAAGGAAAACATATACGTAGAAATGACCGGAAGAGTCATTACAAATTGTCCTCTGTTTTCCCCCCAATTTCAGCCTAAAATCTCCTATATAAACCCGCTCTTCTATCAAAACTTTAAGCTGGCTTTTGGGGGGAAATTTGGAGATTTTGGTAGAGCAATCCATTAATCTCACGTAACCAAAGGTTTCAGAGAGAAAAACATCAAAAAATATCGAGTTCCGGTGAAATAGTCCATGTTCCGGTGGTAAAAGTCCCCGACGAAGCTCGTATTCTTAGTTCGCTGCTTGAAAATAGGTGATCCCCCATTTAAACCCTCTTTCTTCTCTTGTTTCTCATTAGCATTGTAAATTTAGGATGATTGAGTTGGTCTTGTATGAAAGAATCCGATTGTAGTGTTAAAAGTTGAGAATAAAGTTCAGAGTTTGTTTTTGTTGGTTGTTGCCAAGCTTTTGAAATCGATGGAATTTTCGGTTTACTCTTTACTGTTTCATTGTCTTTCATTTGTATGTTCATGTGTGCAATGTTTTTATTTTTGTGTGTGAGAAGCTTTTCATAAAATATCGTCTTGACCTCCCGTGTCAAACAAGATTTGTTGAAAGGCAAGATGGTTTTTAGGACTGCTCTTTAGCTTTTCCCTAAGAACCAAACGATAGGAGGGAACTAAAACTCCCTCATAATTTTTGGGTTTTGTTTGCTCGAAATAGTCACTAATTCTTCATGGGTTGCATATTGGTCGTGTGAGACATAACTCATAAGAGGGTTGTAAATCTTTTCTGTTGTAATGTCCAACAAACCAGAAATGAAGCACACTTTCGACGTAGTACGATTTTATTTCTAAAAGTTCTTAGATTAAAGATTCTTGGATGAATAGTGTTTCATTGCCTTCAAAGTTTTAAAGTTTTGGATATGTATGTGACTTCCTATCTATTTTTATGATAAATGTTTCATTTCAGAATTCCTAAAGTTTTCTTTCCTCATGTGTGAGTTTTTTTTAAACATGTTAGAATTTGTTCAAAGTGCTAAAAATATCTATTGACCTTCCCATATTAACATAAGTTGTAGTAGTCGATCTCTTCTTGTCTTCATGTTCTTTACACTGATCTCTTCATGATAAGATAGAAAAAAGTGATGGGGGTTCTCACCATAACTCACTTCCCCCCCCCTAACTCACAATGTGAGTGAGAGCACCATAACCGCTTTCTCGTAGCTCTTCTATGTTGTTATTGAATCATTGTTGAGGGCAGTATGCCTATTGTTTTCCCTTGATATGGTGTTTTTTTGTTGCTTGATTAGAAATTCGACCTGAAACTATTAAAACCCCTGTTACAAACTGATGTTATATCCTACTTTGAGTGTCAAGATGAGCTTACATGAAGAGTGTGTTAAAATCATGTATCCTAATCAACTCATTTAGCTATAAAGTGACTGCTTAATAGAATAATGAACAGGTTTTTCTTTAAAATGGGTTTTGCCCATCAGAATGTCCTCATTCCCCCTCTATTTGTCTTACCTATTTCAACCAAGATGTTCCATATTTGTATTTAAATTAATACCACTGATTTGCTTTACTAAAAATGGGATTTCCTCTATTCTTTCAAGTTATTTTATCCATTAATTGGAGTATGATACCCCAAAGACATAAGTCCTATCCTTTGATTGCTTGTCTCGGTTAGCACAAAACAAGTAAAGTCGAAGGTCATTCATGTTTTTGATATGTGTTAAACTAGTAAAATTTTACGAGCATGTTGCTTATGCATCTTATGTGTGTTTGCTAGGAAGGAAAAATTGTTTTGCCTAAAGTTCAATATCTAAACTGTCTATTTATTAATAATTGTCTCACTACTAAAAAAAAGGCTAAAAAGAGATAGCCAAAAAAGATAGAAAAGTGACGGCATCACTCCCATGGGAAAATGGCATGTCGTTTTTCCAAAAGCGATGGATAGCGTCGCTTTAAAGGCAACAGACAGTGAAGCAAACTAAAAAGCGATGGATTATTTTTTATTTTTTCTATAAAAGTGATGCAGTCCGTCGCTTTGTTCTTGAACTTTAAGAACAAAGCGACGGACAACGTTGCTTTTTCTGTGAATTTTTCTTAAAACTTCTTGAAAAGTGACAGACAAAAGAGACTCTGACCGTCGCTTTTCTGCATTTTTTCCAGCTGCAAAAACCTGTATTTTCAATATGTACCACCTGCCATTTAAAAAAGTAATTCAATATAACCCAAACCTAATTGCTGCCACAACATTCATAAAACAATTACAACATCAACAACAAACTAAAAATGATGTAATAATATAACTAAGCACATAAATGGTCCACCAAAAGGACCTATAAAGTATTCAATAACATAAAAAAAACTAACAAACTTAACTTAAAAAAGCTTAACTTAAAAAAACTAAGATTCAAAAACCTAATTCAAGTTAATAATCTAATTCAAGAACCTAATTCTAAATTATAATTCTAAATCCTAATTTCAAATTCAAGTTCCAAATTCAAGTACCTAATTCATGTTCAAAAAAGAACCTAAAGTTGAAAACTAATTCTTAACTCAAAAATAAAAATTTAAACTAACAAACTTAACTTTAAAAATCTTAACTTAAAAGAAACTAAGATTCAAGAACCTAATTCAAGTTAATAATCTAATTCAAGAACCTAATTCCAAATTCAAATTCAAAATCCTAATTCCAAATTCAAGTTGCAAATTCAAGTTCCAAATTCAAGTTCCAAAATCAAGTACCTACTTCAAGTTCAAAAAAGAACCTAAAGTTGAAAACTAATTCTTAACTCAAAACTAACAATTTAAACTAAGAAACTTAACTTAAAAAAGCTTAACTTAAAAAAACTAAGATTCAAGTACCTAATTCAAGTTAATAATCTAATTCACAAACCTAATTCCAAATTTCAATTCCAAATCCTAATTCAAAATTCAAGTTTCAAATTCAAGTACCTAATTCAAGTTCAAAAAAGAACCTAAAGTTGAAAACTAATTCTTAACTCAAAATTAATAATTTAAACTAACAAACTCAACTAAAAAAAGCTTAACTTAAAAAAAACTAAGATTCAAGAACCTAATTCAAGTTAATAATCTAATTCAAGAACCTAATTCAAAATTCTAATTCCAAATCCTAATTCCAAATTCAAGTTCAAAATTCAAGTACCTAATTCAAGTTCAAAAAAGAACCTAACTGTTAAAACTAATTCTTAACTCAAAACTAACAATTTAAACTAACAAACATAACTTAAAAAAGCTTAACTCAAAAAAACTATGATTCAAGAACCTAATTCAAGAATATATTTCCAAATTCAAGTTTCAAATCCTAATTCCAAATTCAAGTACCTATATAATTCAAATTCAAAAAAGAACCTAAAATTGAAAACTAATTCTTAACTCAAACCTAAAAATTTAAACTAACAAACTTAACTGAAAAAAGCTTAACTTAAAAAACTAAGATTCAAGAACCTATTTCAAGTTAATAATCTAATTCAAGAACCTAATTCCAAATTCTAATTCCAAATCCTAATTCCAAATTCAAGTTCCACATTCAAGTTCCACATTCAAGTACCTAATTCAAGTTCAAAAAAGAACCTAAAGTTGAAAACTAATTATTAACTCAAAACTAACAATTTAAACTAACAAACTTAACTTAAAAAAACTAAGATTCAAGAACCTAATTCAAGTTAATAATCTAATTCAAGAACCTAAATCCAAATTCTAATTCCAAATTCAAGGTCCAAATTCAAGTACCTATTTCAAGTTCAAAAAAGGACCTAAAGTTGAAAACTAATTCTTAACTCAAAATAAACAATTTAAACTAACAAATTTAACTTAGAAAAACAAAATGAATCATATTCATAAACAGGTTCAGATATTGATCTTGTTGATTTATCTGATAACGAACAGGCTGATAGCCCATGCACCACTTGACAAGGTAATACATGCAATTGTGAAGCAGATGAAATCTATAAATTACAATCACAATTTCAGGATTTCAATCTTAAAACTTTCACTTCTGACAATATTATTGAATTATTAAAAGAAGTTACTGATGACAAACTTCGCGAAAAGATTATTAATCTGGCCACTACTAATAAGGATAAATCTAGTTCTTCAAAACCTCTGGTTAATAACAAAGATAATGATTTTGATTATTGTGCTCCTTATTCATTAAAAGAGGTTGATAGCCGTTTAATGGTAAAAACTTCTTTGCATCCTGAGATAAATGCGTCTTTTGATGATCTAAAAGAAGAGGTTGAAAATCTCAAAAGAGAGATCGAAGCTCTCAAACAAAAGCAGTTGATTTGCGATCACAGGATTACTCAAATTGAGGAAAATAATTATGTTCATACCAGCTCGGTTCAAACCAGTTCTTCAAAGGGAAAAGAAATAGCTTATGATGAACCAATCGCCATTGACCCAGAAAATAATATGTTTTTGGGAATGATGCAAATTATCACTGCTCACAAATGGTATGTTAAATGTACTATTTTAATTGATAATAGTTTTTTGATTACTAACATCGCCATGATTGATAGCGGAGCTGATGTTAGCTGCATTAAAGAGGGCCTAGTTCCCACGAAATATTTTCAAAAAATTACACATATGGTCAAATCAGCATCAGGACATGCTTTAGATATAAAGTATAAACTTGGTAATACAAAAATCTGCCAGAATAAAGTTTGCATTCCTCACTTCTTCTTTCTAGTAAAAAATCAATTACATCCTCCGATTATACTCGAAACGCATTTTATAAATGCAATATATCCTTTTACTCATATTGATTCAAAAGGATTTTCAGCGTCTTACAAAGATAATAACATAAGTTATACTTTTATCACTGACCCTGTAACTAGAGACATAAATTCTCTAATTGACATGAAGCAAAAGCATGTTGATTCATTACAGCTTGAATTATTTAGCATGAATATATTTGAGTCTCTCAAATCTACTAAAATATGGGGAAAAATTAAAATGATTTCCGAACAGATCTCCATTGATATTTGCGCAGATCACCCTAGTGCCTTTTGGAATCGCAAGAAGCACATTGTAACTCTTCCATATGAGGAGGATTTCTCTGAGCTTAATATCCCGACCAAGTCTCGTCCCTGTCAGATGAATGCCGAATTGGTTGAATTCTGCAAAAATGAAATTGATAGCTTATTACAAAAGGGTTTGATAAGACATTCCAGATCACCTTGGTGTTGCACAACATTCTATGTCAATAATGCCGCAGAGAAGGAACGTGGAATTCCTAGGTTGGTAATAAATTACAAACTGTTAAACAAATATTTGAAATGGGTAAGGTATCCTATTCCCAATAAAAGAGATTTATTGTCCAAGTTATATGATGCCAACATATTTTCAAAATTTGATTTAAAATCAGGTTATTGGCAAATCCAGATATTCAAAGAGCATACTTATAGAACTGCTTTTAATGTTCCTTTTGGGCAATATTAATGGAATGTCATGCCATTCGGATTAAAAAATGCCCCGTCAGAATTTCAAAAAATTATGAATAACATATTTAATCCTTATTTGGATTTCATCATTGTGTACATTGACGATATTTTGGTATTTTCCAAAACTTTGGAGATGCATATTAAGCATCTTGACATTTTTAAGAAGATTGTCATACAAAATGGTTTGGTTATTTCTAAACCAAAAATGAGTTTGTTCCAGACTGACGTTCGTTTTCTGGGACACCTAATTTGTCAGGGAAGAGTCACTCCTATTCAGAGGGCTATCGACTTCGCATCAAAGTTCCCTGATGTTATCACTGATAAAAATAAGTTACAAAGATTCTTGGGTAGTTTTAATTATATCTCTCCCTTTTACAAGAATCTTTCTCGTGATTTAGCCCCATTATATGACAGGCTAAAAAAGGATTACAAAACTCCTTGGACTAATAGTCACACCACTATGGTAAAGAACATTAAACTTCGGGTTCAGTATTTACCTTGTTTAACTCTTGCTAACCCTGCTTGGCAAAAGATTATTGTAACAGATGCCTCCATTATTAGCTACGGTGGGATTCTCAAGCAGATTAATCCCAGTGACAAAGATGAGTATCTCATAAGATTTCATTCAGGTAAATGGACAGAAGCCCAAAAGAAATATGCAACTGTGGCTCATGAAATGCTTACTATTGTTAAGTGTGTCCTAGAGTTTCAAGACGATTTATATAATCAAAAGTTTTTAATAAAAACTGACGCTCAATCGGTCAAATACATGTTTGACAAAGATTTTAAACATGATGCCTCTAAACTTATATTTGCAAGGTGGCAAGCACAATTAGCCTCTTTTGATTTTGATATCCAATATAAAAAGGGAGTTGATAATTCCCTACCGGATTTTCTCTCCAGAGAATACATTCAGTAAAATAAATTTCTTAAATTTCTTTAAAGACAAGACTTTTGTTACTATTTTAAAGGTAATCATATTACCGCCTGATTTAAAAGAGGTTATTGTCCATATCATCATAGATGATTTAATAAGAGAAGATTTCTCTATTCATGACTACTCAAAAGTAGTCCGAGAAGATTTAGCGAACTATTATTCAGAATGATCAATTTGTTTTCTTTGCAGGATGGACCCGCCCTGAAAACAGGTTCGAGGAAGAAAAAGGGGAAGATCAGCCCCAGAAAGATCCTCTGGATATTCCAGTTCTCAGGGATCGTCATATCGATCCAATTACCCGGTTATACAGATGGGTAATAAAAGCTTGGTCAATAAGAAGATTCCTTATGAAGGTGAATCTTCATCTACTGCGCCTGAGCAGATCATTAATTTGGAAGATATTCCAAATGATAGCCCGTTATACGAGCATATGCAGGCATTTATACATGCACAAAAGCAAAAAGGTGATACCTTTGCTTCAGTTATTAAAGAGGATAATGATGATATCAAATCCTACGAAAAACTTTAAAAAAGAGAAATTATATTTCTTTTAGAGAACTCTGATATTCAGAGGAGAAACGAACCATGGAAGATATTCCAACGGTATTTGATTAAAGGGTTATACTATCCGAGGGAGTCACACAAAACCCGGTCATATTATGAAATGATTCTAACAATCACCACAAGCGCAAAAATTCAACACTTCATGAGTGCTGGTTATAGTGCTGAAGAGAATGTTTATAACTTCTCGAAAATTATTTTCAAACAGGTTATATCCGTCGAAGATTGGGGAATGTCGACAATGAGGGAAAGACAAATAAGCCTCTACAAAATTGCCATGAGCTTTACTTACTGGGATTATATCCAAGCCTTTGATAAGGTTTTTTATTATAATAACGATAAACACAAACACACTTGGTTTGTAAAAATCTGTGCAAAAATATTTACAGATTCAATCCCTAATTGGTTTATTAACTGGTGGTCATACCACGGTCCTACGATCCAAATTCTACCCACAAGATTCCTTTAGTTATACAAGGAATGGGCAAAAGTGTCCCCGGACCTAAATGAACTATATCACGAAGATCATATATATTTGTTGGAAAAAATCGACCAAGTCTATTTCTTTATTGAATTCTCGATAACATGGATTCATAAATGGACTCCTGAGGTCGGTTTCACAGAGGAAAATATTCTTGTTCTTTACTGGGTCTTCTACAACAATTTCTGGGAAAAATTGCTCAGAAAAGATCCCAAGTCCAAGCAGTTAATTGGGCAAGAACTAATCGACACTATTGAAAAAATTGTTGAAGTTTATAAGAACCTTCCCCAGAAGAAAATTAGTGTCAATGATCCTTCAGTCAGGCATATTGCCCGCAAAATCTCCACTCAAGAGGGAGATAAAGAAGCTATGATTAGCGCATACTTAGAAGAAGTAAAAAGGAATTTGCTGGAAAATATAACTCAGATTGATAAATCTGATACTTCGATGCGAAGTGAAACCAGCAATGAAGAGGCACAACACAATGAAGAAGAAGTTATACTATATGCTGAAGAGTTGCAGGATACAGAAGATCTGTTACTATCCCTAAAGGACATGGAAAAGAAGCGTGGCAAAGATCTATGTCCATTGCCTAACTTCTCTCCTATATGCACCATGAACAGATCTAAGCTTTATTAAAATATAAAAGAATTTTTTTATGGTTTCTCGACTTTGTTCTGAGATCGAGGTATAGTCGGATCTAGCACTACTCTTATTGGCTTTGCCTTAGTGGCTACGTCTTGTCAGCCGTGGACCTAAGCCCGATGTTGAGGAGAAAAAAAAGGGCGTCCTTTCCCGTTTAGAACCACCAGACAAATGGGCTCAATATTTATATGTATTAGATCCTTGACAGACCCTTTTCTCAGGTAAAATTTCACCATAGAGTCTGAAACGCTATATGAAAATTCTCGTATATTTCAGTCTTATGCAGTGCGGACTACCGCTAGCTTAAGGATGCTGAATTTCTTGTTCCTAGATCCGTGTGGATTACCTAGGATCTAGCGGTAATCTGCACGGATCTAGGATCAAGCAATTCAGCATCCCTAAGCTAGCGGTAGTCCACACTGCATAAGAACTGAAATATACGAGAATTTTCATATAGATTTTCAGACTCTATGGTGAAATTTTACCTGTGCAAATGGTCTGTCAAGGATATAATACATACAAATATTGAGCCCATTTGTCTGGTGGTTCTAATCAGGAAAGGACACCCTTTTTTTCTCTCCTCAACATCGGGCTTAGGTCCACGGCTGACCAGACGTAGCCACTAAGGCAAAGACAATAAGAGTAGTGCTAGATCCGACTGTACCTTCATCTCAGAACCAAGTCGAGAAACCATAACAAAATTCTTTTATATTTTAATAAAGCTTAGATCCGTTCATGGTGCATATAGGAGAGAAGTTAGGCAATGGACATAGATATGGAAGCCTTTTAGCCGGACATCGTTCGGGCTAGGAGAACAGGACTAATAAATAAAAGAAAATACCTTTCGGACGACCAAGAGCCAAATATTTCTTGCTAAACTGATCCAAAATTTTATTTAAGCCAGAACAGTGGCAAACACTTTCTTCTTTATAGAGAGTTTTTCTAGAGAGAAGAGAGAGAGTCTATTTTATTTTTTCTGTGTGTGTTCCTACTTAACAAAATGAACACTTATATAGAAAGAAAAGAAAACATAGGGAATATATGTACAGTAGATAGGGGTCCCATATGGGTCCCTAAACAGTGAATATACTGTTTAACCAATTTATATACTGTATAGTTATAGTGACAGCCTATTTTCTGTCTTCTTCATACTTTTTCCTTGCCAAGCTTCTTTTCCATGGCCTTTAGGGATTGTAACAGATCTTCTATATCCTGCAACTCTTCAGCAGATAGTATAACTTCTTCTTCGTTGCGTTGTGCCTCTTCATTGCTGGTTTCACTTCGCATCGAAGTATCAGATTTATCAATCTGAGTTATTTTTTTCAGCAAATTCCTTTTTACTTCTTCTGGGTATGGGCTAATCATAGCTTCTTTATCTCCCTCTTGAGTGGAGATATTTTGGGCAATATGCCTGACTGAAGGATCATTGACACTAATTTTCTTCTAGGGAAGGTTCTTATAAACTTCAACAGTTTTTTCAATAGTGTCGATTAGTTCTTGCCCAATTAACTGCTTGGACTTGGGATCTTTTCTGAGCAATTTTTCCCAGAAATTGTTGTAGAAGACCCGGTAAAGAACATGAATATTTTCCTCTGTGAAACCGACCTCAGGAGTCCATTTATGAATCCATGGTATCATGAATTCAATAAAGAAATAAACTTGGACGATTTTTTCCAACCAACAGATATGATCTTTGTGATATAGTTCATTTAGGTTCGGGGGCACTTTTGCCCATTCCTTGTATAACTGAAGGAATCTTGTGGGTAGAATTTGGATCGTAGGACCATGGTATGACCACCAGTTAATAAACCAATTAGGGATTGAATCTGTAAATATTTTTGCACAGATTTTTACAGACCAAGTGTGTTTGTGTTTATCGTTATTATAATAAAAAACCTTATCAAAGGCTTGGATATAATCCCAGTAAGTAAAGCTCATGGCAATTTTGTAGAGGCTTATTTGTCTTTCCCTCATTGTCGACATTCCCCAATCTTCGACGGATATAACCTGGTTGAAAATAATTTTCGAGAAGTTATAAACATTCTCTTCAGCACTATAACCAGCACTCATGAAGTGTTGAATATTTGATCTTCCGGTGATTGTTAGAATCTTTTCATAATATGACCGGGTTTTGTGTGACTCTCCCGGATAGTATAACCCTTTAATCAAATACCGTTGGAATATCTTCCATGGTTCGTTTCTCCTCTGAATATCAGAGTTCTCTAAAAGAAATATAATTTCTCTTTTTTGAAGTTTTTCGTAGGATTTGATATCATCATTATCCTCTTTAATAACTGAAGCAAAGGTATCACCTTTTTTCTTTTGTGCATGTATAAATGCCTGCATATGCTCGTATAACGGGCTATCTTTTGGAATATCTTCCAAATTAATGATCTGCTCAGGGGCAGTAGATGAAGATTCACCTTCATAAGGAATCTTCTTATTGACCAAGCTTTTATTACCCATCTGTATAACCGTGTAATTGGATCGATATGACGATCCCTGAGAACTGGAATATCCAGAAGATCTTCCTGGGACTGATCCTCCCCTTCCTCTTCCTCGAACCTATTTCCAGGGCGGGTCCATCCTGCAAATAAAACAGATTTATCATTCTGAATAATAGTTCGCTAAATCTTCTCGGACTACTTCTGAGTATTCATGAATAGAGAAATCTTCTCTTATTAAATCATCTATGATGATATGGACAATAGCCTCTTTTAAATCAGGCGGTAATATGATTACCTTAAAATAGAAACAAAAGTCTTGTTTTTAAAGAATTTTAAGAAATTCATTTTACTAAATGTATTCTCTGGAGAGAAAATTCGGTTGGGAATTATCAACTCCCTTTTTATATTAGATATCAAAATCAAAAGGGGCTAACTGTGCTTGCCACCTTGCAAATATAAGTTTAGAGGCATCATGTTTAAAATATTTGTCAAACATATATTTGACCGATTGAGCGTCAGTTTTTATAAAAAACTTTTGATTATATAAATCGTCTTGAAACTTGAGGACACACTTAACAATAGTAAGTATTTCATGAGCCACAGTTGCATATTTCTTCTGGGCTTCTGTCCATTTGCCTGAATGAAATCTTATGAGATACTCATCTTTGTCACTAGATTAATCTATTTGTGAATCCCACCGTAGCCAATATTGGAGGCATCTGTTTCAATAATCTTTTGCCAAGTAGTGTTTGCAAGAGTTAAACAAGGTAAATACTAAACCCAAAGTTTAATGTTCTTTACCAGAGTGGTGTGACTATTAGTCCAAGGAGTTTTGTAATCCTTTTTTAGCCTGTCATATAATGGGGCTAAATCACGAGAAAGATTCTTGTAAAAGGGAGAGATATAATTCAAACTACCCAAGAATCTTTGTAACTGAGTTTTATCAGTGATAACATCTGATACTTTGATGCGAAGTCGATAGCCCTCTGAATAGGAGTGACTCTTCCCTGACAAATTAGGTGTCCTAGAAAATGAATTTCAGTCTGGAACAAACTCATTTTTGGTTTAGAAATAACCAAACCATTTTGTATAACAATCTTCTTAAAAATGTCAAGATGCTTAATATGCATCTCCAGAGTTTTGGAAAATACCAAAATATCGTCAATGTACACAATGATGAAATCCAAATAAGGATTAAATATGTCATTCATAATTTTTTGAAATTCTGACGGGGAGTTTTTTAATACGAATGGCATGACATTCCATTCATATTGCCGAAAAGGAACATTGAAAGCAATTCTATAAGTATGCTCTTTGAATATCTGTATTTGCCAATAATCTGATTTTAAATCAAATTTTGAAAATATGTTGGCGTCATATAACCTAGACAATAAATCTCTTTTATTGGGAATAGGATACCTTACCCATTTAAAATATTTGTTTAACGGTTTGTAATTTATTACCAACCTAGGGATTCCACGTTCCTTCTCCGCGGCATTATTGACATAGAATGTTGTGCAAGACCAAGGTGATCTGGAAGGTTTTATCAAACCCTTTTGTAATAAGCTATCAATTTCCTTTTTGCAGAATTCAACCAATTCGGCATTCATCTGACAGGGACGAGACTTGGTCGGGATATTAAGCTCAGAGAAGTCCTCCTCATATGGAAGAGTTACAATGTGTTTCTTGCGATTCCAAAAGGCACTAGGGTGATCTGCGCAAATATCAATGGCGATCTGTTCGGAAATCATTTTAATTTTTTCCCTTATTTTAGTAGATTTGAGAGACTCAAATATATTCATGCTAAATAATTCAAGCTGTGATGAATCAACATGCTTTTGCTTCATGTCAATTAGAGCATTTATGTCTCTAGTTACAGTGTCAGTGATAAAAGTATAACTTATGTTATTATCTTTGTAAGACGCTGAAAATCTTTTTGAATCAATATGAGTAAAAGGATATATTACATTTATAAAAGGCGTTCCGAGTATAATCGGAGGATCTAATTGATTTTTTACTAGAAAGAAGAAGTGAGGAATGCAAACCTTATACTGGCAGATTTTTGTATTACCAAGTTTATACTATATATCTAAAGCATGACCTGATGCTGATTTGACCATATGTGTAGTTTTTTGAAAATATTTCGTGGGAACTAGGCCCTCTTGAATGCAGCTAACATCACCTCCGCTATCAATCATGGCGATGTTAGTAATAGAAAAACTATTATCAATTAAAATAGTACATTTAACATACCATTTGTGAGTCGTGACGATTTGCATCATTCCCAAAAACATATTATTTTCTGGGTCAATGGCGATTAGTTCATCATAAGCTATTTCTTTTCCCTTTGAAGAACTGGTTTGAATCGAGCTGGTATGAACAAAATTATTTTCCTCAATTTGAGTAATCCTGTGATCGCAAATCAGCTGCTTTTGTTTGAGAGCTTTGATCTCTCTTTTGAGATTTTCAACCTCTTCTTTTAGATCATCAAAAGACGCATTTGTCTCAGGATGCAAAGAATTTTTTACCATTAAACGGCTATCAACCTCTTTTAATGAATAAGGAGCACAATAATCAAAATCATTATCTTTGTTATTAACCAGAGGTTTTGAAGAACTAGATTTATCCTCATTAGTAGTGGCAAGATTAATAATCTTTTTGCAAAGTTTGTCATCAGTGACTTCTTTTAATAATTCAATAATTTTATCAGAAGTGAAAGTTTTAAGATTGAAATCCTGAAATTGTGATTGTAATTTATAAATTTCATCTCATTCACAATTGCATGTATTACCTTTGCTAGTGGTGCATGGGCTATCAACCTGTTCGTTATCAGATAAATCAACAAGATCAATATCTGAACCTGTTTCTGAATATGATTCATAATTATCATCGGAACCAGAGGTGTATAGAAAACTATAAACTTTATCATGCAGTTCTGCACCGAGTTTCAAGGTTTTGAGATTATTCAACCTACAATTTGGAGCAATATGTGTAATGACCCTTCCGGTCATTTACGCATGTTTGCCTTTCTTGTACCGTTAGAGCTTGCATGTAGCAGCCCCAAGTCATTTATGGCTTGCTGGGACCGGTAGTTCGGTGCCCGACCATTTGCTTGGTCTTTTTGGCCATTCCTTGTTTTAGAGCTTTTAGCTTTTGAAATCGTTGACTTCAGTCAACATACTTGGTGTACGTGCTCGGAATCAAATTCTGACAGTTCCATTAGCTCCGGAGCGTGAACTTTGGTCTAGAGGGACCTTTGGTCGGGATCCGAGAGCTTTTTAGCTTGGAATTCTCTCTCATTATGTGTTTTCAGGCCAGTTGGGCTTGTATGGTTGACTTTGGTCAACATTCAGAGAGGACGGTCTCGGATGGAAATTATGTCAGTGCTTTTAGCTCCGAAATGTTGATTTTAGGTTAGAGGGACTATTGGTTTGGGTCCCTAGGCTTCCGGACTTGATTTTGGCCATTGGGTTCCATTTTAGGAATAGTTTGCTTGGGTTCCATTTTGGGAATAGTTGGCTAAAGGTTGATTTTGGGCGTGGGGCTCACTTTTCATTAATTTGACATCCTATGGGATTTTTGTCGATTCCATTGGATCCGAAAGGCCGTTTCTAGTCGAATAGCTCAAGTCGTTTGTGTTCGCGGAATCCCGGATGCGTTCCCGGGGACCCATCTTGTGAAAATTTGCCTAAGGATTGGTTGTTGGTGTGGGCAGCACCATGCGCCCTGGCCGCCTATGCCCATGCACCCTATGCGCACTGGCCGCCTGTGCCCATGCACCCCATGCGCGCTGGCCGCCTGTGCCCATGCGCCCTGGCCGCCTGTGCCCAAGCGCCCCATGCGCCCTGGCCGCCTGTGCCCTGGTGCGCCTGGGCCGCCCTGGCCCCTGGGCGTTGGCGGCTTATATAACTGGCCAGCCCTCTTTTCCCCTTTATTTCTAAAAACCCAAAAATGTTATACTCCATTAAAATAGCTCTCAAAAACCTCGATATAACCATTGTTCATCCCAACTACTTGGAGGATAATATTTTGTCGATCCATGCTCGTTTGTGGACTCGTAAATCCGATAAACCCTCTCTTTAAATTCCCAATTCTCCATGGATGATGAACCCAAAACCTCCATAAATCACCTTGATCATTACCAACAGCTTGGAGGTTAATATTTGCTGAATCTTGAGCATTTGTTAGATTCTAAATCGGGTAAGTTCTTTCGTGATTTTTCCGATTTCTTCCACTCATTCTTTAAATTCCTTGATTTGCGGGGTGTTTTGAGACCTAATTGTTGTCCGTTACCGCTCAATTTTTGAGCATGTGCTCCCGGGATGGTAAGGAACAAAGGTGTATTTTTCATTTCCGTTTTTGGGTTACGGGGCCCACGAGGCCGTTTGTGACCGGGATTTCAACCCGGATATATTTTGGCATTATGGGTATCGTTAGTCTTGTTTTAATCTGTAGATTGTTGTATTGATATTGGTTTTGCGATTTGGAGCTTTCCAGAGCAGTTCAAGCCTGGACGATGCCGTCCCTGCAGCTATTCGTCGGACAACAGGTAGGTTATGATTTTTCCCTATCTAGACTCTGCGTATATAGGCTATAACTGCATTAATTAACATCCTTGGATGGGTTGTTATAGGTTGGTACCCCAGACCTTGGCCGCCTTTCGTCCGCCTATTTCATACGTTGTTTGTAGTATTCGCGTAGTAATGTATATTACCTTTGTGGTCCTGTGTGGCCTTGTATTGACTCTGGAACATAGATGGTGGGCTATTTGGGAATGTCCGCGAGTCCCGGACATAGAGATTATCCTTTTAGGCTGGTTATGTCTGCTGAGTAGCTATTGGGCCTGTGCAGGGCTGATAGGAATTATTGTGAGCCGTTGGGCTACTTTTATATTTGTGTGCGAGCATATCATCCATGAAAAAGGTTTTCCCCTGCATGTTTTACTACAGTTTTGGCTGTGAGCCACTACTGACAGTTTTCCTAAAGTTGCATGGCCCTGGGGGCCCATTTTTGGTACTGTTGTTGATAGAAAAGGGGATTTTTGGATGTTTTCGCACTGATGTTATTACTGGTACTAGTATATGCGGGGCAGAGCACCAGACTTGATTTTATTACTGATACTAGTCTCTGCGGGGCAGAGCACCAGACTTGATTTTATTACTGATACTAGTCTCTGCGGGGTAGAGCACCAGACTTGATTTTATTACTGATACTAGTCTGTGCGGGGCGGAGCACTAGACTTGATTTACTACAATTTTAGACCCGGTTACGCCCGGGTACCCTTGGAGGGGTTTTTGAGGCATTTTCTACTACTTTAGTCCTGGACAGGGTCTGGGCATGCATACTTGAGACTGGGTCTCTATCTTGATCCCGGACTTGCTTCTGGATATTATGTCTTGATACCGAGTTTTAGTATGGGGTCGGGGACCTCCATGGACCTTGCCACTCCAGGCCTGGGGCTTCGGGTTGCATGTGCCGGAGGGAAGGATATACGGTGAAGTAGAGGTATACAGGCTGAGTCCTTCAGAGGGCTATCGACTTCGCGTCAAAGTTCCCTGATGTTATCACTGATAAAACTCAGTTACAAAGATTCTTGGGTAGTTTGAATTATGTCTCTCCCTTTTACAAGAATCTTTCTCGTGATTTAGCCCCATTATATGACAGGCTAAAAAAGGATTACAAAAATCCTTGAACTAATAGTCACACCACTATGGTAAAGAACATTAAACTTCGGGTTCGGTCTCTACCTGTTTTAACTCTTGCTAACCCTGATTGGCAAAAGATTATTGAAACAGATGCCTCCAATATTGGCTACGGTGGGATTCTCAATCAGATTAATCACAGTGACAAAGATGAGTATCTCATAAGATTTGATTCAGGAAAATGGACAGAAGCCCAGAAGAAATATGCAATTGTGGCTCATGAAATGCTTACTATTGTTAAGTGTACCTCAATTTTCAAGACGATTTATATAATCAAAAGTTTTTAACAAAAACTGACGCTCAATCGGTCAAATACATGTTTGACAAAGATTTTAAACATGATGCCTCTAAACTTATATTTGCAAGGGGAAAAGCACAGTTAGCCCCTTTTGATTTTGATATCTAATATAAAAAGGGAGTTGATAATTCCCTACCGGATTTTCTCTCCAGAGAATACATTCAGTAAAATGAATTTCTTAAATTTCTTTAAAGACAAGACTTTTGTTACTATTTTAAAGGTAATCATATTACCGCCTGACTTAAAAGAGGCTATTGTCCATATCATCATAGATGATTTACTAAGAGAAAATTTCTCTATTCATGACTACTCAGAATTAGTCCGAGAAAATTTAGCAAACTATTATTCAGAATGATCAATATGTTTTCTTTGCAGGATGGACCCGCCCTGGAAACAGGTTCGAGGAAGAGGAAGGGGAAGATCAGCCCCAGGAAGATCCTCTGGATATTCCAGTTCTCAGGGATATCATATCGATGGAATTACCCGGTTATACAGATGGGTAATAAAAGCTTGGTCAATAAGAAGATTCCTTATGAAGGTGAATCTTCATCTACTGCCCCTGAGCAGATCATTAATTTGGAAGATATTCCAAAAGATAGCCCATTATACGAGCATATGCAGGCATTTATACATGCACAAAAGCAAAAAGGTTATACCTTTGCTTCAGTTATTAAAGAGGATAATGATGATATCAAATCCTACGAAAAACTTCAAAAAAGAGAAATTATATTTCTTTTAGAGAACTCTCATATTCATAGGAGAAACGAACAATGGAATATATTCCAACGGTATTTGATTAAAGGGTTATACTATCCGGGAAAGTCATACAAAACCCGATCATAGTATGAAACGATTCTAACAAGCACCGGAAGCGCGGAAATTCAACACTTCATGAGTGCTGGTTATAGTGCTGAAGAGAATGTTTATAACTTCTCGAAAATTATTTTCAAACATGTTATATCCGTCGAAGATTGGGGAATGTCGACAATGAGGAAAAGACAAATAAGCCTCAACAAAATTTCCATATGCTTGACTTACTGGGATTATATCCAAGCCTTTGATATTGTTTTTTATTATAATAATGATAAACAAAAACACACTTGGTTTGTAAAAATCTGTGCTAAAATATTTACAGATTCAATCCCTAATTGTTTTATTAAGTGGTGGTAATACCACGGTCCTACGATCCAAATTCTACCCACAAGATTCCTTCAGTTATACAAGGAATGGGCAAAAGTGTCCCCGAACCTAAATAAACTATATCACGAAGATCATATCTGTTGGTTGGAAAAAATCGACCAAGTCTATTACTTTATTGAATTCTCGATACCATGGATTCATAAATGGACTCCTGAGGTTAGTTTCACAGAGAAAAATATTCATGTTCTTTACCGGGTCTTCTACAACAATTTCTGGGAAAAATTGCTCAGAAAAGATCCCAAGTCCAAGCAGTTAATTGGGCAAGAACTAATCGACACTATTGAATAAACTGTTGAAGTTTATAAGAACCTTCCCCAGAAGAAAATTAGTGTCAATGATCCTTCAGTCTGGCATATTGCCCGAAAAATCTCCACTCAAGAGGGAGATAAAGAAGCTATGATTATCGTATACTTAGAAGAAGTAAAAAGGAATTTGCTGGAAAACATAACTCAGATTGATAAATCTGATACCTCGATGCGAAGTGAAACCAGCAATGAAGAGGCACAACGCAATGAAGAAGAAGTTATACTATCTGCTGAAGAGTTGCAGGATACAGAAGATCTGTTACTATCCCTAAAGGCCATGGAAAAGAAGCATGGCAAGGAAAAAGTATGAAGAAGACAAAAGATAGGCTGTCACTATTACTATACAGTATATAAACTATTTAAACGGTAGATTCACTATTTAGGGACCCATATGGGACCCCTCTCTATTGTACATAGATTCCTTATGTTTTCTTTTCTTTCTATATAAGTGTTCATTTTGTTAAGTAGGAACACACACAGAAAAAATAGAATAGACTCTCTCTTCTCTCTAGAAAAACTCTCTGTAAAAAAGAAAGCATTTACCACTGTTCCGGCTTAAATAAATGTTTTGATCAGTTTTGCAAGCAATCTTTGGCTCTTGGTCATCCGAAAGGTATTTCCTTTTTAATTTTCTTTAATTTATTAGTCCTGTTCTCCTAGCCCGGAAAATGTCCGGCTAAAAGGCTTCCATATCTATGTCCATTGCCTAACTTCTCTCTTATATGAACCATGAACGGATCTAAGGTTTATTAAAATATAAATGAATTTTGTTATGGTTTCTCGACTTGGTTCTGAGATCGAGGTACAGTCAGATCTAGCACTACTCTTATTGGCTTTGCCTTAGTGGCTACGTCTGGTCAGCCGTGGACCTAAGCCCGATGTTGAGTAGAAAAAAAAGGGCGTCCTTTCCCGGTTAGAACAACCAGACAAATGGGCTCAATATTTGTATGTATTAGATCCTTGACAGACCCTTTGCTCAGGTAAAATTTCACCATAGAGTCTAAAAATCTATATGAAAATTCTCGTATATTTCAGTTCTTATGCAGTGCGGACTACCGCTAGCTTAAGAATGCTGAATTGCTTCATCCTAGATCTGTGCGGATTACTGCCAGATCCTATATCCTGTCATCTGGTAGCAGATTAATAATCTTTTCGCAAAGTTTGTCATCAGTGACTTCTTTTAATAATTCAATAATGTTGTCAGAAGTGAATGTTTTAAGATTGAAATCCTGAAATTGTGATTGTAATTTATAGATTTCATCTCCTTCACAATTGCATGTATTACCTTTGCAAGTGGTGCATGGGCTATCAGCCTGTTCGTTATCAGATAAATCAACAAGATCAATATCTGAACCTATTTCTGAATATGATTCATAATCATCATCGGAACTAGAGGTGTATAGAAAACTATAAACTTTATCATGCAGTTCTTCACCGAGTTCCAAGGTTTTGAGATTATTCAACCTATAATTTGGATCAATATGCCCTCGTTTCCCACACTTGTAGCATTTAATTTTTGAAAGGTCTCTTCCTGACCGATCTTTGGTAAATCTATTAGACTTATGAAAGCTTTTTCTAGCTTCTCTTTCTTCCTTAGACCTTGTTCTTGATCTCCGTCTCCTATTAGGACCTTCAGTTCTAAGGGACCGATAATACTCTTTTTTGCTGCCATAGGCTGCTGGTTCAGGTAGACCGAACTGTGTGCAAAATTCTCTAAGTTGAGATCTTTCTTTGTGCTTATTCATCTTAAGCTGTCTAGACATGAGAAGTTCGCTGCATAAGTTTAATCCTTCTTGAGTGCAAACTCCTATTAGTTTCCCATAAGTGTATTCCTTATAGGGGATCTCAAGGTGATTTCCTCTTAAGGTTTTCCTAACCCTTTCTGCAAATAGCAAAGGAAGGCCGTCTATAAACTTAGCTTTCCAATAATCGTATTTGTTTTTGGGTAACTCCATAACCCGACTGAGAAACGTATCTTTGTACCACCTCTATTTGGTCAACGTAGGACACCTAAGACCATTAAGTAAGGTGCGAATCGTTTCATGCTGTGAGGTAAATCTACCATTAAAATGTTCTAATATGGTAAGAATAAGAGTGTACACCGCATCTTCTCTGTTTTAACAAGAGCCATGCCTAGGTTATCAACACCTTCATTATCTACAACTGCGTTAATAATAGAGTCTTTCTCCTCTACATTCAAGTAGTTATCCCACCAGCCTCTGAGCTAACCTGTAAAACCTGCAATAATCATCTTGCAGATAGTTCTATCATTATTTTTAATCCTTTTGCAAATAGTTTCATACATAAGCATTATGTGAACAAGGATGGTCAACTGCCTATCCGTTAACCCATCGAGATTCCATTCATAAATCTCGAAACCGCTGTAAGAAGTATTTGTCTGATTCCAATCTCGTTCCTCTATCAAGACATCTTGGGGAGTAGCACGAGGATAGTAAAAAGTATTCATCATAGGTTTAGTAGCATAGCCACTATTCTTACGGGGGTAACCCTTAAGCTTATTAAGCTCAGAGAAAACATGATTTTTATAATCACCAGTTTGATCCATTTTTTTGGAAAACTCTTGTGACAAATCAATAGGTTTTATATTTAAACTAGAAAACTTTTTATCAAGAAGTTCTTCCAAATCATTTAATGATTTAAACTTAAAATCATGAATCTCAGGAGGCCTTTGATTAAAAGTAGGAACAACATCCATTTTACTTCCAGAAGTAGAAGCGACGTTGGTCTTAGCTATATCAACTTTTATACCTTTTAGTAAAATAGTTAGCTCATCAAGTTTTTTATCAAGAGAGTTAATATGTTCTCCCAAGATTTTGACATATAATCCCAAATAATTATTTTGAGAAATGAGCTTATTAATCTCAGAAATACTTACTGAAGCAATATCTTCGTCAATGAATTTTTGAAATGCACTGAAGGTAATACCTGTATTGTTAGGCAAAACAAAAGCGGACTGTGGCGGGTAAACGGTTATGGTAAGATTACCATTTGCATCGCGATAAGTCCTTTCAATAGTATTCACATATA
The DNA here is from genome assembly GCA_003996215.1 of Jaltomata sinuosa. Taxonomy (NCBI): domain Eukaryota; kingdom Viridiplantae; phylum Streptophyta; class Magnoliopsida; order Solanales; family Solanaceae; genus Jaltomata; species Jaltomata sinuosa. The sequence continues at coordinate 4,821 of QJPP01002982.1, read as the reverse complement.
AAGTCAAATAGGTGGTTATAAACCAAGGAACGAAGTGCATAATTTGATTATGCAATGCACAAGCTTCATAGAATTCTTGAGAAATATTATTCATATCTTCTTTACTATAAGATTCAAAAAACCAAGTTTTAACCTTGTTCCACTTTTCATCAAAAAATTCTTTTTGAATTAGTTTTCTTGCCAGGGAACCTGGCTAAAATCTATTTGGTGTGGAATCATTAAATTTCATTTAAATCGAACTCCATATCAGAAGCAGTAGGGAAGTCCTTCTCAGAACTATTATTATTGACATTATTAACCTGAATAATATTAGTCCGAGGGTCAATTTTAATTTTTTCTACCTCTGAATCAAAAGTGTGTAGAGAAGTAGCGTGATTTCTAGCTGGACCATAAATTGGTTCAATAGGAGAAATATGCTGAATGTCAGGTATAAATATGTGACTAAACGATCGTCTATTGTAAATAGAGCTTACCGAAGGCATAAGCCTATTGTTAGACAGAGACTGCCTGTGAGGAGCATAGATGTTTTCTGTAAACTTGTCACGACCCGATTTCCTGGTCATGATGGCACCTACAACCCCCCAGTAGGCGAACCAATTCCCGTAGCCCAGGACAGTTAGTAATGGGCTACTATCTAACAAATAAATGGGAGGATAGATAACAGGGATATATATATACATATACGGAAATTAAACCAAACCCCAAGACCTGGTATCATAGTATAGAGCCAAAACTACATATATGGAGTGCAAATGATCCAAACAATATATACAGATGTCTCTGAATGGTAATAGAGTACATGAAGCAAAAGATAAACTAAAGCTAAGCTACGATCGCCAAGAGCTCACCCTCAGTCTGAAGTAGTCCCCAACAGATCTCCAAGCACGAATCACAGCGATCTAACGGCGATGGCCCACGCTAGGATCTGCACCCAAAGATGCAGGGGGGTAGGGGTGAGCACCAAATGCGAAGCATAAGGTACCCTGTAGGTATCATAGGCCGACTGGGCACATATAAGATAAAAGTGTGGTAACAGACAGAATAGAAGCAAGCAGTCACAGAAATAAACGAAAGGTACACAGGAGCTAGCCTAGAGGGAAATCAACAGAACCACATGTGAGGCCAGTAAGCAGAATATACACACAATAGGCACAGGTGAAAGTAAGAAATAACGCACCTGGGGTCCTTGCAATAACAGTGTATACAAAATAAGTTTACAAAATGGACGGTATACCGGTAACCTCAAGTGTAAGAAGAAGAGAAAAGAGCAACAATAGGCATGCTCAGAGACATGAATCAAACTCAACTAATCATATCAATCTCAAATCCAGAAACTAACAGTCTAGGAGTAACCAATTTCATACTTAACCGTAACAGGGAACAATTCTGTAAGTAAATAGCAAACGTCTACCTACAGTCCCCCGGCACACGCAGCCCGTAGCCCCAGACCCGGATGGCAAGGTCCATGGAGGTCCCAGACCCCATACTAAAACTCAGTATCAAAACATGTCGTCCGGAAGCAAGTCCAGGTTCAAGATAGAGACCCAGTCTCGAATATGCATGCCCAGACCCTGTCCAGGACTAAAGTAGTAGGAAAATGTCTCAAAAACCCCTCCAAGGGTGCCCGGGAATAACCGGGTCTAAACAGTAAAAAGTCATCTCAGGTGCTCGGTCCGACCGAGGCTAAAAATCATCTCAAGTAGCAAGAAAACTCCACTAGCACCCCGGCCCTGCCGAGACAAGCGTTAATCGTAAAACTGATGATTTAAAACATAATTTTACTTCCTTTTATCCAGGAATATTCACAAGTTAAATCAAACCATTTTCAAATTATTTCCATTAAAAATGGGCCCCCCGGGCCATGCAAGGTTTAGAAAATGGTGCCAGTAGGCCCCGAAGCCCAAACCATTGTAAAACCTGTATAAAACCACTTTTTATGCATGAAAATGGTATGATCAAACACAATAGCTGCCCAGCAGCTCACAATCAACCTATCGACCCTGCACAGGCCCACAGCTACTCAGCAAGCATAACCAGCCTAGAACGATAATTTTATGCCCGGGACTAGCGGACATTCCAAAAATCCCACCTTCTATGTTCCAGAGTCAACAAGGCCTCACAGGACCACAAGGGTAAATAAAATATATCGGCAAATACTACAAGCAACGGAGGAACAGAAGAAGGCGGACATGAATAAAGCGGTCGAGGTCTGTGGTACCAACCTAATAAACCAACCCAAGGATGCCAGCTAGTACAATTTTATCCTATATATGCGGAGTCTAGGGAAAATAAACCGTAACCTACCTGTCGTCCGATGACAAGCTGCTAGAACGAAGATATCCAATCCTGAACCGCTCCGAAAAACTCCGAAATAAAATCAAACTTGACTTTGGGCTTGAATAACTTGACGTAGATAATTGATTTTCTTTCGGTAATCGAATAAATTGTCAAAATGATTTTTCTCCTAAACCTCTCCAATCATACGCATAGTAATTAAAACAATCAACGAATTGGTCTCTGTTTTCACTAACAATTTGCAATTGAAGAGTAATGATCATAAGGGATAACTTATAAATTAATTGAATGCTAGAAATATATATAGAGTTGGCAGACGTGTAATGTATTGCAGCCCCTATGATGCTGCTATATATATACATACCACATACTGCCAACCTTGATGTACAATGCCTTCACTTCCACGTGGAAGTGGAGGTGGCAACCAATCCATCCCGTTAAGTATATACTCGGGTATTGCATAAATTCATAGTATAATAAATATAATTTTTGAATATACCGTAATCATTAGAAAATTATTTCGAATAAAACCTACTATATTATAATAATAAATTTCAACATAACTAAATTTACTATCTCCGTTAAAATATTACAATGTACAAAAACCTTATAAAATAAATACATATACAATTATATCGCAACAAAAATATTTTTCATAAACCTTTAAAATATTTTGAAAAGGTAATAATAATATAATTTTTACCAAATTCAACTTTTAAATAAAATATTTTCAAATACACGCGATGTTAATAAAATTCTTAAATTTAAGTTTGCAACTCACCATCGCACGATTTAGATACTAAAGAACTCTCTGGAACCCTCCCTTATGTTTTCTCATTGTTTCGAAACTGAAATGGCGTTTTAAAATGTGAAGTTGAGGCTTAGATCGAGTTTAGCCCGACCCGGTTCGCGACCCGGTTCGCAACCCGTTTTCTGCCAGACAGTCCGCGGTAAAATAGTCATAACTTTTTACTCCGAGATCAGTTGGACGTGAGGTTTTGTGCGTTGGAAACTAGACTCGTAGGCCTTCGATTTGGTATTTCGGGGGACTTCTAACTCTTTATATATTGAGAGAAAAGCTCCGAAACATTTTACCCAAAGTTCAGAAAATTTATTAAAGAACTTACGATAACTTTTGCCTACTTGCTTGACTTCAAAACTTATAATGCGACCAAACAAATGGACCCAACACCGAAATACCGGTCCTGACGAGCCTTAAGTGACTTGGGGCCACTACAAACAAGCTCTAACTGTTCAAGGAAAACGTATACGTGGAAATAACTGGAAGGGTCATTACATCATCCACTACTAAAAAGGACTTTCATCCTCGAAAGTCAAGGTCAAGGGGGTACCTGAAGGCTAAAATAGCTGCGAATATTGGGCCCGCATATCTCTCTCGGTCTCCCAGGTAGCCTTCTCGACCGGACGGTGCCTCCACTGAACCTTAACAATCGGGATCTCTCGAGACCTCAATCTCCTGACATCTCTGGCCAAAATAGTTGTCGGCTACTCAACAAAGGCTAAACCCTCACCCAACTGAACTGAATCCCACTGCAACACATGAGACTCATCTGGGACATACCGACGCAATATCCAAACATGAAATACAGGATGTATATCTTAAAACATCAGAGGCAAGGCTAGCTGATAGGCAATGCTACCAACCCTCTGAAGAATCTCAAATGGCCCAATATACCTGGGGCTAAGCTTGCCCCGCCTACCAAATCTCATCACGCCCTTTATGGGCGATACACGGAGAAACACCAAGTCACCGACACTAAACTCCAAGGCACAAAGCCTACGATCAGCATAACTCTTCTGCCTGCTCTGAGCTGCCCGAAGTCTGTCCTGAATAACTCGGACTCGGTCAAAGGAATCTCGAAGCAAATCTGTGCTCTGTGGCCCAGCACTAAAACCATCAAACCAACCTACTGGTGATCTGCAACGCCTGCCATACAAAGCCTCAGAAGGTGCCATGCCGATACTCGAATGGAAGCTGTTATTATAAGCAAACTCTTCCAATGGAACAAACTGATCCCAAGAACCTCCAAAGTCAAGAACACAGGCCCGAAGCATGTCCTCCAGAATCTGAATGGTCATCTCGGACTGGCCATCTGTCTGAGGGTGGAAAGCGGTACTAAGATGAACCTCTGTACCCAAATCTCGCTGAATAGCCCTCCAGAACTGAGATGTGAAATGAGTGCCACGGTCTGAAATGATAGAAGCTAGGACCCCGTGCAACCGAACAATCTCACGAAGGTAGATCTGAGCTAACCTCTCTGCGCCATAAGAAGTCTGAACCGGCAAGAAATGTGCTGACTTAGTCAGCCTATCAACAATCACCCATATGGAATCAAACCCATGAGAAGTACGAGGCAACCCAACAACAAAGTCCATAGTAATCCCTTCCCACTTCCACTCAGGAATGGGAAGTCGCTGCATCAAACCACCAGGTCTCATGTGCTCGAACTTAACCTGCTGACAGTTCAAGCATCGAGATACGAAATCCGCTATATCCCACTTCAT
>QJPP01002981.1:0-39213 GCA_003996215.1 Jaltomata sinuosa | reverse complement strand
CGTATTGTTTTTTTTTATGTCATGTTGCTTGAGGACAAGCGAACGTTTTAAGTTGAGGGTGTTGATGTGCCGCCATTTTACGGCACTTTCGACTCCTTTTAACTAAGAACAATCGTACGTTTTCAAGCAACCGTTGTCGTTTTTGATGTTTTTATGTTACATTTGTAGGAAATGGAAACAAACACGGAAACGGAAGGAAATACGAGAAAAAGAGCTTTCTGGATAAGAGTGACGGTTCAGGTGACGGTCCATCAAGGGTGTGACGGTTCGTCACCCAAATCGTCACACCAAGGCAGCACCAAGGAAGCACCACTGCCTAAGGGTGACGGCTCAGGCGACGGTCCGTCACTGGCTTGACGGTCCGTCAGCCAAACCGTCACACTTAGGCAGTCCGCTACGCGGAATCCGGACGTTTTTGGGATTGGTTTCCTAGACTCCTATAAATACCCTATGTTAGGTTTATTTTACATATTACCTTTCCAATAGTTTTTACACACGTTACTAAATAATTTTAGGAGTTTTAGTCGACTTGGGGAGCAAGAAACACGTTTTCTACTTCTTGAATTCGTGTTCTTGAATCGTTCTTGGGATTTTGTTGTTCTTGCTCTTGGATTAATTAAAGATTGTTTTCAATACATTGTAAGGATCTCTTTTCTTTATTATGAATATTGCTTTCTTTTGTTCTTCTACAAGCATGAGTAACTAAACCTCCCACAACTAGGGTTGTGGGAGCCATGGCAAACGTAGCGATATAGATTCCGGGTAGCGTTGGGTTCAATATATGTATTGTCACGTTGTTAATCATTCATTATTTAATGTTTTCTAGTGGTTGCAAACATTAGAACATGCCTAGGTTTAAGTTTGCTTGAGTAAAGAGATTAAAACCGGGAAACTTGATTAACAACAAGGATTCGAGACTACTAACTCTCGTCTAATGATTAATGCTGTAACTAGATTAATCTACTTGATGTTTAGGATTGAAATCTAAAAAGCACATCTTTTCGAGGTCGAAAAATAGAAAAGGAAATTTATTTATTTGGTCGAGAGACGTTTAGACAATACCATTAATTCAATCACATCGTGACACACACATAAAAAGAACCCGGTTAAGCCTAGAATCGACATTGTTACCAACGCCATGGTAAACACTTCCCTAGTTCATTCTCCTATTGATTATTTCTCATACGTTAATTGTTTGTTTTTGTTTACAATTTGATTACGCAAAACCCTCCCTTTTACCGGAAACTATTGACGACTAGTCACTTAATTCACTAAAGACTTAATTTTCACCATATTCTCTGTGGGATTCGACCCCAACCTAGTTGGGTTCTATATTTGACTACGACCGCTTACGCTTCGTTAATTTGAGGTGTAGTTTGGGCGTTATCATACAGCTGGAATAAAGAAGATAGCATACAGATTCCAAGAAAATAAAAAGCAAAGATAAAGCCGACAAGATATAAAGCATTTTTGGACATTTGTAATAATGTAAAGCATTTGTAAAGAAAAGTAGTTTGGAATTTTGTAAAGCTGTAAAAATAGGAATAGTTGAGAAGGACGGCCACTAATTAAGTGGACGGTCACTAACAAAAGTAGGAATAGTATAGGGACAACTGTAAAGATTAACATAGTGGAGTAAAGAAAAGGAGGAATAGGACGTGTAAATATCCTCCTATAAATAGTTAACCATTATGGCAGATAGAGGCAAGACTTTCTACACGGAAAGCAAGCCTTCTTTGTAAACAAAAAATATTCTCTCAATAAGATAAAAAAATTTCTAGCAATATGGAGCAAGAAGATACTGGCAAGGTATATCCATTTATAATTATGCCTAGCTAAATTTGTTAATTCCTAAGTATCATAGCATGATTAAATAAGTTTATATTCGTTATTATCTACTAGAATTATTTGAATCATATTTTCTAGTTTGTTAACATGAGGAAAAAAGGGAAATCTTCTGAAAATAATGTCCAGAGGTCGAAACCAAGGCGAGGAAGCCATGAAGGTAGTAGACAGAGTGGCACTGTTTAGGAAGAAATTACCTTTGAAAGTACGGTGTTAACAGTGACAGGAGAATATGGTTTAAAATAATCTAGTCTATAATGATCGAATATGATATTATTGTTATGCTATGGTATGAGGGAATTAATTAAAACAAAGCAAAGCATAAACATGAATATGGATAATATTATCATACCCACCTACTTCACCTACTTGCATGATGAAATGATTTATGATTATAAAATATTAATCTTATATGTGCTCAAAGATATAGAAATTATAGAACTAAGAAAACTGATATGGGAAAAAATATTCAACAATGAAGATTTAGAACTAATAAATCAAGAATGGTACCGAATAGGATTGCATGAACTAAACTCAGAATTAGAAAAGTTTAATATTAATGAATTAGAACTAGATTCAGATTAATGATAAATTACGAATACTTACATTACTGGTACGAAACTAAAGTTGACATAACCTTACTAGGAAACTTGATAAAAGAAAATATAGACATGTATCAAAGAACTCGAGATATAGAATATCTAGAATATATTCTGGAAAATGTAAAAGAAATAATCAGATTAATTCCACTATTGGAAATTTATTATAAGAAAATAGTATGTTAAAAGGAAATGTTAGGACCCCCCCCCCCCAGGTCCTCCCTTGCTACCCTTGAACTCAACAAAATATTCGTAAACACATTACGCAAAGGTAACTTATTCCCTTGCCCAATAGGATTTGGGAGGAAGAACATGTAATGCCTGGCTAAATTCCATCAAAGGTTTCAAAACTACATTTTTCAACTTTAACTATACGTCCGCAACGGGGGGTCCTAACATACTATATTTCTTGTAATAATTTTCTCTTAGCGGAATTAATCTGATTATTTCTTTTATATTTTCCAGAATATATTCTAGATATTCTATATCTTGGGTTCTTTGATACATTTCTATATTTGCTTTTATCAAGTTTCCTAGCAGGGTTATGTCTACCTTAGTTTCGTACCAGTATCGTAAGTATTCGTAATTTATCATTAATCTGAATTTAGTTCTAATTCTTTAATATTAAATTTTTCTAATTCTGAATCTAGTTCATGCAATTCTATTTCGTACCATTCTTGATTTATTAGTTCTAAATCTTCATCATTGTATATTTTTTCCCATATCAGTTTTCTTAGTTCTATAATTTCTATATCTCTGAGCACATATAAAATTAATACTTTATAATCATAAATTATTTTATCATGCAAATAGGTGGTCATTTATATTTTCCAATCGTCATTTATATTTAAATTTTCTAGATCTATTCCATGCCATTGTGATTTTTCATTAAATATCTTTTCCCATATAATTCTTTTTAATTCTACTATCCTTATGTCTTTTAGTGCAGATAAAACTAATGTTTTATAGTTATTTCTTATTTCATTATGCAAATAGGTGATCATGGTAGTATTATCCATATTCATGTTTATGCTTTGCTTTTTATCAATTAATTCCCTCATACCATAGCATGCCAATAACATTATATTCGATTATTACAGACTAGATTATTTTAAACCATATTCTCTTATCACTGTTAACACCGTACTTTCAAAGGTACTTTCCCCTCCTAAATAGTGTCACTCTGTCTACTCTCCTCTCGGCTTCCTCGCCTTGGTTTCGACCTCTGGACATTATTTTCGGATTGTTTTCCATTTTTCCTCATGTTAACAAACTTGAAAATATGATTCAAATAATTCTGGTAAATAATAACGAATATAAGCTTATTTAATCATGCTATGATACTTAGGAATTAGTAAATTTAGCTATGCATAATTATAAATGGATATACCTTGCTGATATCTTCTTGCTCCATATTGCTAGAATTTTTTATCTTATTCAGAGAATATTTTTTTTTTTGTTTACAAAGAAGGTTTGCTTTCCGTGTAGAAAGTCTTGCCTTCATTTGCCATAATGGCTAGCTATTTATAAGAGGATTTCTATACGTCCTTTTCTTCTGTTTCCTACTCCACTTATCCTAACTTTATTTTACACATATTTTTATACTATTCCTACTTTACAACTCTACAAGTTTCCAAAATGACTACTTTACAGCTTTACAAAATTCCAAACTACTTTTCTTTACATAATTACAAATGTCCAAAAATGCTTTACATATCTGTCGGCTTTATCTTTTCGGAATCTGCATGCTATCTTCTTATTCCAGCTGTACGTCTGGGATTATATTATCTTCACCTTGACATCTGGAGCATTGATGATCTGGATATTTGAGACTAACTGTTTTGCAGTATCTAGTCATCATTTCTGCTGATATAAAATCTTTTCTAATAGCTCTTGTTATAGGTTGTTGTTCCGGCTTTAACAGGCTTAGTGCCCATTGCCTTATCTCTTCAAAAAACTCTCTCACATCTCATCCTTCATGTCATAGTCTGAGCTATAACCTCACGATCTGGCAACAGAAGCCAATTAATTAGCAAATGAAACGATAATAGAATCTTCTTTTTAGATATGCTCTGATACCAATGTTGTTGGGGGGATCCTAACATACTATATTTTCTTGTAATAATTTTCTCTTAGCGGAATTAATCTGATTATTTCTTTTATATTTTTCAGAATATATTCTAGATATTCTATATCTTGGGTTCTTTGATACATTTCTATATTTGCTTTTATCAAGTTTCCTAGCAGGGTTATGTCTACCTTAGTTTCGTACCAGTATCGTAAGTATTCGTAATTTATCATTAATTTGAATTTAGTTCTAATTCTTTAATATTAAATTTTTCTAATTCTAAATCTAGTTCATGCAATTCTATTTCGTACCATTCTTGATTTATTAGTTCTAAATCTTCATTATTGTATATTTTTTCCCATATCAGTTTTCTTAGTTCTATAATTTCTATATCTCTGAGCACATATAAAATTAATACTTTATAATCATAAATTATTTTATCATGCAAATAGGTGGTCATTTATATTTTCCAATCGTCATTTATATTTAAATTTTCTAGATCTATTCCATACCATTGTGATTTTTCATTAAATATCTTTTCCCATATAATTCTTTTTAATTCTACTATCCTTATGTCTTTTAGTGCAGATAAAACTAATGTTTTATAGTTATTTCTTATTTCATTATGCAAATAGGTGATCATGGTAGTATTATCCATATTCATGTTTATGCTTTGCTTTTTATCAATTAATTCCCTCATACCATAGCATGCCAATAACATTATATTCGATTATTACAGACTAGATTATTTTAAACCATATTCTCTTATCACTGTTAACACCGTACTTTCAAAGGTACTTTCCCCTCCTAAATAGTGTCACTCTGTCTACTCTCCTCTCGGCTTCCTCGCCTTGGTTTCGACCTCTGGACATTATTTTCGGATTGTTTTCCATTTTTCCTCATGTTAACAAACTTGAAAATATGATTCAAATAATTCTGGTAAATAATAACGAATATAAGCTTATTTAATCATGCTATGATACTTAGGAATTAGTAAATTTAGCTATGCATAATTATAAATGGATATACCTTGCTGATATCTTCTTGCTCCATATTGCTAGAATTTTTTATCTTATTCAGAGAATATTTTTTTTTTTGTTTACAAAGAAGGTTTGCTTTCCGTGTAGAAAGTCTTGCCTTCATTTGCCATAATGGCTAGCTATTTATAAGAGGATTTCTATACGTCCTTTTCTTCTTTTTCCTACTCCACTTATCCTAACTTTATTTTACACATGTTTTTATACTATTCCTAAGTGGAGTAGGAAAAAGAAGAAAAGGACGTATAGAAATCCTCTTATAAATAGCTAGCCATTATGACAAATGAAGGCAAGACTTTCTACACGGAAAGCAAACCTTCTTTGTAAACAAAAAAAAAAATCTCTGAATAAGATAAAAATTTCTAGCAATATGGAGCAAGAAGATATCAGCAAGGTATATCTATTTATAATTATGCATAGCTAAATCTACTAATTCCTAAGTATCATAGCATGATTAAATAAGCTTATATTCGTTATTATTTACCAGAATTATTTGAATCATATTTTCAAGTTTGTTAACATGAGGAAAAAGGGGAAACAATCCGAAAATAATGTCCAGAGGTCGAAACCAAGGCGAGGAAGCCGAGAGGGGAGTAGACAGAGTGACACTATTTAGGAGGGGAAAGTGCCTTTGAAAGTACGGTGTTAACAGTGACAAGAGAATATGGTTTAAAATAATCTAGTCTGTAATAATCGAATATAATGTTATTGGCATGCTATGGTATGAGGGAATTAATTGATAAAAAGCAAAGCATAAACATGAATATGGATAATACTACCATGATCACCTATTTGCATAATGAAATAAGAAATAACTATAAAACATTAGTTTTATCTGCACTAAAAGACATAAGGATAGTAGAATTAAAAAGAATTATATGGGAAAAGATATTTAATGAAAAATCACAATGGTATGGAATAGATCTAGAAAATTTAAATATAAATGACGATTGGAAAATATAAATGACCACCTATTTGCATGATAAAATAATTTATGATTATAAAGTATTAATTTTATATGTGCTCAGAGATATAGAAATTATAGAACTAAGAAAACTGATATGGGAAAAAATATACAATGATGAAGATTTAGAACTAATAAATCAAGAATGGTACGAAATAGAATTGCATGAACTAGATTTAGAATTAGAAAAATTTAATATTAAAGAATTAGAACTAAATTCAAATTAATGATAAATTACGAATACTTACGATACTGGTACGAAACTAAGGTAGACATAACCCTGCTAGAAAACTTGATAAAAGCAAATATAGAAATGTATCAAAGAACCCAAGATATAGAATATCTAGAATATATTCTGGAAAATATAAAAGAAATAATCAGATTAATTCCGCTAAGAGAAAATTATTACAAGAAAATATAGTATGTTAGGATCCCCCAACAACATTGGTATCAGAGCATATCTAAAAAGAAGATTCTATTATCGTTTCATTTGCTAATTAATTGGCTTCTGTTGCCAGATCGTGAGGTTATAGCTCAGACTATGACATGAAGGATGAGATGTGAGAGAGTTTTTTGAGACAAATTACTCATAAGACTAATAACCACACATGAGTGTTAGAGAAAATTATTGGTATCACACTTGTTCAGCTTCCTTATGTTGAAGCATTATTTGGTTCTTCACTACTATATGTGTACTTCACTTCTGATTATCAAACTCCTGACTAAGCAACGATTAGCTTGAAATTAAGTAATTTTGTGAGAGTCAATTTCTCAAATGGTCACTCAATTTTTTTCAACAAAGAAAGTGACTTTCTGAGATAATAGAATAACTGTTAATTGAGTGACCATATAAGAAATCAACTCAATTTGTGACAATAGAGTTAGCCAGTATGTCGTTTATTTGAATTCATGTAAAGCTCTAGTTTATATGGACTTATAATTAGAACAGTTTGTTGGATACCTACGATTGTGAGATTATATCTTTTATATTAATCTTCTTTTCCAGATATAAACATCTTATAGTTTCTCCTATATGTTGAATCACAGCTCTGGAAGTAGTCTATTTTCACTTGACCAAAAGTTTAAACATATCTAGTTTCAGAAAATAAATTCATATGTTATACCCGCAACTGAATAAATTCAAACAATTTATCTGTTAGCATTCTTATTCTTATGCACCAGATTTATGCAAATCAGTTCCTGTGAATTTACACCTCTTCCAATAATTTTCAATGCTTTGACATGGTGCTACTCATAATTTTATATGAACCCGAGGCATTATGAAATCTCCACATGATCTTTCTTCTTCATTTGGCTGTTGCAATCCGTTTGGTGTTTATTGTTTAATTTGCCTGCATGAATTTTATAGAAGAACATATTCAGGCACACTTACTATCATATCATATGTTTTTCTGAAGCTAATACAAAATTGCAACTATGGTAGATGAAAAAGTTAGTTACATAGTTTGTAGCAAGGCTGCATAAATGCTGGATCTGTATCTAGTGGAGGAGGATCCTGCCCAAATATCATTTCACAGCTCATATCATCAAAGTCTGCAAAACAGAGGTGTCAACATCATTTATATGTAGAATTTGCCTCTTTTTTCTTTCTATATGATTGGATGTGGGGAAAGGAAGTGCATGAACTATTATTTTTTCTAAAATTGAAAAAGAAACCACTTAGCATTGTGAGAGACAAATTAAGCCAAACTATAATGGACAGAGTATCAGGAAGCAGTATCAGTCATTTCTTCTCCTCTCTCCCTTGGCCCGGTTGGATTCTTGTCGGTATAAATACAATAACAACTATGTCTCAACCACAAACAAGTTGGGAATCGGCGATACGAATATTCAGTGTCATGTCGGTCCGTTTAAGTCTGGTCTATGTGAACTGGCTCATATTGCTGGTCTTAAGATCGAATAATGTAGGAGGATTGTGATAGGTTGACAGTCAATGATGATGAATCCTCACAATATAGAATAGGTTAGGATTCTTGTTCACATTAAAAAAACAAATTGTGAAGGTGCTATATGCTAACTTTTCCAATAGCAGTATCATTGATCCTTTTCAGAATTGCACCTTCAGTGGCATCAATGTGGGACCTCCCATTGAAGTGATTTGCAAAAGCCTCCAACTTCTAGTGCAGGTACCATTACTCTTTCAATATGGTAATTAGTCTTAGAGGGGAGTATTTGTAAAATTTGTCCATCTTGCTGATGTATTGATATTGTACGCTTTGGGTCAAGCTCACACCGTTTTTTTTTCAAAAGGTCTCACATCATTAAGAGTATTCAACACCTTATAAATAGTTCTTTTTTCTTTCAACTATCGAGGTGGGACTTTGTTCGCACACCCAACATATTAGGCACGGCTTACATAACGGAAATTTTGAGAGTACTGTGTATTAACATTTGGTATCACTAGTGTATACTTACTTGGTACCATGTTCACTGGCATTCCTAATGTATCCTTGATGAATAATTGAGAAGGCATCTTGCAGAGATTAGTGCACATTCCCACACAATTGGTTTCCTCCAAAAACCTACAAAAGTATTGTGTAAATGGAAAAGGTTTGGGAATTAAAAAATACTACTACTTATTCCTTGACCATCATCATGACAATAGACAATCTCATAGAAGCCAAATTCCACTAGAATTTGCTCTTTGAAACTTTTAGTTGGGTTGTCAACATTGTCTAAAGTGTCTGATAGGTGTTAGGACTATATTTGAATTGAAGTTGGAAAAAGAAAAAATACTTAAAATTGAAGCTGACTTTTTTTTTGTGTGTGTGTGTGGAAGTTAATGGTTCATTAGAAATTTAAAATACCTGCATTTTTTTATGTGGACTACATTGTTTTCCCTTCTCCCGTTAAACTCTGACGCTTTCACCTTGATGCATAAGAGCATTATTAGAGATCTTGGACACTACCATTTGACTTGCACACATTATTAATGTGGCAAACATATGTGCACGTGTGCTTTTAGGGCCCTGTGATCAGTGTTTCATTTTTGTTCGTTGTTATGATCATGATTATCACTATTTTATATTCCAACTTTTTATGTCATTGCATATGTAAAAATCAAGAATGTGTGACATGATACAATTTATGCGTGGACGGTGCAGGGCGTAAAAGTCCCTTCGGCGCCGCACAATCAACATTCACGTATAGTCCTATATATACCAACAAAATCCGAGTAGTGGAGAGGAGCCAATCTCTACTAGTGCAAAATATGTGTTGGTTTTTCCATTAAATTGGTGCAAATTTGTATCAATATGTTACATGCTTTTGACTTTTATATAGCCATAATACATAAATATTTCGTTTAACTTGGCCCAGCTAACATCTATCCGTTCCAACTTTTGATATGCACAAGTATACACTTAAACATGTATAACGTTGAACAAGTAGATACACGCGTCCGACGTGCTATAATACACGTAGGACGTGAATTGTCACGTAGGACGCATATGTCTACTTGTTCAACTTTATACAAGTTTAAGTGTCAACTTGTGCACACCCAAAGTTGGAGACTTGGAGAGTATAGATGTTAGTTAAGGCCAAGTTAAAGGGCATGTTTATGTATTATCCCTGTTATATATAGACACATTTGACAACCACAAGTAATTTTATTTATTTATAGAAATTGAGATCCTTATAGAAAAGATAATAATAATTAGTTACAGGCAGATTATACCGATCGTACAAAAATTTATTACACTATATATGAGTTATATATGTAGATCAATTCGTGTAACATCAGTATTTCGTGTTTATGAGTTATTTGCTTAATGTTTCATCTTCTTTCGAAGTTCTGTCCCAACAAATTTATGTGTTGATGAAATGTAAAAGGTATTTGAGAGCGTACCTCACAAGGTCCAACAAGCCAAGCGAAGAAGATTGTGGTGAAAGCAGCGCAATACTCTCTCGCCCACTTAGATTGTGGTAGTAGCATCTTCATCTATTCAACAATCGGAATGAAGTAATCATATAAAGAATCGCCGGGATTCAACATCTATATACTATACATGCATAAAATATAATTTTGATTTTGTATTTATATTAGTGTAATTTTCTAATAAAGAGATTTGGATGGACCCTTGCACCTCTTTAGCTCTGTCCCTACCTTTGTTTTAATTTATGTGAACCTATTTTTTTTATTACCTCTTTCTAAATTTGGAAAGAATCTGACCTAAAGTGCTTTTCATTTTATCCATACACAAACGTAATGACATGTATAAAACAACAAGTTTCAAAAGACTTATAATCATACAAACGTTATGACATATCTATGACCACATGTTTCAAAGATATTCATTTTTTATTAAATTCCACTTACATCCGAGCAACCTCTTTTGTCAGACATAGCACTTGCAATTGCTCTATTAACGATTATTCAAAGCTACAAACAATAATTTCCCTTTCCCGTTTTTACTGCTCGATTATTTTTAAGCATCACCAACATGTCATCCCCAGTCATCAATACCAAGATTGTATATATAAGCTAAGGTATAATAATTACTGAATTGTTGGATAGATAGCAACTTGCGTTATATGCTCCTTCTGTCTTTATCGCTCTACATAATATATACTAATAATTTTAGTATGTTTTATCTTTAAATATAGACGGGCCATTGAGCAGTGCTTGCCTTTTAATATAATATAGTAACAAAAAAGTAGTAGAAGTTATTAATAACAAGAAAGGATGACAAAACCAAAGATATGAAGCTGTACTTTGAAACCCAACTTTTTAATATCCTACTGCCTAAATATTGACGTGCATGTTATCGTCCGCCTTAAAGAGGCGGAAATTTTAATATGGGGATTTAGTATATTTGAATTTATGATTTAAAATAATTTTTTTAAATATTTTTACTTTATTTGTGCAATATGATTTTTTTTAGAATGAATAGGTTAAAACTCTCTCTAAACTATCATTATTTTTATAAGTTTCATATCTAAATTATTAGGTGTTCCTATTAACTCCTGGATTATAACTCCCGTTAGATTTAAAATTCCTCAATAATGAACATGTGATAAAAGGTTTGGGATAATTTGTTAATAGACGCGTGGGAGATGAGAATAGTCTTGAAAATGAGTTTATCTGACATAATGAGTTCATGGTAGTTCAGGGAAGTTCTGTGAACACTCAATAGTTTAGATATGAAAATCGCAAAACAGTTAATAGTATAGCGGTGGTATTAACATGTTCGCTCAGTTTTCATATGGCACTCCTTAAAAAAGCTTTTGGTGTGTGATGTTCATGTAGAATATCATATTGCTCTAGCGAGTATTTTAATATGAATCCATAATAGTTCAGAAAGGTTTTGTGAACACCCAATAATTTAAATATGAATTCATAATAATTCACAAAAATTTGTAAACATACTACAATCTTGTTTAAGAGTTTTTTAACCTACTCATTTTTTCTAGTCAGGGGATTCAAATTGAGCCGACTTCCTTGGATTGTCCGCAGGAATTATATTCATAAAAGATTGCGATTTAAAACACGTTAAAAAGAAGAAAAAAACAAAGCCTACATAGTAGTTTCAATGCTACGCTTGAACAATTCGACCATCTCTCCCTACATAATGATTATGACCTCAAAATTGTTTTTTTTAAAAACGGATAAAATTTATATACACTGACATTATAATACAAAATCAAATTAAATATTCTAACATGTTGTAGCAGGTGATCGAGAAGCTTGATTATGCAATGAAATGAGAAATTTGAAAGGAAAAAAAAAGATGAAGAAGAAGATATGAAGTTGAACTTGCCAGGAAAAGAATAGGCTGAGGGAATGCCCTTTGAAGAGATTGAATAACAAGATTTACTTGATGTGTGGAGTTAAAGTTCACATACACCACCCTTGCAGCCTCCACAAAGCCTCCATACCCACTCTTCTTGTTTCTTAATCCTAAAATTAAGTGCTTAAAATTAATATAAACAAATAAATAAGAGAGAGATTGAATTGGTACCTACTCAACTACTAGTTATTATCTCAGAAAGTCACTTTTCTTTGTTGAAAAATTGAAATTAAAAAAAATGACTTTCTGAGGTAGTAACTATTAGTTGAGTGACATTAACATGAAAAATCAACTCATATTAATTAAGTGTGATGAGAAAGAGAGGATAAATACCTGTGGTAGCTTGTATACTTTGAGAGAGATGGTTAATGGCGAGATGATCGAACCAATTATCTTTATAAACATGATAATTACTGTGATGATTTTGATTACTTGGAGGTGGCTTTGTTAACACACAGCATGATGGGGGTGGTGGATATGGTAATTTATTGTACACACTATTGATATTTATGTCTCTCATCATGGATACTTTTGAAAAGCTCCTGTAGGATAGAACAAGATTTGCCTCCATATGAGAGAGTGAATTGTATATGCAGGGGGAGTAATTAATATAGCTTTGGATTAGTAGAAGAAATGATATATAGACTATATACTAATTGTGGATGGACAGATTTATTCATATTATATTTAATTATGAGGGAGAAGTAAGTGTACAAACAAACAAAAAAGAATGTAAGAGTATATTAGGCAGGCTCTAAATCTTGATACCTCAAGTAAATTAGAAATACTGGCCATACTAATAATAGAAGTTGATTACATCATGCAACTAAGCTACTTATATATAGTTAGTTTATAAGTAAAATTTAAATTCTTGACTTAAATTTTGGCTTAATACATAGCTAGCCCTTTAAATTTGTCAAAATATTCCACTTAGACGCTCGAACTAAGTTTTGTTTCAATTGAACACCTGAAGTACTACTAAAGTGTTTCAATTGAACACTTTAGTAATAATTGAATGAGAACACACGCAAAAAGAAATTCAAAATCTAAACTGAAAATGTGTAATTGAAATATTTTATTAAGAGTTAAGGTACTCAATTAAAATATAACTTAGTTCGAGTGTATGCATGAAATATTCTGACAAATTTAAAGAATTGATTATGAATTAAGCCTTAAATTTTCTTTGGAAAAGAAAAAGATAAAGGAGAAGTCGGCAAGAAGATGCCATTTGCAATCTTTGCTTCGAGAGAGAGCTCTCTTCTTCTATTCATTTTATTTTTTTTATGTTTGAGTGGAAGACATCATATAATAGAATCCACCTATCTTGTGGCGACCAGCAGATGATCAACAATAAATATTACATGCCTTAATTTCAGCCTCAATAGAAATACTCTATAGTAATTTTTGTTGGGTTTCGTATGCTGTGAATAGAAAATGAAGAGTTATTTTCTTGAAATTCTAATATATAGAAGGGCGACAGCAGGTAGCTCGCGGTCATTCTGTCAGCTTACCCATCAAGGGTAAGTTGGTCATTTTATTATTATTATTCTAATATATATAAAAGAGCGACAGCAGGCAGCTCACGGTCGTCCTGCCAGCTTACCTATCAAGAGTAAGTTGGTCATTTCATTATTATTAAAAAATATATATATATATATATATATATATATTTAGAAATTACGTAAAAAGTATTATAAATCACAATAATTATAATTAACACATTCAAATATCGCAAAAAAATTGGTTGACTTTCGAAAATTCATTTACACCACATAAATTAGAATAAGGGGAATAACATATATTATGTAAAAACTATTATAAATCACAATATCTAACAATTTATTCATTGCCAACTTCTAAATACTATGATCATCAACTCTCAAAAGTATCCCAAAATTCCAACAGAATTAAGAATATAGAGAATGTACTGAAGCAAAAAGAAGAAAAAAGTTCTGTAAAATCAGCTAAGACAGGAGCATAGGAAGACAACATTAGGAACACAAAAATTGGGGAGAAGGAGAAAGGAAAGCCATACATATAGTTAAGGTGTGTTGCTGAAATTTCACCTATAGTTTAAGGTGGTACTTATGCATTATCTCTTTTAAGTTATATTTTATTTTTCTATAGCAGTATTACTATAGCAGAACACTCTTTGTATAATCACCTATTTATAACATCAATACTCAAATATTGTATAATAATATTTTGTAAGAATGTATTATGTAGAAGATGAATACGAAAGTTCATGTATTATGTAGAAGATGAATACGAAAGTTCTTATGAAGAGCTTCTACTTGGTGTGTGATAGAAGAGTCAACTGTTAAGCTCTTAAACAACATTCAAGAAAAAACTATTAAATACCGTTTTGCTGAAAGTTTGGACAAAATTTTTGTCAATTCAAGTGACATATATATTGTCAATAAGAGACTAAAATTTACGAAACAACCTACAATTATAGAATTCTTACGTCAAACTTGATATATTTAAATTTTTAATTAAGTTTAAATGCATATGTTTCTTAGATTTTAATTATTTATCGGTACGGGTACAATTTGATATGAATTTATTAGTAATGTATTAGTCTTTTCAATTTTTAATTAATGAAATATGAAAATCAATTGAGATTTTAAATTTAACAAGTATTTTTATTTTCGTTTATGAGATAAAAAGTATAAAAAAATAAGTTTGCATATGTTTATTTATAACAGTTAAATGAGATCGAAACGTCAAATGTCACTATACATATATAACAACCATGAAATTTTCAGACAAATGCTATCACTATAAAGAGGTTTAACTGTACTCCACAGTTTTAAGTATTAAAACTTGCAAAACAAAAAGAATTTAGGAGATTTTAAGATATTAACTCAATACTATACCATAATTGTTGTATCCTGTACAGCAAACAGAACTTCCCCTAAAGTCATTCTCAAACTCGGATAAAACAGGATTCTTATTGCCCAAATAGACTGATAAAGGATGCGGTTCAACCGCCGAGACCAAATCATAAGTTGGATGCCACAATTTTAGGCTAAATACATAAACCGCTTCTTAAATTTGTCCAGATATTTTATGTAGCCGCCTAAACTCTGGTTTTTTTTCATTTAAACACGGGACCTCTAATCAAAACTTGCCAGTTAGCGTTTTTTTGCTCAATATACATGGTGAAACAACCGATTAACCAACGCCACATGCTTTTTATTCCAAAATATTATTTTTATTTTTTACCAAAGGGAAAAGAAAGCTAGACTCCAACATGGCGACCGATGGTAGTATAAGAGATTTGTAACCCCCGAAATGTTTTACATAATGATTCCTGCTTCTTACCCATAGTTAGCATGTATCTTCCCCCGTCATACTTTAGTATCACATCGTAAAACCTGTTCATTTCTTCATCCCGTACACCACCTTCTCCCTCCTAAAACATCATCTTCTCCATTTAACCATCACCATCTGCACTTTTATAAATTCATCAAATTAATAGTCACTAATTACCCTAAGGACTACTTAAGGAAGATTAATGTTAGGTGGCAGCACAACGGTTGATGTGGCTATCTGATATATTTTGGCAAGTCCTTTGTAGTTTATTTTTCTAGATTTTGAAGCTTTCTTTGTTTTGTGCGTAATCTGGTAAATTTGTGGAGCTTAATCGGTTAGTGATCACAATTTTTAAATCTCCAATTTTGGAACTAATGGTACCGAAAAGGATCGATCTGAGATTTGGGTTATAACTTCTTTTGGAATAATCAAATCATAATATGTGATTGATAAGGTGATTGATTTATGAAAAAATAATTGTGTTGCTATCCAGATATGGTGCACAGTGACATGTCAGCAAAATGTGTCGAAATGATACAAGCTTTAACATAAATTAAGTGTTCAAATGAAAACTAGTTGAGTTCAATTGGCTAGATGAAATATCTAAACAAATTTAGGGACCATCTTTATATTTAGCCCCAATTTTATTTGAAAGAAGCCTCCCCAGGTCAAATGCAGGTACAAGCCTTTATAGGTAATGCCAAATAATACTGATCACCCCTAACCCCCTTCATTGTGTGTGCGCACACAAGCCCTGATCATGAGCAGTATAGTGTGTCTAGTATTTTTTTCTTGTCAGAATAAGATAAGCATCTACAGCAACATGTAGAATGTCATACACACATCTACATACCAACAAACACCACGATATAAATGTCAAATTAACATTTCCAATGTCCACTACATCCTACAAGTTTTACTTGATCAAACAGGACTGAGAAGCTGAAATTGTTCCTAAATCAAAATACAAGACTACTAACATCAAACCAGATAACAGAGAAACGATGCTAACACAAACTGTCATTAAGTCAAAGAGACAACAAAGTTGAAGCATGAGCATTTCACTCCTTGGTGGTTTTGTTTATGAGTGATTTGTGAATGTGAGGGATGACACCACCACCAGCAATGGTCCCCTTAATAAGGGTGTCAAGTTCCTCGTCTCCACGAATGGCCAGCTGCAAATGCCTGGGTGTGATCCTCTTCACTTTGAGATCCTTGCTTGCATTACCAGCCAATTCAAGAACCTCTGCTGTCAGGTATTCCAGAATTGCAGCAGAGTAAACAGCTGCTGTGGCTCCAACTCTTCCATGGGCTGCAGTTCTAGACTTGAGTTGACGATGAATTCTACCCACTGGAAACTATAATCCCAAAAAACATGTAAAAAAAACATATCAAGCATTGTAGAACATTTCTTGGAAAATATACTCTCATAACATCACCAATAATCATAAATCCTCTTTTGTGCTACTAACAAACTATGTACAGTTGCAGAAAGTTATTCCAATACAGGATGGCAGCTTAATTTCAGAAGGAACTTCAATGATTGGGAGGTGGAGGACATTGATACACTATTACACCTGCTAGAATCTGTGATTCTTAGATGCTAAATCATACGCATGTCTGGATCGCCAATAAGATTAATTCACATGTTCTCTGTTAAAAATTGTTATTACTTGATGCAGAGACAGGCTGGACAATGGGAGATAACCTGCCCTTAGAAGATGCTCTCGAAAACCAAAGCCTTCTAAAGTGGCTTGTTTTGGTTGATTAGCAGTTACAAATGCTTGTCTCACTAACATATGTTACAAAGGAGGCGATTTTCTCTTTGCAGCAGGTGTTTCTTTTCCGATAAAGAAATGGAATTGGAAAACCATTTTTTCCACCACTGTAAATAAGATGGAAAGATATGAGGGACCTCTTTTTAAAGATATGTGCAGAGCAATGGGTTATGTTTTACAGGATAAGAAGTCCACAAGAGGGTTGACAAAATCAAAAAGTGAGCAAAAGATAGAAGATGATCTGGAGAACCATTCCTCTCTGCATCATGTGGAACATTTGGTTGGAAATGAATAAGGGATGTTTTGAAGGCAAAATTCTCAGATTACTGCTGTGAAGGATAGATGTTTGCAGAATTTATAATTTGTGGTGCAAGGAAAATGTAGAGGCGAACTTATTCAATATTTGGCAGTCCTAGATATTCAGAGTTGATTATGTAACAGCTATCCCAGAATCTCTCAGCTTGTACTTTACAATAACTCCATGGTACTCTTTTTCAATGAAATTTAACCTACTTTATCAAAAAAATAAAGACCAAATACACAGACAGCCCACTAAACTTGTCCATATATTCCATCTAGCCACTGCAACTGAGCCTATGACCATCTTAACACTTAACCTTTATACAAAATGTCACTTAGGCACCTCTAACTCAAACCAAAATTTAAAAACAATTTGTAGTTCACACGCGCTGATGTGGCAAGAAAAAAACAAATAAGAAAGAGACATGTAGCCTTTAATTCCACATAATCCAAATATAAAAATAAATAGTAGTACCATACAGTAGTACCAATTGTTTTTTGTTTTTTCAACATAAATAAAAAAGGAAAAAAGGAAAAGGACACTCTCTTTCTTATCAGTTATGTTCCCAATACCCCTTTCTCTTCTCTTCATGCCTTCTTCCGTCATTCGTACAATCACCCAAGTTCCCAATTTCTTCTCCCTTTTCAATCCTCTCTTCACTAATATATATGTACATACATTCAGTGAACTACACTCTTTAATCTCTTTCATGTCTATCCCCGCAAATCCCTTTCTTTACTCCCATTTCATTAGAAATTTCATTGTTTTCTTCATTCATGACGCCTGGCAGCAGAAGACACTAGCATAATTCAAGCATTTCTGGTTCTTCTTCATCCTCTTTCAATGAAGATTGTGGGCTTGTGGCAATAGTGTATCAGGGTGGCATGTATGGTGTATGATAATGGTGTTTGAGGGGTTTTATCTTTGAAAAAAATGAACAAAGTTATTTTTTGGTCAAAATTGGTATTGTTGTACAGTGATAACGGGACGGTATGATTTTTGATAGATGAATGTCGACTAATTAGATGAATGTTGGCAGAGATGATGGTGGCTTGGTGGAAATCATCGCGGCAACAACATATCTCTGATACCCAACTTCTTATTGGGTGATACTAAGTTATGTTTGTAGATGGGCTGTATAACTTTTTTCACTGGTGATGTTTAATTGTAGTTTTGTGGGTGTTAGAGGAGCAAATCAAGTGAAACATTGGTTGCTTCGTAATTTTGAAGAGCAAAAATATTATGGAGATGGGCTCAGTGCTGGTGGAACAGCATGATGGATTTGGTGGTAAAGGCAGTGGTTAACAACAGTGGAGGTTGACACAAAGTGGTGTAGAATAAATGTCAGGAGGACCCAGTGGAGGTGAGAACGATGGTAAGGCCAGGCTGGTAGCGCCTATGGAGAGAAATGGAACAAAAGAGATAATAAAAAATTCATGTCTTCTTTTTTATTGCTTTATTCTTATGTTGGCACTTGTCCTTGGGACCCATACCAGCAGCATAATGAATGCAGTTCACGCTCTCAGCGGCAGTGTGAAACGCACACAATGTCAGGTCTACAAAAAGTGTCTAACTGTACATTTTAAATTTACACCAAGTGTCAAAATGGTCATAGACTCAATTAAGGAGGCCAGATGGAATATCCAGATAAGTTCAAAGAGCTTTCTATGTATTTGTCCAAAAATAAATGACAGACTTCTTTTCATTGTGCAAAATGCAGTGACAGGAAAAATGCCCTAAGTTAGAAACTGATTTCATGCACCATATACAAATATTCAAGATCTTTGTAGAGCAAGAGAGCATCACATTTAGTCTAATCTCTGTTATACAAATTGAATATCAACATATCATAAATTCAAAGATGAACCCCCCATGCCAAAAACTAAGGTTTTGGCCATATATCAACAATGTGATTTACACCTTCAAAGGTATTATTTAGCCTTATGTAGCAACTGAAACACAAGCAAATTACATGCAAAGGACAAGTAACTAGACTGGAATTCAACAGATAAAATCAATTTTATTTATCTATGTCAAACTTGTCCTTGTGTTCTTGTCAACACGCTTCTCGTACAAGACACATATATGCATGTACATGAATAAACAGTTAATAGTCTTCGACTTGGCAAATTGTATTCTCAAAAGAATACACATACAAACATAATGAGACAGAACAAGCAACCACAGTATGAAAAAGAAACGCAAATTTCAACCAGCTTTAACTTAATTTAGTACCTTGAACAGGAAAACTGTAACAACCAAACATAAATCTTTAGTTTAAAAGACAAATGCATATGAAAGTGGGAAAAATAAAATTACCTGTAGACCAGCTCGAGATGACCTAGAAACTGGCCTTTTCTTGTCTTTCTCCTTGTTGGCTGCTGCTGCTGCTGCCGCTGTTGTCTTTCCTGCTAGAAGTCCTTTACCACCTTTCCCCGCCATCTTCAATTCACCGTTAATAAACCAAACAAAAATGTCAGTATTTTGTAATAAACCCAAAGAAGAAGGGAAAAAGAAGCTTTTCCAAAATCGCGTCAACGATAAACCCAAAGGATGAAGTAAAGATCTGCCTTTTTTTTCCCAACAGATCTTTATTCCAAGCTAGTAAAGAAAAGGGGGCAAATCTTCTATATACCACTAATTCTAAGAAATCCAAAAACAGAAAAGGGGTTTTACGAAAAATTCAAAAGAAAAAAATTAGGGTTTTGAGCGAAATCTTGTTCCGGTACAGGCAAACTAGTAATTAAAGAGAGAAGAAAGAGAGCGTACCTTTGAACTTTTGGGCTAAGCAGAGAGAGAGCAAAGGATAACGAGAGAGGGAGATAAAGAGTCGTCAGATCTGTAATCTTCTCTCTTCCTTTTTACTGCCTCCTTTTATTGCTATTTTCGATTTTGTTTTGAATGGTAAATCCATTTTTGCCGCCTACATTTTCCTTTTGGGTGGGAATTCTCAAATTTTGGACTCTTTGCCTCTCAAAAATTTCATTTACCTCCTCTTTTCTTTTGGGCCTGGCCCAACCCAAATCTGCTGTAAATGTTAAAAAAATTAGAGTAACTTACCTAAAACCCATTAGTTTAGGAGCTAATTATTTTCTTGATCACTACTTTAGTAAATTATATTTTCTATCATTTAAAAAATATTTGGATATATGATTTAATTTTAGATAGATCGCATAAGATATTCGGATATATGGTTTAGTCTCGGATACATCATATGTATTCGGGTTCAGTCGCATGTATCTGTTGTCCGGATACATGAATTAGTCTCAAATACATCACATCCGCATGTATCTGAGAGATTATAGCATGTATCCGTGTGTATATTAAATATGGTATGTTAAGTAATTAAAATAAAGTAGTGAAAATTAGTAGATATGGTAATGATGTTTGGCTCTTTTAGTAGTTTACCAAAATTTTATGGCTGTTCTATTTTAGTCACCCTATTTAAGTAATGGTCAAACTATATAACTAGGCAAACATGTCTAGTGTATCTACATAGACTATCAACAGTTTAAAATAATTACGTAGTATATTAAGAGTTTCAAATTTTCTAGTAAATTAATGTGTGATACACGTTCCTACATTATAACCTAAAAATCAAGGCTTGGGTATTTTATACTCAAACTCCTCACCCAAATCACTCTCATTAATTTCAATTGTGTGACTTTTCTCATATTTCACCCGATTTTCTCTTTCTCATATTCTTTCATCTTTATCCTTTTTAGTCGAAAAAATCTAACTTGCGCCACCTAAAAACGTTCTTCAGTCAGTGATTGTACTGATGCAATCATTGGAGTCATCAAATTCGTCATATATTGCTCGAGTTAAGAAGATTGAGTCCGACAACAGAGGTGGCAACATCAGGGTTCACGTCTGGTGGTATTACCACCCGAAGGAGACAATCCGAGGCCGACGTCAATTTCACGGCTCAAAGAAACTATACAAAACGCCGACACAATTGTAGGGATTTCATATTTGACGAGCTTGGTTTTTTGGGATTAGAATTTTGATTATTTTTCTGATTTATTGACTTGTTGAAGATGTACACATGTGTTTATGTATGTGTATTTATGTATCTACGATGGACGAGTTGATGGCTTTGAGGATATATATATATGTGTGTGTGTGTCTTATTTTTCTTCTTTTTTCTTCTAAGTATGTATATATGCATAAATATATGTATCAAAAAATTTAGCGGGGCAACTTTGTTATTAAACATGTGTATCTGAACACATTATATGAAATTAATATTGGGTATATCAAATTAATAATGGATACACTAGATAAAGTTGATATTGGATATATCAATTTAATACTGGATACAATGGATGTAATTGATTCTGGATATAAACAGATACATAAAATTGTGAAGCATACATACAATATGAAAATACAGATATAAAGAGTCATTGTGAATCACATATATTTGATGAATGTAACTGTACATATTTGACACAGATACATGTATCTTTAATACACTATATGAAATTGATATTAGCTACAACAAATTAATGTTGGATATACTAAATAAATCTTTTAGTAAAGATTAAATTTTGAATTTATTATTTTAAAGAGTAATAAAATAAAATTAATCAAATTACATAACTAAGATACATGTTTTCATTATTTTCTTGATCCTGTTATAAAAATATCTTACAGTTCTAAAAATAAATCAAATCTTGAATTCGCGTATCTAAGATATTTGTTTAGCGCATGCGTATCTGATTTGTAATTTTGAAAACTGTTGAAACGCCTTGTAGTTAGCTGGCAAAGTAAGTCATTTATATAAGTTGCTCTTAAGTAATACCCATCTTATTTTTTTTTGTATAAATATGCAATATTAGACAACTTTCAGATGAAATAATATACTTTTTTTTTGCTGCCATATTCAGTCACATATGACAGAAACTTTAGCCAATTTTAACATGTCTCTTAATCATGTATGATTGGTGCATACATATATGAAAAAGTTAAAAGGGTGTTAAATGAGTTAGTTAAATTTATTGTTATATTGATAAATTGATGATATAACTTATTTGGAGTAGATTTGAGTTTTAAAATTTAAAAAATAAAGTTGTATTATTTTTTAGCAAAACCTTCCAGACTCTCATGTCTAAACTTTAGCTCATTTTTACATATAGGTTCAGTCATATATGCATGACTGAAGTACGAAAATTCAAAAAAAAAAGAGGGTGTTAAATGAGTTTGTTAAATTTTGATAATTTGAAGATTTTATTTTGTTCTTTATGATATATGACACTTATGTTTCAAATTTGAACTTATTTAGAGTATATTTAAGTGTTAAATCGTGTATTCAATTATTAAAATTTGAAAAATAAATTATTATTCTTTGTTCAGACGCACATGCCTGAAATTTTAGCCCATTTTTACATGTGTTTTAGTCATGTATGACTGAGGTATAAACATACATGAAAAGATTCTGATGTACATGACTGAAAGTTTAATCAACTTTTACATGCACCTCAGTCAAAAATGTCTGATTTTTTACCTTTACAAGTCATACTAAACATCATGCAAAAACATCTTATGTTTAGCCTTCACAAGGTCACACTTTCATATGTGAGTGTCTGAAGTTATCAAGCTTCAAACGCCATTGACTGACTTTTCTTCTAAAGCGGGTACACTTCTAAAAATAAAAATAAAATGAATATTAGTTAAATGGTGACATAAAGAATGGGTATTCGTGCACTTCCCTCCTTTGTAAATAGAAAAAAAAACTCAATTTCTAGCCTATGCTCGCACATACTCCAATTTCATGAATTGATATTTTAAAAAAAATCACTCACTATAACTAAATAAGACTATATATTACTAAATATAGATATATTTTTTATTATTTATGGAACATAATAACATTTTATAATACATAACATATTGAACAAAAAGTGTGCACAACCCTTATTATCATCTTCCTCACCTAATTTTTTTTTCAACCACAATTATAGCCGTCATCGCACACCTGCACAAATCTTTTAAATTGTCAAACTGAGTTGTCTTTAAAAATTGAAATTTATGTTAAAATTGTGAGGGAAGGAAGAGACTGAAAAAATATAAAAAATTACTTATCTGAATTTTGAAATCAAAAGCTAGTTATTACAAAAATAAAGAACTGATTTTGAAGATTGGGTCTTTGGATGAGAAATATTATTTTTGAGTTGAAGAAGGAGAGAATAAAAATATCGATATCGATGGCCTTCTCATGAAGCTTCAAATTTTTAAAACTTTATTGTCAATTATTAAAGGAGCTCAAAGTTCAAGTTCTAAAAATTACTTTATCACAAACATACTTTGTTTTGAGTGGGTGATATCTCAAAATAATTGAAAATCGAGGGGTTTGAATCTAAAATTTGAGGCTATTTGAGTAAGATTTGAACTAGTTTTTAGACTGAATTTCAGTAATAATTTGTTGAAGTGCAAAGTTACTATCGAATTGTATCAAATTAGCACTAAAGTTTTATGAAAATTACATTTAAATTTTATATTATTTTAATTGTATTAAATTTGTCCGAATACCATATACAGTTGTATACAATATTGTTGTAGTTATATTAAATTTTTAAAATCAATATATTTCATACAAATTTTATACACGAAATTATAAGCGAGATTTAAAGCGTGATTTTATCAGAAATATAACATGAACTTTATGCAAATTTATACATTTATATACATATTTCATACCCATTTTACACACGAAATTTGATTTTTTCTGAAATCTAATATGAACATTTACAAAATTTATAGAATTATATACATATATCATACAAGAAATTTTGAGCGAAATTTCTAAGCCTTGAACAAACTTTTATATATGTTTTGAAAATAAACCCTTACTATGTTTGGTAAATGAAAATCTCCTATTACATTTCGTAAATATGAATCTAATTTCGTATATACAGAAAATGCTCTCAAAAAATGCCCCATTCTTTGTAAACTCCTAAAATGCACATTTTAGTTAAACTTCTTGTGATTTTTAGCCAATATTTCTTTTCTTCTCCATCAATATAACGTAGCTTTAGACTCTTATTCTGTGTTAAATTTACGAAGCCCTATTTGGTCCTCCCGTTTAACCTATGCCCACTTTTTTAAAAATATATAATTATTACCAATATAAAAATACTTCAGAATTAGTTCCTTACACTTTTTTTTTTCAGTTACTATTTTTATCTCCTAATAATGAAAATTTTCTCGTCATTAATTCAACATATTCGATGGACCCAATACTTGAATTGATCAATTTTACTGGATAATCGAGATTTAAAGTTAGGATTACTTCAAGCTAACTTCAGACACAATTGTTTGAAGTTTGCACTAGTACGAGAAAACTTTAGTTATAACGTCTAAAGTATACACTATCAAGTAGATGTGATGTTCAAATTTATGTGTTATCTTATATGATTAGATAAGATTAATAAGTAATCACATTCTCCAGGAGATGCAAATAATACGTATTGAGAATAAAATGAGAGAAAATGGCTTGAGATGAATTTGCCATGCCCTGCATCGACCTACCGATGCACCAATTCATAGGTGTGAAACTATGTGAGTAAAGGTATTAAAAAAAATGAGGTAGACCTAAAATCATATGGATGAAAGTTGTCTAAAAAAATTATAATTTTTTCTAATCAATGGAAACTTAGCAAAGGATAGGGCATAATGGAAGAAAAAGATACATATAAATGATATTAACTAGTTGGGAATAGGTTTTAGAACTTGTTTGGGTGGGCATATAACTCATGACTTATAATTCAAAAGTCATAAGTTAGGATTTTTAGTTTATTATTTTTGGCCTATTTTTATTATTTTGGCTTAAAAATAAATGCTTAAAAATACTTTTTTTTATTTTACCTAATCATTACAAACCTGTTTAAAAGCTATTTTGACTTAAAATCACTTGTTAGTATGTTGATTTTTAACATGTTGCATTTCTAGGAGTATTTTAACATTATCATAAATTTATATGCAGGTTATAGATAACTTTTAATATTATTATTATTATTATTATTATTATTATTACTATTATTATTATTATCTATTATTACTACTTACAAACATTTAAATTTATTTTTACTTTTATTTATTTTGTATGATGATGACATGAATGAGTCGATCTTGAATGAAGAAATATGATCAGTGAGGATTCATATAGTTGATCCTGACTTGTTTGTAACTAAGGCGTAATTGTTATTGTATATCATGTAAGGGAGGCAACGGAACCGGGAGGTGCCGGTACCGGTTCCGGACCGTCCCGGTCCGGTGGACTCCGGTTCCGTCCGGAGGAGGGGTGGGCCGGTAGGGGTAACGGGACGGAAGGGGTATAGGTTACCGGATCGTCCCGGTCCGGTCCGCCCCGGTACCGGTCCGGCGAAAAATTTCAAATTTTTTTTTTATTTTTAAAATAGCCGTTGGGTTAGCCGTTGGCAACGGTCAGTGGGCTCCACCCAACGGCTATATCAGCTAAACAGCCCCCCAAAACACCCCCCTACCCCCTAAACTTTTTTTAATACCCCAAAGTTTTTAAAAATACATTTTAGTCCTAAATTTTAACTATAAAAACCCCCCACCCCTTCATTATTTATTACACAAAATTTCTTCTTCTTCATCTACTCTCTCAACTCTCAATCTCTTCTACTCTCTATTCTCTAATAGTCTCTATTAAATTGTTAATTTTATTTGTTGGATTATTTTGGAGCAATTTTCAAGCTTCAAGTTTCATCTATCAATTTCGGCTTTTGGTTATACACGTCTGTTTTTACGCAGACGTTTGGTACATTCGTTTCAACTTTCATCTCTTTACTTATTTATTTTTTTGTATTTAATTTTTGTATTTATTTATTTGCTTACTTTTAATATTTTACAATGGAATCCGGTGATAAAAATGTTGGCAAGGGTAAAAGTTCATTTTTTGGTAGGGTAGGTAATGCACTAACCGGAAAAACTAAAGTCGGTAATTCTTCTAAATCCAAATCTAAAACTAGACAACAACCTCAATTAAGAATAAATACGGATGATTTTACACATGTTGATGAAACTCCTTTTAATATTGATAGAAATACTCAATTAGATCATGAATTTTTACAGACAAGGTTTGGTAATTTTAATGAAGAACTAGATGAAGAAGTAGAATATGATAATGAATATGATGGTAATGATACTTATGATGATGATGAAACAGAGCCGCCTACGGCTACTAGTCCCACTCCTGCTCCCGCTCCCATTCCCCCTCCCCCTGTACATCCTACTAGGGCTAAGCCAAAGGCTGAACGTCCTAAAAAATCTGTTGTGTGGCAATTTATGATTCAAAGTGAGGATAAAACTCAAGCTATTTGTAAAATATGTAAATATATTTTGAATCATAAAACTACGGGAAAGTCGGGTGGGACGGGACATTTAAGAAATCATTTAATGGGATGTTGTAAAAATGAATTTTTGCAAGCTCAGGCTATAGCCGATGCAAAAAAATATGGTACTCCCCTTCCCGATGCATCTGTAGGAGTAGGGGCCTCTAACATGATCCAAACACAGTTAAACCCTTCTAATGTTGCTGGCCCTAGTACACATCGCAGTTATAGTAGAGAAAGAGATCTTGAAGAATTAGCTAAAATGATTGTTCTTTGTGGCTTGCCTTTTAGTTTTGCTGAAAATCCCGATTTTGTTCATTATATTCAAATAGTGTATAATCCTTTTTTCACAGATTTTTCAAAAAATACTATTAAAAAAGCTATTTTTGATTATCAAGGACAACATGTACAATATCTTCGTTGTTTATTTAACTGTAATACTTGTAGAATGGCTATCACTTCTGATATGGGTCGTAGTCCTAATGGTAACGATTATTTCACTATTACTGGTCATTGGATTGATGAAAATTGGAACATGCAAAAAAGAATTTTAGGTTATAAATGTTGTGAAATGCTGAAAATCGGTAGTTACATAGCTCAAACTATTATAGATGTTTTATAATTTTATGGAATTTGTAATAAAGTAATTAGTGTCACCCTTGATAATGCTTCTAATAATACAAATGCTGTTGATAAACTAAAACCGACAATTTGTCCTATTTATATTGACGATTTTCATATTAGGTGTGCTGCACACATATATAATTTAATTGTTAGAGATGGTGTAGCAATGTATAATAATGGTTGTATAAAATGTGAAGCTGCATGCCATTTTATTTTTAAATGTCAAGTAAAGTCTAGGCGTGTAGAGTTTGAAAATCGGTGTCGTGAATTAGAACTCCCCCTAGAAAAATTCCAAAAACAGTGTCTACTAGATGGAATTCTTTATATGAAATGCTTAAAGTTGCTTATGAATATAGAAAGCCTTTACAAATGGTTTGGAATGCTCACAATTCAGATATTGATTATAGAATTACTGACACTGATTGGAAAGAAGTATATGAACTTAAAGAATTTTTAAAAGTTTTTTATTTAGCTACAAAACAAATATCTGGACTTTATTATCCAACTATTTGTTCAGTTTTACCAAATATATGTGCTATTTCTGATAAATTTTTTCAATACAAAAATATTTCACGGTTTAAAGATTCTATTAATGCAATGATTAAAAAATTTAGAAAATATTTTATTCCTATTCCTCAAATTTATTTAACTGCTTGTTTATTAAACCCAACTTACAAAGAAATAGGTGCATCACGAATGGTTGAAAGAATATATTCAAATTTAGATATTTTAGAGATTATATATCAGCAAAGTATCCAAGGTGACGAAGTTACCGAAGAGGACAAAATACCTAGTTTGTCCGATGTTAAAGATAGCATAAGAATTGAAGCTAGAAAATTGTATGACTTGTATAATTCTAGTAGAATAAATGATGAAGTACATAATGTAGAACCTTCAAGTTCTAGGCGTAGATATTCAAATGAAGATGATATTGATGATATGATGGAAAATTATCTTGGTCTTACTTCTAATGAAAGGAATGATTTTGATGAATATCTTAATCAGGGAATGGAAAGCATTAAGGATGCACAAGGCAAACCTCAACTTTTGGAATGGTGGAAGACTCGCGGCAAGTCATTTCCAAAACTTCAACCGGTGGTTCGAGATTTGCTAGCTATTCAAGCATCTTCAGTAGCTTCGGAGGGCGCTTTTAGTGCAGCAAGATATCAAATTGGGGAGCATAGGTATTCATTAGCATCAGACAGCTTGGAGATATCGGTATTGTTTAGAGATTGGATCAATGCCAAGCGAAGGAATTATGGGCGTCCTAGTTTACCTGTCCAATTTGAATATGATATAGATAATATTTTGGTAAATTCTAGTGAAGACGGCATGGATGCATTGGAGGATCAAGCACAACAACCACTTCCAGAAAATGTTACCAGGGAATTGTTAGAAACTCTACGTCAAGACTATTTTCAAGGATTCAAATATTAGTATGATAGTTCGAGGCCTAATTCAAACAGAACCCTTCCTAGAAGGTGGCTGCGTAGATTAGGTTCTCTTCTAATATTTGTAACACAAATTGTATTATTTAATTTTTATGAATAAAATTATAGGCTATTCGCCTTAAATTTTTTTAATTATTGTCTTCAATTTAATACAAGTCTTTTTTATATATTTCAATTTTTAAATGTTTCAAACTTAAGTTACAATTTGAAATTTAAAAAAGTTATTTAACAAATGATAGTTTAAAAATTTCAAACTTAAGTAAGTAAGTTATTAAGTTAGTTATAGTTTAAAAATTTAAATTTAAACTTTTAAGACTTAAGACTTAAGAGTTTAAAAAGTTTTTAAGAGTTTAAAATTTGAAATTTAAAGTTTTAAACTTTTAGAGTTTAAAATTTAAACTCTAAAAAAAGTCTAATTTATTAAGTTATACTTTTAAATGAAATATAAAATAACTTATATATTTTGAAACTTTTTCAATTATAAATAACCAAATTTTAATTTAATTAAAATTTAAAAAAAAAAGGACCGGGACCCGGTATACCGGTCCGGTACCTACCCGGACCGGGACGAAAAGGGAAAAATTCCCGGGTGTACCGGTACCGGTACCGTCCCGGTTCCCGGCCAACCGGCGGAAGGATGCTCCGGTGCCGGTCCAATTCCGGTTAATACCGGTCCGGTGCTACCGGTACCGGTGCCGGTGCCCCCCCATAATATCATGTATATAATTGTCTTCTGCTAAAAGTTTCTAAGCATATTCTAAAAGTATTCATATTGAATATATCGAGTATAAAACGTTTAAATATGTATACTTTATATATACAAAATAACTATCGAAATAAAAATGATATACCTTTAGGGGCCGTTTGGTATGATGGACAAGTATAAATAGTGTTAGGATAAAATTTTAAAATTATTTTATCACTTGTTTGGTTATTAATCCTCAGATAAGTTATACCAAAATTAGTAATTAGTACGGAGATAAGTTATACCTGTCAGAGAGTGGAATAATATATTGTAACGATCGGGTCCGTCGTTATGGGTAAACTTTTCGTGCCAAGTTTTAGAGTTAGAAAACTCCGGGTTTGGGAGTTTGAAATTCTTGGCTAGGCTAGCCTCGGCCGGTTGTGGAGCGAGGTATAGTCTAGGGAAATTCGGGTGAGGATTGGGTTAGATGTCTTGATTTGAGCTAGTTTTCCACGTAGCCAAGACATAAAGGAGTCAGAGGGACTTTTCAAAATCGAATTTGGGTAAGTAGAACTCCCGGAATCGAGGTTGACGTGAAGAGGTTATTTTGAAACGTCAGAAAAATAAGTGTGTCGTAAAATAGACTAGTTTTGGATATTTTACGACTAGTTTTGGAGGTTGACACTCCGTCATAGCGACCTCCGCTGTAGCGGAGAAATTACCGCTACAGCGGTAGTCAACAACGATCAGCCTCCGCCATAGCAGACGACTCCGCTACGGCGGTACCGCTATAGAGGAGCGTGACGGGATTTAATGCAGAAACTTCTCCAAAAATATTCAGTTTTCACAAGTTCATTTGGGAGAAGGGCTAGGGCGGTTTCAAGCGTTTTTCCTCCATTCTTCATCATTTTTCTTTCCTAAGGTAAGGTTTCTACTCCTCGAACTCCGTAATACTTTTTCTCTGCGGTAGAATTGCTAGGAGTGGACTTGGAGAAGGGTTTGGAATGACTTAGAGAGGGTAGAATCCGGGGAAAAGGGGGGATTCTATGTGTAGAAGCTCTTGGGTGTTGCTAAATTTACTGTTTTTATGATCATGTGACCTTAATTTCTTAATTTTATCAGTAAAAATGGTAGAACTATGTGAATTAATGGCGGAAAGCCCGGAAAAAAGACTGTAATGATCATGGGTGGCCCGGGGTTTAGGATTATACATAATCCGGGTGATATTTAGGCCATAAAGATTAATTATTAGTTATTGTGTGTTATTTTAGATCAAGAACCGGCAAGAACTTTGGGAAACGGGAAAGCTCCGGCTGTGTAGAGCTTTGGATCATTTCGAGGTAGGTGATGGTTTGTTTCCTGTATGCTGTGTGTGTTTAAGTACTCTTATCTAAGTATTTGTATGAAATTCATTGCTTGGGGAATGATTAGAAGTGTCTAATAGTCTTGTTAGCAGTCTGGTAAATTGAACGTTGTATTGTGCTTGTTGGTTTTACAAGTTGATTGTTCATTTTTGTGACTGTGGATTGTTTGACTTTGGTTGACTCGCGTACCACGCCTGGTACGGGAAAATACTAACAATTGGCTTGAGTACCACGCCTGGTATGAAATATACTAATGGTTAGCTCGGGTATCACACCTAGTACGGGATAATACTAATGGTTGGCTCGGGTGTCACGCCTGGTATGGGTTTACTTTATTGTGTTGTTGCATCTTTATTTAATGGTTCCTTGAGTGGACCGAGTTGTGAACTTGAATTGTGGTTGCGTATTTTGAACCTTGAGAGGCCGAGTTATCACATTGCTTTACGAGTTGGTCTTGGTGTAGACCGGGTGGTTTGTCCGACATTTAGGTGTTGTCTAGAGGGGATCCAGGGTGGGTCCAGGGATATGTAGCAGAATATGACTGTTTGTGTTGTGGATATTGATCATAACTGTGAAGTGATTTACATGTAGGACAAGTTAGGTAGAGACTTGTAGTCTAGGAATAACTGTTGACTTGCCTATGTGTTGTCTGTACTCTTACTTGATTTTAGTACTTTTTCATACACTATTTTATTTGGAACTGGCTGATGATCCTACCAGTACACGGTGATTGTGTATTGATACTGCACTTGCTTATCTTTTTATGAGTACAAAAAATCTTCCGGCGGTTGACGTACGACCTCACTTGTAGGACAAATACTTCAAGATATCAAGGGTGAGCTGTTCGATTGAGCTGTCTTGATTTCTTTCTTATTAGTTGTAGCCCACTTATTTCAAGCTTAGACTATTTCTTTTGTTTTGGGGTTGCATTCTCGTACTTTAGTTGATAGATATTTTTGGTACGATGACTTTCACATTCTAAGGAGGGATTTCCGCATTTTATGTTATTTATAGAGTTGGTTTCATTCAAGATTGAATGCTAGTTTACTTTCTGCACTGGTTTTAAGCTGTTAGGCTAGGCTAAGAGTTGGACTCTAATGGTTCGCTCATCCGGAGGTTGGGTGGGTGCCACTCACGACGGTCGGGGTCGTGACAAAGATCGTATGATAGCCCTAGGTTCGTTGATCTCATAGTACCAAAACAGGTCTAGTAGAGTCTTGCAAAATAGCGCGGAGACGTTCGTACTTTTCTTCGAGAGGCTATGGGACTTTAGGAAACTATCTCTTCTTTCTTCCATCGTGCTATAACTTGATTCCAATTGGTATCTGGTGATACAAATTGGTATCTGACTCTTTCACTCTTCTGTTTGCAGATGATTAACATGAGAAATAATGGAGCTAGACCAGCAGGCCCAGCAGCAGGCCCAGCTGTCCGTGGTAGAGGCAGGGGAAGGGGTAGAGGATGAGGAAGAGCCACACCCGCAGGAACAGGTTGTCGAAGATGTGGAAGTTGTTGTGGAGGATGATGGGGCGCAGGCTGAGGCAGAGGCGGCACCGGCTGGAGGTGCAGACCTTCCTTCTATGACACCAGAAGCATTTCAGCAGGCTTGGAACTTCTTGAGTGGTTTGGTTGGTGCTGGAGCCATACCCGCGGGCGTTGCAAATCAGGCTCTGGGCACTCAACCAGTGATACGCCCAAATTACAACTCCAATTAAGAAGCGTAAGTGGTCGTCATCAAATAAAGAACCCAACCAAGGTTGGGGTAGATCCCACAGGGAATAAGGTGTAAATTAAGTCATTAGTAATTTAGTTGACTAGTAATCGATAGTTTCTGGTAATTTGGGGGGGGGGGGGTTAAATGTCAAATTCGCACAAGTTAACTAACAAGCAGCAAATTTTCAAGAGTTTATAATCAATGTGAGAATGAACTAGGGAAGTGTTCACCATGGCATCTGTCACGACCCAATTTCTCGGTCATGATGACACCTACAACCCCCGGTAGGTGAACCAATCCCCGTAGCCCAGAACAGTTAGTAATGAGCTACTATCTAACAAATAAGAGAACAAGACGAAGAGAACAGATAAAAGGACTATAAATATATACATATGCGGAAACTAAACCAAACCCCAAGACCTGGTATCATAGTATAGAGCCCAAACTATATACATGGAGTGCAAATAATCCAAAACAATATATACAGATGTCTCTGAATGGTAATAGAGTACATGAAGCAAAGATAAACTAAAGCTAAGATCCGATCGCCAAGAGCTCACCCTCAGTCTGAAGTAGTCCCCAACAGATCTCCAAGCACGAATCACAACGATCTAACGGCGATGTCCCACGCTAGGATCTGCACCCAAAGATGCAGGGGGGGAGGGGTGAGCACCAAATGCGAAGCATAAGGTACCCAGTAGGTATCATAGGCCGACTGGGCACATATAAGATAAAAGCGTAGTAATAGACAGAATAGAAGCAAGCAGTCACAGAAATCAACGAAAGGTACACAGGAACTAGCCCAGAGGGAAATCAACAGAACCACATGTGAGGCTAGTAAGCAGAATATACACACCATAGGCACAGGTGAAAGTAAGAAACAACGCACTTGGGGTCCTTGCAATAACAATGTATATAAAATAAGTTCACGAAATGGACGGTATACCGGTAACCTCAAGTGTAAGAAGAAGAGAGATAGAGTAATGATAGGCATGCTCAGAGACATGAATCAAACTCAACTAATCATACCAATCTCATACTTATCCATAATAGAGAACAATTCTGTAAGTAAATAGCAAAAGTCTACCTACAGTCCCCCGGCCGCCCATACAACCGAGGAACACAAACAAGTGAAAACAAACCCTCCGGCATCCCATACTACCGGAGCGTACAATACAAAAACAACAAACCAGGGTGGAGCCTCAAACAATGAATGATATGATGCATGAAGATCTCAAGTGAAATGGTATCTCTGTATGTACCTCCTCCGGCGCCGATCCGGCCCAGCAGGTAGGTTCCATGGAAGGACACTGCCCGTATACCTCTACTCCACCGTATACCCCTCCTCCGGCACATGCAGCCCGTAGCCCCTGGCCCGGATGGCAAGGTCCATGGAGGTCCCAG
Source organism: Jaltomata sinuosa (assembly GCA_003996215.1). NCBI lineage: Eukaryota > Viridiplantae > Streptophyta > Magnoliopsida > Solanales > Solanaceae > Jaltomata > Jaltomata sinuosa. The sequence continues at coordinate 4,889 of QJPP01002981.1, read as the reverse complement.
ACCCCATACTAAAACTCAGTATCAGAACATGTCATCCGGAAGCAAGTCCGGTATCAAGATAGAGACCCAGTCTCGAATATGCATGCCCAGACCCTGTCCAAGACTAAAGTGGTAGGAAAATATCTCAAAAAAAAAACCCTCCAAGGGTGCCCGGGCATAACCGGGTCTAAACATTAGAAAGTCATCTCGGGTGCTCGGTCCGACCGAGGCTAAAAATCATCTCAAGTAACAAGAAAACTCAACTAGCACCCCGGCCCTGCCGAGTCTAGCGTTAATAGTAAAACTGATGATTTAAAACATAATTTTACTTTATTTTACCCAAGAATACTCACAAGTTAAATCAAACCATTTCCAAATTATTTTCATAAAAAGCGAGCCCCCCGGGCCATGCAAGGTTTAGAAAATGGTGCTAGTAGGCCCGAAGCCCAAACCGTAGTAAAACATGTATAAAACCTCTTTATATGCATGAAAATGGTATGATCAAACACAATAGCTGCCCAGCAGCTCATAATCAACCTATCGACCCTGCACAGGCCCACAGCTACTCAGCAAGCATAACCAGCTTAGAAGGATAATTCTATGCCCGGGACTCGCGGACATTCCCAAAATCCCACCTTCTATGTTTCAGAGTCAACAAGGCCTCACAGGACCACAAGGGTAAATAAAATATATCGGCAAATACTATAAGCAACGGAGAAACAAAAGAAGGCAGACATGAATAAAGCGATCGAGGTCTGTGGTACCAACCTAATAAACCAACCCAAGGATGCCCATTAATACAATTTTATTCTATATATACGGAGTCTAGGAAAAATAAACCGTAACCTACCTGTCGTCCGATGACAAGCTTGAACCTCTCCGAAAATCTCCGAAATGAAATCACACTCGAACTCGGACTTGAATAACTTGACTAGGAAAAGTATTCCTTACTAACGTGAATACGTATTTGCAAGCATATATATGAAAAGGCTCCAGAATTGCATTTGGCAATTGAAAGTAATGAGTAGGAATTTATTGACCACCCATATGACAGTAACAACAAAATGAAAAGAAAAGGTGATCATTAATCCTCTTAATGCCACTTATGAAGGATAATGTTATATGCTTCCACCTTTAGCTATCCCTTGGCTGGCCACTCCCTCCACCTACACGTGGAGTGGAGGTGACAATTACAAAGGACAAAAAAAGAAATTCTTATCCCGTTATTTATATATTCGGGTATTGCATAAATTCGTGGTATAATAAATATAACTTTTTAAATATACCATAATTAATATAAAATTATTTTGAATAAAACCTACTATATTATAATAATAATTTTCAACATAACTAAATTTACTATCTCCGCTAAAATATTACAATGTATAAAAACCTTATAAAATAAATACATTTACACTTATATCGTAGCAAAAATATTTTTCATAAACCTTTAAAATATTTTGAAAGGGTAATAATAATATAACTTTTTTACCAAATTCAACTTTAAAATAAAATATTTTCAAATATACGCGCGATGCTAATAAAATTCTCAAACCTAGACTCGCAATTCATCAACGCACGATTTTGATACTCAAGAACTCTCTTGGAATTCTCCCTTATGTTTTCTCACTGTTTCGGAACTGAAATGGCGTTTTAAAACGTGAAGTTGAGACTTAAATCGAGTTTAACCCGACCCGGTTCGCGACCCGGTTCGCAACCCGTTTTCTGCCAGACAGTCCGCGGTAAAACAGTCATAACTTTTTACTCAGAGATCAGTTGGACGTGAGGTTTTGTTCGTTGGAAACTAGACTCGTAGACCTTCGATTTGGTATTTTGGGGGACTTCTAACTCTTTATATATTGAGAGAAAAGCCCTGAGACATTTGACCCAAAGTTCAGAAAATTTATCAAAGAACCTTACGATCAAACAAATGGACCCGGCGTCGAAATACCGGTCCCGACAAGCCTTAAATGATTTGGGGCCGCTACAAACAAACTCTAACGGTTCAAGGAAAACGTATACGTGGAAATAACCGGAAGGGTCATTACATCGACTTGCTTGACTTCAAAACTTACAAGCTTGAACCTCTCCGAAAAGCTCCGAAATGAAATCACACTCGAACTCGAACTTGAATAACTTGACTAGGAAAAGTATTCCTTACTAACGTGAATACGTATTTGCAAGCATATATATGAAAAGGCTCCAGAATTGCATTTGGCAATTGAAAGTAATGAGTAGGAATTTATTGACCACCCATATGACAGTAACAACAAAATGAAAAGAAAAGGTGATCATTAATCCTCTTAATGCCACTTATGAAGGATAATGTTATATGCTGCCACCTTTAGCTATCCCTTGGCTGGCCACTCCCTCCACCTACACGTGGAGTGGAGGTGGCAATTACAAAGGACAAAAAAAAAAATTCTTATCCCGTTATTTATATATTCGGGTAGCATAAATTCGTGGTATAATAAATATAACTTTTTAAATATACCATAATTCATAGAAAATTATTTCGAATAAAACCTACTATATTATTATAATAATTTTCAACATAACTAAATTTACTATCTCCGTTAAAATATTACAATGTATAAAAACCTTATAAAATAAATACATATACACTTATATCGTAGCAAAAATATTTTTCATAAACCTTTAAAATATTTTGAAAGGGTAATAATAATATAACTTTTTACCAAATTCAACTTTAAAATAAAATATTTTCAAATATACGCGCGATGCTAATAAAATTCTCAAACCTAGACTCGCAATTCACCAACGCACGATTTTGATACTCAAGAACTCTCTTGGAATTCTCCCTTATGTTTTCTCACTGTTTCGGAACTGAAATAGCATTTTAAAACGTGAAGTTGAGGCTTAAATCGAGTTTAACCCGACCCGGTCCGCGACCCGGTTCGCAACCCATTTTCTGCCAGACAGTCCGCGGTAAAACAGTCATAACTTTTTACTCAGAGATCAGTTGGACGTGAGGTTTCGTGCGTTGGAAACTAGACTCGTAGACCTTTGATTTGGTATTTCGGGGGACTTCTAACTCTTTATATATTGAGAGAAAAGCCCTGAGACATTTGACCCAAAGTTCAGAAAATTTATCAAAGAACCTTACGATCAAACAAATGGACCCGGCGCCGAAATACCGGTCCCGACAAGCCTTAAATGACTTGGGGCCGCTACAAACAAACTCTAACGGTTCAAGGAAAACGTATACGTGGAAATAACCGGAAGGGTCATTACATCATCCACTACTAAAAAGGACTTTCGTCCTCAAAAGTCAAGGTCAAGGTGGGGGTACCTGAAGGCTAAAATAGCTACGGATACTGATCCCGCATATCTCTCTCGGTCTCCCAGGTAGCCTCCTCGATTGGACGGTGCCTCCACTGAACCTTAAGAACCGGGATCTCTCGAGACCTCAATCGCCTGAAATCTCTGGCCAAAATAGCTGCCGGCTCCTCAACAAAGGCTAAACCCTCACCCAACTGAACTGAATCCCACTGTAACACATGAGACTCATTTGGGACATACCGACGCAACATCGAAACATGAAATACAGGATGTATAGCTGAAAACATCGGAGGCAAGCCTAGCTGATAGGCAACGCTACCAACCCTCTGAAGAATCTCAAATGGCCCAATGTACCTGGGGCTAAGCTTGCCCCGCCTACCAAATCTCATCACGCCCCTCATGGGCGATACACGGAGAAACACCAAGTCACCGACACTAAACTCCAAGGCACAAAGCCTACGATCAGCATAACTCTTCTGCCTGCTCTGAGCTGCCCGAAGTCTGTCCTGAATCACTCGAACTCGGTCTAAGGAATCTCGAAGAAATTCTGTGCTCTGTGGCCCAGCACTAAAACCATCAAACCAACCTACCGGTGATCTGCAACGCCTGCCATACAAAGCCTCAAAAGGTGCCATGCCGGTACTCGAATGGAAGTTGTTATTATAAGCAAACTCTGCCAAGGGAACGAACTGATCCCAAGAACCTCCAAAGTCAAGAACACAGGCCCGAAGCATGTCCTCCAGAGTCTGAATGGTCCTCTCGGACTGGCCATTTGTCTGAGGGTGGAAAGCGGTATTAAGATGAACCTCTGTACCCAAATCTCGCTGAATAGCCCTCCAGAACTGAGATGTGAACTGAGTGCCACAGTCTGAAATGATAGAAGCTGGGACCCCGTGCAACCGAACAATCTCACGAAGGTAGATCTGAGCTAACCTCTCTGCGCCATAAGAAGTCTGAACCGACAAGAAATGTGCTGACTTAGTCAGCCTATCAACAATCACCCATATGGAATCAAACCCATGAGAAGTACGAGGCAAACCAACAACGAAGTCCATAGTAATCCCTTCCCACTTCCACTCCGGAATGGGAAGTCGCTGCATCAAACCACCAGGTCTCATGTGCTCGAACTTAACCTGCTGACAGTTCAAGCACCAAGATATGAACTCTGCTATATCCCGCTTCATACCACTCCACCAGTAAAGCTGTCTCAAGTCTCTATACATCTTTGCTGTGCCAGGGTGAATGGAGTATCTAGTACAATGTGCCTCATGAAGTATCAACCGAATCAAATCACTAATCCTCGGAACACAAAGTCGACTATCAAACCTCAGAACCCCATCTGAATCTAGAGTAGACCGACTTGTCTCACCCTGAACAACCTGGTCACGAAGATCACACAACTGCTTATCCTCAAACTGACGGCTCTGAATCTGATCAATCAAAGTAGAACGAACCTCAACACTGGCGAGAACTCTGCTAGGATCCGACAAGTCAAGCCTAACCAAACGGTTATCCAAGGACTGGATGTCCCAGGCCAACGGTCGCTCTGAAACTGAAAGAGAAGCTAGGCTACCAGCTCAAGGCATCCGCTACCACGTTTGCCTTGC
>QJPP01002980.1:0-50872 GCA_003996215.1 Jaltomata sinuosa | reverse complement strand
GATAGGGTTGTGGATGTGGATGTGGATGTGGTATTGGTTGCCTTGGGAAGTTTGGAGGGTTGTTTGTTTGGAAGGTGGGTTGTTTGGAAGGTGGGTTGTTGGAAGTTTCGGGTTCGATTTTGTGGAGGGTAACATAGTTGGTGAGCTTTCCCCGGAGTAATGGTGGTGGATTGCACCGATGCTCGCCTTGCCTCCTCATTTTCGACTTGGAGTGTCTTCCCTCTATTCTCATTTTCCACCCGTACCAACCTTTCCTCCATACCTCCTAACTTCCCATTCATTTCCGCCATTTGTTTGGAGAGGTGTGCAAGAACCTCCATGAGGTTCTCCGAGATCTCCCCAATTGGAATTGCATCGTGGTGGGACATGGCACCTACAAAACTCAACAAGCAAGGTTAGTAGTAAAAGGCTCACGTCCCTCGTATGTAACTCTCAACTCACCTCCTGTGGCGTCGTCTCAAAATTGGTAGTGAACTAGCTCCGCTCAATCAACTCAAGGTCACCTATCCTTTGTGGAGGAGTGGATTCTTGTGACTCTTGAAAGAAGGAAGACTTGAAAGACTCTAAACGGACTTGAATCAAGGAATTAATCAACGAAACAAGACAAGAAACGAAGAAGAAAGAAGCACGAAAGAATTCGAACTCAAGAACTAAGTAACAAAAGTAGGAGAAACTACTTGTTGTTGCTTAATTTGGAGAATCAAAGAGATGATTTGATGTTTAAAAACTAGTTAACAAGTAATTAAAGATGTTAATTAGTTGTTAAATAGTTGAGAAATCGAAGAAAATGAGTGTAGAAGAAGAAGTTTGAAGTTCCAACACTTAGAAAAATTTTGGAGTCTTAAAAGTTCCAACACTTAGAAAAATTTTGGGGTTCCAAAATTTGAGACCCCTAAAAAAAACTAAGTATAGAACCTGCAGATTTTTGCTCTCTGAAATTGGGCAACACGCGCTGCTGACGTGGCAGTCCACGTGGATTTTTTTATTTTTTTTATTTTTTTTTATTTTTTTTTTTTATTTTTTAAATTCCACTTGTGGACCCAACAAACATCTTTGACCACTTTGACTTGAAAAAAAATTGGATCAAATGTACCTTTTGGCTTCTTCTTCTTCAAAATGTTCTTGATGAATATCAAAAACACCTAGAACACCAAGAACACACACTAAACACCAATAACTTCAAATGAGTTCGGAATTGGCTCAAATTTTAGGATTAGCTTCCCCTTAACGTAGGGAACAAACCCCAATGGTTTTTAAGCTCCAATTCCTCCTCAATCAATAGACCCACTTTCAAAGTTTGTAAAGCTTCAAAAGCTCAAAACCCTTTAATGGCAACTTCACTTCTACAACTCCAAATCGCATGAAATTTGAAATCTAGACTCAAAAAACACTAGGGAACAAGAATCTAGTGTCAAAAACAAGAAATCAAACAAGAAAATTTTCGGATTTTTTTTTTTTTTTGGATTTTGAAGATATCAAATTCCCAAGACTTAGATTTGTGGAAACAAACCTAAACCTGGCTCTGATACCAAATGATAACGGAAATACAACAAACAAGAAGAAACGAAGGAAAAGATATGAGAATTAATAACTCGGAATTGAAATTATGGGCAACAAGGGGCTAAAACCCTCACCTCCCAATTGATTCCAACAACTAGATACTAATTCAACTCAACTAATGAAGGAAACCTAAATGAAATCCACAAGTGGGAGACCTTCGATTAATTAAGTAAAGAAGTTAAACTAACAATCAAGAGAGTCACCCTAATCACTCACTAATTCCTTAAGGGAATTACACTAAGCCTTACACTAGCAACTACAAGTTTTAGAGTATCAATCTTCAATATGCAAAAACTAGTCTTCCAAATGAAGAAAAGCTACTACTTATACTAGGGAATAAAAAGACACTAGCTATTACAATTTTGCCCTTAATGAAGTAAGGGCCTTGTTTGGTTGCCTTCTTTTGGGAATTCTTGAATTCCCTCTTCCACCTCACTTTAATAGACCACCCACACATTGTATGCTTTCCTTTGGGATTCTTCAAGCTTCTCCAATGCTTCCCTTTTCATGAACATTGCTTGAAGGTCTTGGAGCTCTTTAGCTTGACTACGTGTGAAAGGCCTTGAAGGATAAGTGTCATCCAAGATAGTACCATCCATGCTTTCCAATCTAGTATCATTAGGTCAAGAAATTAAAACCATACCTGCATTTGTGTCTCACTTGCAGGTGCAAGTGACCACTTGCGACCCACAAGCCATGTGCACATGATGATTTTATTAGACTTTTCTCCTAGGTGTTCTGTTTTGGCTTGCGCTCCACCTGTGTTCCATAGGTGAGAACTTGCATTCTGCAAGTAGCACGTAAGTGTCCTATTTTTAACCAACTTAGACCAGGTGTTCTATTTTGACTTGCACTCCACCTGCATGCTGCAAGTGGGCACTTGTGGTCTGCTGGTGTAGCGCAAGTCCACTGCAATGTCCCCTTCGAATCTGTTGAACTTTTTCCCAAAATTTTGCATTCCTACATACCAAAAACAACAAAAGTGAAGTAAAAATAAATTAAATAACACTTGGTTGCCTCCCAAGAAACAATTGATTTAACAATGTGGCACGACAATAGTGCCTCAATGTTCAATGAGTTTTCAAAGGTGCCAAGAATATCGGCAATTTTATATCCAAAGCTTCAGATGTACTTCCTTATTATGGTTACAAAAGCTTCCCTTTGCCATACCTTTAACTCTTTAGAGGTAGAGATCAGATAAGTGTCGTTATGACCAAGATAAACATCCATCAAGCAAGATGGACTAGGCTTGCCATCCTCTCTGGGTCCCTTACCAGTAGCTCCTCACATTTCACAAAACATTCATGTGATGGCTGCCCTCCAGATTCTCCTTCACAATTCATCTAAACCATCTCTTTATTAGTGTTAATCATGGAAACAACTCTAAGATCATCCGGTGGCTTCATCAATTTACATACGTTGAAGGTGACCTCTTCTTTGCCAATATGAAACTTCAACTCTTTGCATTCAACATCAACAAGAGAATGACCCATGGCCAAGAATATGAACCCCAAGATAATGGACACCTCAAAGTCTACTTCACAATCCAAAACCATTAAATTGGCCGAGAGGCTGAACCTGTCCACCTTCACCAATACATCAAATAGAATACCCACCGGGCACTTAATGGACCTGTCCACCATGCGTAACCTCATTGGAGTCGTCTTGGGAGCTCACAATTCTAATCTCTTGAAAATATCACAGGGAATCAAGTTGATGCTTGCCTCTAGGTCGCATAAGGCCTTGGTGAATTTATATACCCCAATAGTGCTAGGAATGGTAAAGGCTCCCAGATCATCACTTTTTGGAGCCAAGTTACTTGCCACAATGGCACTACAATGATGTTACACCTCCATGGTGCCAACCTCGACATGCCTTATTTTTGTTAATACATCTTTCATATACCTTGCGCACCCCCTCATTTGCAATAAAACCTCAATCAATGGGATATTAATCGACAATTGTTTCAACATATCAAGAAACTTTTTGAATTGAGCCTCTTCTTTCTTTTTCATCAATCTTTGAGGAAAAAGGGGAGGACACTTGGGCAATGGCAATGAAGCTTTCAAAGTTTTTCCCCTTTTTCCTACTCAATGTCAATCACCACTTGAGGATTAGAGCCTATCTTTTCTTTTGTCACGATATCGTCAACTTCTTGAGACTCAGATATCACATCATCATACTTGGATCTAATATCATCTTCTAATAAGGGTTCATTTGGCTTCTCTTCCACTTCTGTATTGGCACGCATATTCTTTTCAACCACTATAATTTTGGCTTCATCGACCAACCCATATAGAACTTTTCTGGTTATAGTTACTATGGACATGCAATGACCATCATTCTTTAGATTAGGAAGTATGTCACTCGGTAGTGTGCCATTTATCCTTGGGTTCATTTGAGGCAATATCTGGGTTATTTGAGTTTCAAGATGATTAATAGAAGTCAAATGGAAATTCACAGTTTGAGCAAGGTGGACACCTCACTTTTCAACTCTCAAACACCCATATCCGTAGATTTAACTTTCTTCAAGACCCAAGAAAGCATGTCTTCATAATTTGAGCTTGAGGGATTAATTACCCCTACTTGAAGTTGAGTTACATCACCTTTGGGAGAAGGAACATATGGATTTGCGCTCCGGTGATTATATCTTTCCTTCTCACGGTCCTTGTCTCTCCAACTAGCATCCTGATTTCTTTCCCTTTTATGGTCTCTCTAAGATGCATTCCTCTCTTTGCTCCAACCTTGGTTCCCATCCCTTTGTTATCAAGGGATGTGGTAAGTACCTTGGTAACCCGAGCGAGAACCCACCACTTGATTAGAAATATAATGTGCCTCCTCATCAAACAAAGAATACGCATCATCCTCCTTATGAATCTAGATCCTTGGGCTCCGATATCATTCACACTTTTTACTGTGGCCCCCATTACATTCTTTGAAAGCAACTAAATTTGTGTCATAATATTTTCCATTGTTTCTTCTCTTTCTTTCTCTTTTTTCTTCATATCTTTAGACACAATTGCAAAGGTAACATCCGTTTCCACCTTGGCTTCCCGAGTATGCCACACCCAATTGATCTTAGTCATTCTATTAAGCAATGCCTTAGCAAGATCAAAGGTTTGGTCCATCAATGAACCACCAACCAAATTGTTTGCAATAGACTTAATAATCAAGTCGACCTAGAAATATAAATACATATCACGATTAAATATCACTCCCTTATACTTCTTCCACATATCTGATGAAACCCCTGACACAAACTTTCTCATCCTAGACCTCATGTTAGACACCATCTCAAGAGCATATCAGGATAGTTGTGTAAACTTGAGACCGTACTCTTTCACGCTCATCTTCCCATGTTTCAAATTCATGAACTCTTATGCCTTAGCCTCCTTCACTTCTTAGGGGAAGAAGTGATCAAGAAAGGCATCAGAAAAGTCTGCCCATTCAATTGGTGCAACATCCTCACCCCTAGCATTCCCCCACTGATCATACCATAGATATGCAACATCCTTCAGCAGATAGAAAGCTAGCTCAAATTTCTCTGTCTCACTAACATGCATCACCCTCAAGATATTTTGGATCTCATTGATGAAATTCTTAGGGTCCTCCTCAGTCTTAGACCCTGCGAATTCTGGCGGGTTCATTCGAATGAACTCACAAATCTTGGAAGTGTCAGAAGGATCATGTGAGCTGGAACCAAAGGGGCCTGAATGGCAGGACTGAGATGTCACAAGTTGTACAAGCATCTGGATAGTCTATCTAAACTCGGCATTAGTGATATCTCTCTGTGAGCACAAGTAGTAGTAGTTTTGGGACCCCTCATTGGAATAGCTGGAGTGGAAATCTTATTGCAGCATTTTAGCCATAAACACAAACCCTATTTTGGGTCTACATAATATGGGTCAGAGGTACAACTGCAGCATTATCCCTAGTTGGGACAGTGGCTACGACGGTGGTTCACTTTTGAGGCATGATCTGAAATGCAAAATATTTAGGAGTTAGAAGATTTTGCTTGGAGTTTAACTCCATCGAATGAACTAGAACATGAATAAAGGGAAATACTTCCTAATTCACTATAGCATCCCCTTTATAAGTGTAGCGTGCTACACACCCATAAAAATGATTCTACTAGACACGACTTCATGGACACCCTAGGACACTTAAACTCTGGGCTCTGATACCAAGTTTATCATGACTCGAGCCAAGGCCCTACACATAACAGGTACTCAAAACCATGAATGGCCCTAGAGAACCACTTATCTTATATCTTGAGCATTTAACTAAAAGTGCAGAAGAATCATTTATAAAACAATTGTCTAAGCCATTAAAACCTGATTATGGAAAACTCCAAAAAACGTTTGAAAGGAATTGAAAAACATCTAAACTGATATCAACATAGGTCTACAAAGCCTCTACTAGAATGAGTAAATTTCTAGGCCAGAACAATGCCCCAGCTATACCATAAAACATTAAAATAAAGTCTAGACATAAACTAAATAATGCCTTCTAGTTGATAGAGAGCTCACTAATAGGTGAAGCTGATACGAGTAGTCTTAATGCTGCACAGAAACATTAGTGTGCACCTCGGAACCTATATCAAAATGATGTAGCGTATAGGATAGTTAATATATGGAATATATTAGAATGCAAAATATGGAAGGGAATATAATATAATAAATACATGTGAAACTGAAACTGTACTGAGTAAGGAACATAAATAACAACTGAACAAGAGATTGATTTACATTATTACATTACTTCTGAACTAGATGGTTTGACCAACATCATCTACATAATACACCATGGGCTATGTGGGTCCAATCAACACCCGACTGGCTAAGCCCCAATCTATGTTTATTGTATGAACTGGGATCTAGCTAAATAACATCACCTGAGCATGCATAAATTCTCATAGAGGAAATATCTAAGGCGTCAGGATTCTAGAACAACCAACCCAACATTGGCAAAACCAGATTTTAGGTAGTCAACCAATACAAGTCCACCCCGTCTCGATCAACCATCTAATTATCTTATGCTCATATTTTATTCATGTTCATCTCATATATTACCTTTCAAAAAAGTTGCATCTTTTATCTCATCAGCCCCCATTAAAACATGAAATAATTCATCGCAATTGGTATTGTCATACCAAGACTTACAAGTCAATTAATCATCTTCTAAACTTCACTATTGGTTTCTTTTTAAGAGTTCTAATATCTCAAGAGCAAGATTTATACTTCAAACAATTTATTTAAGATCATTCAAGAAACTAGTTTAAAACCAATAACCATAAAACATTTTAAAAGTAGGTAATTTCCCTAACAAAACTATCGTTAAAGTCATATTCATCTCGAATGTTTTATGCTCGAAATAAAAGAAAGGAATTTCATCAATAAGTTCAAGTTGACAGGATTCATCCCATCCTCAACCCAAAGCATGAATTTAGTAGTAACTTTAACAACCCACAAATCAAAATTTAAAGTAATAAAATAAAAGCTCTCTCTTTTTGGGAATAACATTCACAAAATAGTTTTCTAAATAACTCATCCTTCACTCTAAATAAACATTTGAGATATAGATTAGACATAAAATAAATATGATTTGAAAATACAAGAGAGTGAGGGTAGTTCTACATACCTTAAATTTAGGAGAACTAGTGGTCAAAAAGTGAAGGAATTGACTTGAGTTTTGAGTCAAATCTCCTAGGGTTCTTGCATTTGATTTGGAGGAGATGAAGAGAAATGTTTGAGAGGAATGTAATGTCTAAAATTTGACTGGGGGATAGGGTTTTAAATCTATTAGAGGGTAGGGAATAAATGAGAGATGAGTTTTCCCCTAAGCAAGTCCAACAGCCAAAGGGATTGCCCTTTTGGCTTACTGCAACGTATAGGGCAACCCATGGCACAACGGAACAAGCCAATTGGGAAGTAGCCCTTGGTTTGTTGACTTCCCTCTATTCCTATACTACTGCGGCACCTAGGGCATTGCTGGGGCATTGCAATAGTGCAAAAATTATGTCCCAGGCGTGATTTGATCCTATACAACCCCCATAATATATACAAATCAATCCAAGTTATTTTCCAACTAAATTAGCAGAACAACAAGTTTAATTAAGCATCTAAAACACCTTAACTAAGAACTATGACTTAAACTTAAAACGTGGGGCATTACAGACTTGATGGACAATAACTTGCTTGTACTGACCCATTTCGTTGTTATTAGAAATTCACAATAAGATGAAAGAAATTGAAATTTTTGTGTTATGAAATTGTGTTTATTTAATTATGGTGGGGTTTAAAATAAAGCTAGGTGTGGCTGCCCAATGAGGTTTGTCATAGCGGACCAGAGCTCATCATAGAGGCTCATCATAGCGGACTAAATCCTTATCACGACAAATAAAAGTTTTACTAAGGTAAAGACCACAAGGTAGAACACAGGATTTAATATGTTCAGCTCCTAAACCTAATACAAAAAGGATAACATCTCCTAAAAATGCCCTAGAGCTTTTCAAACCCTAAAAAACCAAGAAAAAAGAGAAAAACTCTCAAAGAGGCTCGATTTCCTCCCCCTCCTCGCGTGATTCTCCCTTTGGCTCCCTAGAACAAGAACAAGAAGCAAGCTGCACGTATTTTAGTAGCAGCTCAACATCGATAGGTTATGGTTTAGTTGGTAGTAAAGACTTTTATTAAGTGACCATGATTATTGTGTAGAGGTTGACAAACACATCATGGTTAGGCCTTTGGGCATGGAGTCTGGATGAGATTTTTTATCTTTAATTAATGTAATTAAAATTTTGTAAAAAGACACATTTATTCTAGGTAAAAGTCAATGTGAATGTGGGTAGGTTAAGGCTATATGATTTTTGAGGCTTAGATATTACTTGTAATGTGATAATGGGAGCCGAATCTAAATGTGAGAGTTTAATTAGGATTGTGAATGGTCAACTTCTAATACAAACTCCTGATTTTTATGTAATTCTTAAGGAACTAATGTAGTTGAATGAATTTTACCTTAGGAAGAAAACTTGGTTAATTGGGAAAATGGTTTGAATTAAAAAAAGGCTTTGTACGACTTCTAGATATGCATAATGGTATTGAGTGGCCGAGTAGTGGCTGACGATGAGCTAATCACGATTAATTAATGTCAATAAAGGTAAGTCTACACCCCATGATGGAAGTCAAGGTCCTTGTGTGTATAGCATGTTAAATTAGAGTTGAGACTTGTTTTAGAGCCTTTATGTGATTAAGTTATATGACTTGTGATTGGTCTTCGGACATGCTTGAATAATGGATTATTCTCGTATTGTACGCTTGAATGAATAAGCAATGCATATGTAAAGCCAAATAAAAAACTAAAATGATTAAGTGTACGTGTAATTAGTGCATTGTGATGCATCCCAAGGGATAGAATTGGAACCATGGGTTCATTAATATTATGGTAGAGCGGGTACTATGATCCGGTACAGTACATGGACACCTAGGGCCCCCTGCAAGTCATAGATTTGGGCAAAAATAAGTCCCCTAGCATTTGCGTACATTATTACTTTCTTAGTTGTGGTTACTGTGAGTTGGAAATATACCTGATATGGTTGAGATACAAATATTATAGGTTTGAGAGATTGAGTGGACATGAGGTCCACACCAAGTCATTGGTTTCTTCTGATTTGAGTATTTAGTGTGATTTGATATATATATAGTTATCTTTGATTATTGATGGTTGTATTTGATAAATATTAGGTTCTTGGTGGTTATACTGGTTATGATGTAATAATTGTGGTGTCCTTGATCATTATTTGGCTAAGTCTGAATGGGAATTTAATGGTTTACTTATAACAAAATCTAGGTGAACTTAGGAAGTGGGCAAGAGCTTGTAATAATAACAATGGATTGGGTATGATCGGGTAAGTAGTGTGGTGTATAATTGATAAGGGTAATGTGTGTCATATAGAGTACCTTGTGATGATGCTAAGGGTCATAGACAACTATTAAGGTTGATCAAAACCTAAGGAGAACTAGTTTTATGAGGCATAATGGAGTCAGTATATGGTGTGCGGTTGACGTGTGCTTTTGTTGGAACTTTTGATATAAGTAATGATATTAAGATTATATGTTGTATGTTGATTTCTATATATTAATTATGTGATCGAATCTTGGTCGACCGATGATACCTACCAGTATGTGTGGTGTATTGATAGTACTCTTGCTACACCTTTAGGTGTAGATATGTGCCAGATTGACTGAAGTCTCATTGCATGGCTTGAAGAGTCTCTACCATCAGCTTTCGTATCTTCTACTCCTTAGAATGTAAGTTGAGTCCTTATTTGTCATGTCCTTCTTTAATAGCTCTTGTACAGGTCTAGACCAGGTTTTGGAGAAAAGGTTGTATTTTCAATTTTTGAAATAGTAGCATGTAGTTCAAGTTTTGCTATCTTATGAGTACCAATTTCACTTATTATTATTGTTTGGTTTGTTTTAAAATACTTTCACTAATCTTGTTGGGTAAATAAGGGGTTCTCTTATAGAGTTAGAATTGAGTAGGTTCCCGCACGACTTATCATGATTTGGGTCATGATAGTTGGTATCAGAGCCTAGGTTACCAGTCTCCTGAGTACAAGAGCAATGTCAAGTAGACTCTTGGGATTAGTGTGTTGACGTCCACATTAAATCTTCAGGAAGCTATGAGAAATTTAAGAGTTGTTTCACACTCTTCTTCCTTAATGTGCAGTCCCAGTCTATTGTTTCGCCGAGTTGAGTTTAATTGATATCTAGTCGATTCCAATTGGTATCTCAACAAGGATAGTTGGTACTTGAAGGTATCCAATTAGTATCTAGACAATTCCAATTGGTATCTGGGATTCAGCAGTCATAATAATATATTGGATATGCGGTATGTGATGATAATGATGTGCATAGTTGTTGATAGATGAGACCATGATTTGATTGTTATGTGCTAAGGTGAATTCGAATTATTGATTTTTAAAAGCAGTAATAAGATTGTTATTTGGTGAAATTATGAAAAACCATTGTTTGAATTTATAATATTGTGGGTTCAGGAATTGAAAGATAGGTAAGAGTGCATGCTTGTGGCAAGGATTTTAAAAATGCTCTAGTTCTAGTAGTGTTCTGCCCGAGTTCTAGAAGCAGCGGAACTCCTCTCATCACAGCAGCCTGGTTTCGCATGGAAGGGCTGACTGTGGAGAGCAATTATTGTAATAGCAAGCCACTACTCACCGTGGCAGATCACCAAATTGGAACATCGATTGCCACAGTGAGATGGCCAAAAATAGAATGCTTAGTTCCATATCCCTTGTTTTGAGACTTCACTCGTATGAACAATTTCAAGAGTTAAAAACATACGAAGTCAATTTCATAAAAAGTACCAGCCTATAAACAAGACCACCATCCTTTGAGTGCCACCAACGACACTCATAATCCAAAATGACAAAAAATAAAAGATTATCCAGCAGTGCAAAAAAAAGTAAAGGATTGTCTAAAAGGGACCCTTCAAGGACGAGTAAAAATAGTGTAGTAAGAAGGGATCAGGGGTGGGAAATGCTCTAGCCGCTCCATCAGCTCTCGGCACTCGAGTTACTGGATTCTTCCTCATCTAGCCACTGAGGAAGGAGAACTCTTGGGCATCCTCTCATCTCACCTTGGGAATCTTCTTACCCAAAGTGAATTTCTTGACAAGGGACTTGATCCCCTTCCACATTCACATCAGTAGATTATCTCGAGAGCGTCCCTTCTCTCTCTCTTCATCCAACTCTTCCTAGAGCTCTACATGGGCTTATGCCAGGGACTCAAAAGAGGAATGAGGGGATTAAGGTAATTGCAACTTTCGATGGTCTGGGGGGTTAGGAGGAGGCACCATTTCTAATAGAATATGTGGAAAGCCCTCCAACATAGCTTTCACTGCAGCCACATCCACCCCTTGTGACTCTAAGGTAACCTTTACCGGTGCCAAAATAGTCCCCACTCCATCCGTGCATTATTGTTGTTTCTCCCTCCCACAGACTCCATCTTCCTATTCTTCCTGTTGTGACTAGGAGCTCCCTTCACCCTCAATGGTTCAAAGCCCTTATCAATGCTAGTGATGTGGTCTGTGGGCTCAATAGGCATATTTTCCCACCTGCGCAAGTTAGAAATCAGTGAGGAAAAGGGGAGGTCTTTGGTATGAAGTGTCTCCACTCCTCCATAATTCTTGCCCCTGCATTTACCGGCACCCCATCTAGTAAGCAAGCCACTACCAAGGCTCAGGGATAGGTCACGTCTAAAGTGTTGCTAGAAGGACAGATCCTCCAAGCTACTAGGATTAGCCACCTTCGAGTGTAAAGAGTGAAATAGATGCTATTAATCCTCGTCTGATGGTCGGCCTAAGGAATTGAACCCTTGTGCTCCTCTAACACCAATGTTCTCACCAACCGTTGTATGTCCTTGGCATCCCTCTGTGCCTCGTATTCAGAATCAAGGGATTCGGCAACCCTAAGGTCTCATTGATATCCACATCTAAAATCCCAATGCTTTCACCCTGGACATAGATAACGGGGTTCAGGGAGATGCAGTTAATAGTACAGAGGTGGGCATAGAACTCCCTTACCCAATTCTCATTGACCTTTTCGGGTATCTGCACTAGCGGTAACTATTCGATGTCCCTCAACTTATTGTAGAACTCCAACGCCTCCTCTTCTATATCCAATTTTCTGAGATTCCTCCTTATGCCAAAACCTAGGAAGCTCCTATCTAGAATAAAATCCCTGAGCCTCAGGTCCAAGTACCATTGTTGGCTTTGCGTATTCGCAAATCTTATGAAATTCATATCTTCATTTTCGCCATCTTTTGGTCTTTATTGAAGGAAAAGTAATGGTATTACTCCATATGTTCAAATATATACAACAAGGATTAGGTAAGGAAGTTATAATGTCAAGAGGAATCAGTTGGGAAAAGTTTTTTCAGTACTGCACAGCTTACATCCTTGTGTCTCATTGTGGGGGGAGTCATCTCATCACAGGCGGGCGGGCAGGAAGGCGCGGCTCCCAGACGCAGAGGCGCGCATGGAGGCATACGCCTTGGCGCCACATCAGCAGGAAATAACAACAGCAACATGCCATGGCAGATTTTCAAGCGGTGGGACCCCAGGAATGCATCCGCAGTCCTGCGACCACAAATAAGCTAAGTTACTCAACTAGAAACAATGTTCCAAACTCAATAAAATCAATGAAACTCCCATTAGAGGTCGATTTAATGAAAAATGGGCCCCGCACCCAAAATCAACCTTTAGGCCAACTATTCCAAAATAGAACCTAAGGGCCAAAATCATGTTCGCCCTCTAGCCTGAACTCAACATTCTAGACCTAACATTGCTGATAGAATTTCCATCAGAGGTCGTTTTCTCCAAATTTTGACCAAAGTCAACCATACAAGCCCAATTGGCCCGAAAACACAGAATGAGAGAGAATTCCATGCTGAAAAGTTCCCAAATCTCGACCAAGGGTCCAACCAGACCAAAGCCCATGCTCTGGAGCTAACGAAACTATCAGAATTTGATTTTGAGTACGATTACTAAGAAGGTTAACCGAAGTCATCGATTTTCTAATTTAAAGTTCTAAAATGGGAAAACGACCATAAAGACCAAACAGACAGCCCGGACACTGAATTACTGGTCCTAGTAAGCCATAAATGACTTGGGGCCTCTATAAGCAAGCTCTAACAGTACAAAGAAGGCAAAAACACAAGAATGACCGGAAGGGTTACTACATCATCCACTACAAAAAAGAACTTTCATCCGCAAAAGTCAAGAAAGAAGGAAACAATAGAAACTCAACACTTACGGATACAAAGCCCGCACTACTCTCTCTGAAAACCCGGGTAGCCTCCTCGACCGGATGGCACACAAAGCCAAAGAAATGCAACCAAGCCTTAAATCCCTACTAGCCAAGCTAGATTACAACCTTTAACTCCAAAACTCCAAAGGCCTATCAACCAAACCAAACCTTAATAATATCATCCGGAATGCGCCGACACCAAAGGAACCAACGCGATCAACACACAGAACTTAAATCACACAGAACTTAAATCCTTGATACAACAACTAAGTTTACCCAAAAAGTCACCAACCAAAACCTCTAACTTATAAACTCATAGATTCACAAACCCTTTATACTAACCTGAACCCTTTGCACCATGATCACGAAGATTCACACAAGTCAAACACTTTATCCACCCTCGAAACATCAACTGAACCACCGGAGATCCATAGTTCCCTCTATGCTCAACCTCGAACGAAGTCATCTTTATACTAAAACTCTATCCAAGCCAAGATCTAGTCAACCATCCCTTCGATATATGATATACCAACCTGAAGCATATTTTCAAAAACTACAACACTCTGCCCTTGCTGACCATCAACCAACAGACGGATACCTTTGCTAAGATCAATCCCGATACCTGAACCCAACTGAACCAACCATCGGATCCCAACTCTAAATAGCATACCAGGGTCAAGAATGACATGGATAAATACCCTAGGTCAAAGGAGAAATATCCCAATTGTCGAACAAACCAACCTCGCTGAGCCATGCTAAGTCTAAATCAGCTGGAAGAGAATAAACTAGGGTGACCTGCCCAAAGAACCAAACCAAAACCAAAACCCTGCAAGGAGTGTGGTAAGCCTACCACGAAGACCATAGACAAAAACTAAGCTCCAAGCTATAGAAGTACCGCTGCTGCTCCAAATACTAAAACACCATTCAGATTGGAAATCATCTCACTAGTCTCAGCTAAGAAAAAAGTCCACATGCCACGGATATCAAGTCGAAAACTCTGTAGGCAAAGGAAAGGATGTATGTAGCCCAAGGTCGCCATCTAGCTATTGGAAACTTCATAAACCTTCAACTCACTCTTTTGGCTCAATACCACTCGGTCTACCGTACTAGTACACAAACCACCAACTCTAAAATCATTCCATTATACCACAACTCTTGACCCACACTGGCTGAGTTTGATCAACACTGGAATCCCATATAATAGAAAACCTCTCAAAGAATCATCCAAATCAGGACTCTATCTCTCTAAACACCAAAGGCAACCATTAATATCAAAGCACCATTAGAATCCAAAATAGCCCGCTAGTCTTAACCCATACCACCTGATCATGCATACCACATACAATCACTGATCCTCGAACTGACGCTGCTAAGTCAACCTAATCAAGGTAAAATGGGCCTCAACTCTGGCAAGAACTCAGTTGGGATCTGACATGTCCAGCCTAATTAGATGGCTAGCCAAGGACTGGATGTCCAAGGCCAACTGTCACTCTGAAAATGAAAGAGAGAAGCCAAGTTGTCTGTACTCACTGCCTTTTAGCTCAAAGATGTTGCGCCCGAAGAGAACTTCCCATGAACCATATGAAGTAACCTGATAGCCTACTATTCCAAAACCCAACTCTAATTGCCAAACAATACCTCTATCAAACCCTTGAGTAGACTCATCTTCCACCGATGAACACTATAGAAACTGGAGCCAACTAGGCTCTGCATACACAATTTTTCCAATCCATAGATACTACTGAGACTTGGGTCATCAAAAGAATATAAAAAGGAAAGTGCAGTCAGTTCAACAAGCTCCCAAAAGCAGTACTAGAAATTGTCACTACCTCGATCTCTTACTAGAAGGAAATCTGACCTCGAATTCATCTAAGGAAAATGCCATTGCAATATATAGTCGGTCGAATCAAGTCATCCACACACAAACCAAAGCATACCCTCAGTTTCCACTTCAATCAGCTACTAAAAACCCATACATACAAACAAGGAGTCATCTCCCTCCTTTTTCAACCAAGGCAGAACCCTTTCCAAAGATACACTAAACTCAACAAACTCTTCTTAGAAGATCCTGGAGCTTTTCCCTTAGCTCCCACTATTCTACTAGCAACACTTGATAAGGTAGGAAAGAATAGGTCGAATGGAAAACTCAACCACAATGCCACAGTCAAAACACAACCCAAATGAAACTGGGGAAAATAAGAAAATCAACTCATACAAGACTTGAAACTGAAGAAAACAAAGAAGGGAACCCATAAAGCTACCAACTTCCCAAGCTAATCAAACAAAGAGGGTCGACTCTAACACCTCAGGAATAAGCAAAACCACCTAGTATCCACTTGCAGAACCAACACCATTCTCCTTAAGACAAAACCACTTTCTATGATACACTGCTACCGGCACCACACCACACAACTAAGAGACTTCCAGCAAATGCTAGATAATGACCTAGGCAACAACCACCCAAGACTGCTAGGAAAGAACAACTCTAATCCCTAGGACCCCAAGGAAACTGGAAATAAAACCAACCAGGAAAACATGCTATCAAGACCTTCCCACAATTCACAATCCCGAGTAGTCACCTCTCAAGGATAGCACACCGCATCCACTACTAAAAAGAATTGATCTACCAAGAAATTACACACATAAATACTACAACTCAGATAGTAATACAACTAAACAAGTAACAAGTAGGCATATAAGCATATACACGAGAATGGTTGTATTCACAAAGCAAAAAATGTCAGCACTAGTTAATGAAAACAAAAGTCACACCTGCCACAATGATATTAGGAACCTCCATCTCTGGCCTACCAAGAGGGGCATCGAACTAACAATGTCTATCTCTGGACTGAATAGTCGATGTTGAAGGCTCAACCATCCCTTACTGGGGACAACCTTTAAAATAGTGACCAATCACCCCACAACTATAGCAACCCAAAAAATCCCTACTCTGATACACAGTGCCTGTCGACTCTGGATGGATAACTGAACCACCTGGCTAAAAGCCACCTATAACCATCTGGGGACAACCCCTACTACTCTGCACAACACCTCTAGCCGGTGGCACTAGAACCTTGGAAGATAGAACCTGATGACCCTACTGACTGAAAGGTGTGATTGTGGGGCAATCCCTAGAAAAGTGCCTATGCTCACGGCACTGAATACAACTCCCACTAGATGAAGCCAGATAGAGATCTCTCACTGAACCTGACTGGCTACCATGACCTACACGCCCTCAATACAAACCTCAAAGAACCTAACATGCACCGTGTCTACTCTACTCAACATGCTCCGTACATCTTATAATGCTCAAATTAAGCTCCCCAAGTTGGAGGTCACAATAATTGTCAGAGCAAAACAATTTTTTAATTCCCAACGAGTGTCGGGGACGTACCCAAGGGAACAATGTATTCACAATCGATCTAATAGAGAATCCAAGCAACTTATTTAATTTAAATTAACAAAAAGGGGAAAAGATATCTAAAATGGGGGGTTTTAGACTAAAACTAAAGATAAAAGAAAATCAAATAAAAGATCGATTGATCAATGGCTTTCACCTTTCTTTTTCCAATCAAGGATAACATGGGAAAATTGGGAATGGGAATTCAATTCATAAGACTTGCACCCGATTAACACGTGGGTAGTCTTAGCTAAAGGTATGCCTAACCATTTTTCGACCAATCAAGCATATATCTTGTGTGTTCTCTCAAACCACCATGAGTAAGCAATAACAAACCAATTTAACTTGGGTGAGTTGGGTTATCTCTAACCCCACCTCTTAGATGGGAGTTTTCGGCAACCAAACTATCTCTAGCCTTGGTCTAGAGTGGAAACCCCAAATCCCCACTATTGAATCTTCCCAAATTAGGGAAATTCTCTCTCAAGCAAAAACCCAAATTAGAAGGCTAAGTCAATGTTTGTAACCATTGACTATAAATTCAAGCATGGAGCATTCAATAGACCCAAATAATCAAACAAGAGTAAAATCTATATACAAATTCAATACCCAAACAAGTATTATCTCTAATACAAACCTAAATCTCAATTCAATAGTTACACCGATAAAATAGCTATTAAGAACAAGAGTTGAAGAATGGAAACTAAGTATTTTACAATAAAGAGAATCCAAATCTTCACTCATATGGTAATGGTTGATGAGCTTGCCTTGCAAGCTTGCCAAAAGTTGTGAGAATAGCCAAAGATAAGTTTCAAGATGGCTTGGAGGTGTTTTATGTAGATTGGGGTTTTCAAGGATATGAAATGACCAATTGGGCCTTTACTGGAATTCGTCACTGAATTTTAGTCGCAGGGGCGACACTTGTGGCGCAGGGTCATGGTCGCTGTGGCAGCCTAAATGGAGCAGGTGTGCCTATGGAATTTTGGCACAAAGGTCACAAGTGCGCCCTTGGATCTGGTCCTGCGAGAGGACCGTTGTTCCTCCTTGAGCGCAGGGGTGGCTGACCTAGTACTTCAGTGGAGTCTTCTCCCTTTTTCTCCAATTTTCATCCCTTTTGCTCCACTTGTTCCAAGTATCCGCAAAAACATAAATCACCTAAAATATACCCAAAATGTGCCATAAGTGATCTCATATCATCATTACAAGACATAAAATCATAAGAAAAGAGATATAAATAAGTGGTAAATCCACCACTTATCAACACCCCCAACTTAAGTTATTGCTTGTCTTCAAGCAAATTTGCAATCAAACCACAAAAAGATTCCAATTTCTTTAAGCACAAGGGCCATCCTCTTCTATTCACAACCCATTTTTCAATTTAAGCACCATAGATATGATGTCGGTTGATACTAATAATTAGTCAATCACAAGCGAATGCTCAACACAACAATCCCCTCATTTTCACAAACATTTTTTAGAGTTGAAAAAGACTTATAAATATGACCAAGTAACAACAACCAATCCTCAAGAAATGACTTATGACCACTAGCACTAATCATGCTCATTTGATTCCTTTTTGGGAAGTAACAACATCACCGCTATCTAAATTCGCATGCCCTCACAACAAATAAAGTCCCCAAAACACACTATTTACAACGATAAAAAAGGGACAAATGCACAACGCTCACACTCACAGAGAACCTCAAGTACAAACAAGTATCAAACCATAAGCTTGCGCTTATTTTCATTCATCACTAACTCAAAAGCAATCGGTTGGAGATCTTAAAGGACTTTTCTAAGCTTGTAATGTAGGCTAGGGGAAGGGTAGGATAGCATATTGGATTAGAGTGACTACCTTCTCCTTAAACACTACACAACATTTTCAATTTGAAACCAAAGCCATTTCTTTTCATTTTCATTTAATAAAAGGCAACATGTCACTCAATTCACATGATGCTCCACTTTTCTCATTCTACTCACCTTGGAGGATTCACTTTCTTTCCTTTCTTTCTTCTTTTCCTTTTATTATTGCTTTCCTTTAAAATTCATTTTTCTTTTTGAGCAATTCTTTTTAGGATTCAACCACAAACCAAGTTATACTCACTTTACTCCTCCAAGGTATTTCTTCATCACCCCAACATAGGCTTTTAGCCTAGATTTCACACTTGTAGAGTTCAAGGAGGGATGGGATCAGAAGAGGGATTCATTTTCAAAATGGTTCAAGGCTTGTACTAAGGTTTCCAAAGAAGAGGTATTAGGCTCAAGAGGGGTGACTAGTGATACAATTTGATTGCAATGGTGGTCTTTAACGGCTAAGTAGGCTTCAACAATCACAAAGAAGGCCTAAGGTAATTTCTCCAACCAACACAAATATGACTAGCATTAGAATGACTAACCGGTCAAGTTCTAGATGACACAAGCAATCATGAGAATTATTCAACCAAACTCACCACATATGGCATGCGAATTATTCAAGAAGGATCAATGTTCTTCCTATCAAGGATAAATGGAGCCATATTTTGCATCTATGTAATCACTAATTGGTCAAAAGTCACAAAAAGATCAAAGGCATTGTCACAAGCATCATTCTTTGCTTTCCAACTACATCACAAGTTTTTTTTCCGGAGAGGTATTCTCAAAACTCAATTCGTATGCAACACTAAATCTATTAGTACAAATCAATTCATTATCCAACTTATCTCAAAAGATGACGAATTGCCCTTAAGAATGTCGTCACTAAATCTATCATAGGGCCAATTCATCTATCTAAATCGATATGGTACACCTCCACGCATAAGCAATCTCATCTATCATAGCGGGTACTTAGACTTCCCCTTGCTTCAAACACCAAACAAAGCAACGATTTTCCCTTAAGAATGTCATCACTCAATCTATCATTGGGAATCATCACTCAAAATAAACCAAAAATGACTAATCCAATGAAATTTCAAACAACACAAAACCCGACGAGGGAAATATCCAACATGGTCAAAACATCACCCCCAACTAAAAAGTAAAGCATGGTCCTCAATGCAAAATAAAGAAATGAAAGACAAGGGTAAAAAGTGTGGGGCTCCCTGGAGTCTGCATCAGACTGGCAAATTCAGGAGTATGTTGCACCATGCTAAGTAGAGGCCTGCACCTCATCATTATCATCCTCCTCACTCTCTTCCTCAGACAGGAAAGAGTACGCCTTACTGTCATCATCTTTGGACACTGGGATATTCTTGCTCAATTATCTCCATTTGAAGATGGCTTTGATACCTCTCTATATTTTGACCATGAATTTGTTCCTCTTCTTGTTCTTTTTCTTCTCATACTCAAAATCTTGCTAAAGAGCTGCATGAGCCTTGACAGACTCAATAAAGGCCTGCTCAAGTATCCCTACTAAGGCTGTCACTGTGATAATGGAATTGGCATGTTGCTTCTGTGCCTCTAAGTATGACTGCATCTCTGCTCTGGTGAATAGATCGGCTGACCGGTGCTGGCTGTGTAGAGCTACTGGGCATCTGACTCATGATCTCCCAGATGGAAGCTAACTGAGAAGTAATCAACCCAAAGGGGCCCTCAGCTTGAGTACCCTGAGAGGAAGAATGTGGCTCCACTACTATATCAATCTTTCTCTTCTTATTATGTAGCGCGCCTCCTTTCCCATGCACCTTCAATGGATGGTAAACTTTCTCAGGTGCCACCCATTTATCCCCAGGACATTCAAGAACCTCAGCTAATCGACACAGCTCAGTAATCAATGAGGGGAACATCAAGGTAGGGTTGTCCTAAAGAAAATACTTCTTTAGCTCTCGGACCATATAGTGATCGACATTCATGGGAATGCTATCAAGAATGGAAGCGATCATCCTAGCCCAAAGAGGAGAAACCCCAGATTTATGCCCAGAAGGTGACACACAGCTACAAATGATCTCAAGCCACATCCTCGCCTCAGCTGTGAAAGTCTTTAATGATATGGAATTGAGAGTGCTTTCCCAACTCTCTATCGCTCCCTGAGGACACAACTTAGACACCAGCCAAGTGCCTAAACATGAATCCTTTTGTTTCATAGGCTCAAATGGATTGTTGGGCAGCCCATAATGTGCATTAATCTGTTCCAGCCCAAATTTCACAACTTTCCCCCTAATGATGAGTTATGGGTTGCTGAAGTCCGTATGATTTAAGTTTGCATAGAAATACCTCACCCATTCCTCATTTGCATCACAAGGGGTAGATATGAAACATGTCCATCCTGTAGTCAAAATACGCCCATAGAAATCAGGGAGACATGCCTCTAAGTTTGTATCATCTATCCCTCTTTCTGGCTTAATCTTTTTATCAAGGAGGTTCTTGTAGTACCGACATTGATAGTCAAAGTACATGAACCTTAAGGTGTCATATGGTTCTTCCACAACTTCCCCCTCAATTGCATCACCCAAAGGTTAATTATCAACAAGGTCATGATCTATTTTTGAAGCTTGAAGTACCTAACAATGTGGAATAAAGTTAGAAGGAGTGTATGAGCGTGTTCAGCAATTCAAAACCAAGAATGTGGGCTAAAGAAATATTTTTTTTAGACTTCGGGAAGACACGGAAGCACCACTATTATTTTGCAGAAAATCTACCAGTAGCCGCACCTGCAAAAAATTTCATCGCAGTTGCAGTGGTGCACCGACGATCTTAACCAGTGCACCTGTGCTTCCTTGAGTTTCCATGACTGTGAGCTGCGGCCTGATGAGCACAGGCACAACAATGGCCCAGCACCTTCAGGACCACACCTGCAGCGTCCTCTTCTTTGGCGGAGAATTTCAAACTTTACACCATTGTTCATACTATATGCTTAAGCACTCAGAGATTCACATTTATAAGAGCAGGATTCAAGATTAAATGGAACAAGACACATACATTGAGGATTTATAGGGGGGATCGAATTTGGACCTTGAGACCCTTTTCTTTCTTGCACAATCAAAAGCTTCTTCCCTTTTTCTCCTTTGAAAATTCTCTTGTGTAGTAGTGGGGAAGTGCAGTGTGTGAGAGTGAGAGAGAATTAGTGAGAGATTATTGAGTTGAGAAGAGAGAGGATGGGAACAGTTAGAGAGAAGTGGGGCATTTTAAAGGGTGTGTGCTTTTTTAATTTCTTCCAACAAGAGTCGACAGGCGCACCTAGCGGCAGGTGCTTCATCGCCCCTGCGTCACCTTGGACGCACCTGCATCGCCGCAGCTGCATCAGTTTCACTGCAGCTGTCCCTCACCTGGAAAATTCTGCCAACATTTCTCAACTTATTGGTTTGAGGTGCGACAGTTGATGGTGAGAAATGCACCGACTTCGCAAGTTTCATCATTTTTGGTAGATTTACTATTTTGGGGTGCGTTTGCATGTGCGATGGGCACATTCCTAGGTGCGGAATGCACCTATTTCTCACACTTTAACCCTCTTGGCAGCGTCACTGTCTTGGGGTGCATTTTCATGTGTGATGCACACACTTAGATGTGCGTTCTCACCCCATTTAGCATGTCATTTTGGCACCCTTTTTGGTCCTTGATTGGATTTTTAAGATGCCTCCACTTCTCAACCTTCCCAAACAACTCAAAAAGACTTGAAACTTTATGGATTAGTCAAAAATCTACAACTAAGCTACTCTAATAAAGAAAGAAAAAAAATTAAACCTTCAAAATTTGAAATGATGGGTTTCCTTCCATCAAGCGCATAATTTAACGTCGCGGCGCGACATAAGCTACCTCACCCTTTGGATCTCCACTTGGAATATTTGCACCTTCGACCCTATTTTGAATCAAACTTCCGGTGACAATCACGGTGTAAAGGTGTGAACATGAGAAGGCCATTCTCTTGATTTCACATTTTGCACTTTTTGGCCTTCAAGTGAGAAAGGTCGCTTTGTCCCCTTGCAACAACAAACTTGAAACCGGTAAAACCTTGATTCACCCTCCTTCCAAGGTCCTCCAAGAGCTTGATTACTTTAACTTTGCTCCATTCAACTAAACTCAAGGTTGAAGAGTGGTTGGAGTCGGATTTGGGCATCTCCACCTTCAATCTTTTTTCATTCATCATATCCTCACTTTTGAATGTACTAGAGTCTTTCAAGATGAATCGTTGGACTTTTCCTTGCAACTCTAGTATCATTCGCTTAATCTCGGCATCACGAGTCATATATGATATAGTTGGTTGCCTCAACACCTTCAATTCATGAGCATTCCTTGTGTCTTCTTCTTCAATAGGGGGTAACTCAAAACCACTATCCACGTTCGTGCATGTGCCAATTCGAGCATTCAGGTTAGTATTAAAGTTTTGGATAACAATTTCAAGTCGCTCTTCTTTTTTCTTTCTCTTGACAAGCCTTTTCAACAATATATTGAACATTGGTAGCATTATTTCACATTGTTCCCTATAAGACTCAAGTTGGCGAGTTAGGTCCAACATCCATTCCAAGCTCACCACCACCTAACACAACTTTTTCCTCTTATTGGGGTTCCACCACCACTGGTACAAACTCACTCTCGGGGGATGTCATATTTTGCAAATCTTCATCATTATCCTCAAAGTGAATTTTATGGAGTTCAATGTTCTAAATTTGTTCATTTGCTTGGCTCGGAGGGTTTTCTTCATCAATATGGCCACAAGGAGTGGATAAATTTGCCGTGAGTTTCAAGGCATATTTTTTCCCCTCTTCTTCTTTAGCTCTTGCATCCATAAAGTCTTGCTTTATGGATTGCACACACTCCTCTATGATGTCTTGCTTGGCCAAGATGGTTTGCACCATGGCATATAGGCTCTTCGGGGAGGTGTCTTCTCCCTAAACCTGAGCAAGAGGCGTGGACAAATCCGCCATGGATTTCGAAGCACATTTTCTCTCCTCTTCTTCTTTAGCTCTTGCATCCACAAAGTCTTGCTTTATGGACTGCACACCCTCCTCTGTGATATCTTGCTTGGAAAAGAGAGTTTGAACCATGGCATATAGGCTTTCAAGGTAGGTGTTTTCTTCATCAACTTAAGCAAGAGGCATGGACAATTCCTTCATGGATTGAGTGGCAAGATTTCTCTCCTCTTTTTATTTCATTCTCATGCCGACCAAGCCTTGCTTTATGGATTTCACACCCTCCTCTTAGGTTTCTAGTGAGTCCAAGAGGGTGTGGAGCTTTGCATACATACCTCCTTCGCTTGCTATGTCATGGTTCCTATTAGGATCACAAGCACCACTAGCAACATGGGTAGCATAAGAGGGGGGAAGAGGTTGGTCATTGGGGCAATTGCTCCAATGTCCATCACGACCACCACACAAATAGCAATTGTGCCCATCATAGGAACATGAAGGTGAATACCTCTCTCTCCTAGGGCAAATCTTACATTTCCGCCGAAGGTGGGGTCCTCCACAATAATAACAAGGATCAAAATAACAAGGGTTGCAACCACCAACACCTCTATCATTTCAAGATGCCATGAAATCAATCTACAAAATAAAACTACACAAAAGAAAAATAACTATTCACAAAATTGAACTACAGTAAGTAAATTCAAATTCTAAACTAACTCAATACGCTAAATTGTTACCTGGCAACGACGCCATTTTTTATAACGCTCAAATCGTGCTCCCCAAGTTGGAGGTCACGACGGTCGTCAGAGAAAAACAAAATTTATAATTCCCAATGAGTGTCAGGGTCGTGGCCATGGGAACAATGTAGTCGCGATCGAGCTAATAGAGAATCCAAGCAACTTATTAAAGTTCAATTAACAAAAAAGGGAAAATTTATCTAGGGGGGGGGGTAGACTAAAACTAAGGATAAAAGAAAATCAAATAAAAGATAGATTGATCAATGGCTTTCACCTTCCTTTTTCCAACCAACGATAACAAGAAAGAATTGGGAATGGGAAATCAATTCACAAGACTTGCACCCAATTAACATGTGGGTAGTCTTGGCTAAAGGTATGCCTAACCGTCTTTTGACCAATCAAGCATATATCTCATTTGTTCTCTCAAACCACCATGAGTAAGCAATAACCAACCAATTTAACTTGGGTGAGTTGGGTTATATCTAACCCACACTCTTAGATGGGAGTTTCTGGAAACCAAACTATCTCTAGCCTTGGTCTAGAGTGGAAACCCCAAATTCCCACTATTGAATCTTCCCAAATTAGGGAAATTCTCTCTCAAGCAAAAACCCAAATTAGAAGGCTAAGTCAATGTTTGTAACCATTGACTATAAATTCAAGCATGGAGGATTCAATAGACCCAAATAATCAAACAAGAGCAAAATCTATATATGAATTCAATACCCAAACAAGTATTATCTCTAATACAAACCTAAATCTCAATTCAACAATTACACCAATAAAATAGCTATTAAGAACAAGAGTTGAAGAATGGAAACTAAGGATTTTACAATAAAGAGCATCCAAATCTTAACTCCTATGGTATTGGTTGATGAACTTGCTCTCCAAGCATGGAAAAAGTAATGAGAATAGCCAAAGATAAGTTTCAAGATAGCTTGGAGGTGTTTTATGTGGATTGGGGTTTTTAAGGATATGAAATGACCAATTGATCCTTGACTGGAATCTGTTAGCCGCACTTGTGGAATTTTATCCGCAGGTGCACGGCTGCAGGGGCGACACTTGTGGTGCAAGGGCGTGGTCGCTGTGGTGGCCTAAATGGCACAGGTGAGCCTATGGAATTTTGGCACAAAGGTCGCTGGTGAGACCTTGGATCCGCTCCTGCAGGAGCGCCGTTGTGCCTCCTTGAGCGCAGGGGCGGCTGACCAGGTACTTTAGTGGAGTCTTCTCCCTTTTTGCTCCAATTTTCGTTCGTTTTGCTCCACTTGTTCCAAGTATCAACAGAAATATAAATCCCCTGAAATATACCCAAAACGTTCCATAAGTGATCTCATATCATTATTAGAAGACAAAAAAGCATTAGAAAAGAGATATAAATAAGTGGTAAATCCACCACTTATCAACAACCACCTTCTGAAACCTGTTGAGCCATTGAAACTGGCCTGCTAGATACGAAGCAATGGAACTGATCTCTACTAGAGAATCCCTTACCTCAAGTCCGAGAACAACAGAAACTTTCCTGACAATGATGCCTCTTAGCACTACATCCATATGCCTTGCTACATAATCCCTCTATAGCCCGAGCATGATCAACCACTTGGAGAAAGGTAGTCCCAACTTTAACCAAGTGCTCAATCGCTAAATGAAGTGGTGAAATCAATCCTTCAACAAAACCCTGAACTCTTTCAAACTCTGTAGGCACAGTCCTAGCAGTGTGCTAAATTACCTTATGAAACTTTGCCTTGTACTCCAATACTCACATACAACCCTAATGGAGAATTGAAACCTCAAACCTAACTAAAACACCACTCGAAGAACCGTGTACTGCCCCTACTTGGGTTACTTAAACACCCACAGGAGGACTCGGAGTCCTAGCCATGGTGCCTTGAAGAACTAGGGTAGCCATAAATCCTATCGGAGGCTAGCCTGTCCCCAAACCCCCTGGCTGATATGGTATTTTATCACTCTGAAGTCCTGGAACTAACAAAAGCACTGAAGCAACAGGAACAGAAGCCTCAACATCACCCATTGTCGTACTGGTCCTAGGAATCTGAGAAGGAATGAAACAAATGAAATTTAGATGTCAATAGAGCCAGGAACGCACGATAATGAGCCAAGAATATGGAACTCTTACGAATAATGGCCCATAGCCTCCCGCAGATAGGATATGGATGTAATCATACTGATCCAAGAGACTTTACTTAGACACTTACTGTTGAACCAATGACACCGGAGAACCTAGAGCTCTGATACCAAGCTATCATAATCCAATTTCTCAGGTCATGATGGCACTTACAACCCTTCAGTAGTCAAACCAATCCCCATAGCTCATAACGATTAGTAATGGGATATTACCTAATCCAACACGCATAATAAGCAAAAAATAAGAAGAAGCAGATATAAGATAGAACAATGCGGAAGCAAACAACCTGAATATAGGTAAAAGGAACTACAACAACCCAAATACCTAGAATTGAAATTACATAAGCCTCTAATAGAATACAAGTGCTAGAGATAACAAAATGATAAATACAGCTGTCTTCGAATAGACAAAGAGTAATAGTGCCAAGAGATGACATGTGGTCAAGCCCATGTCGATAGGAGCTCACCCTGGTCTCGAATATCAAAAAGATGCACGAGAATCCACGTGATTAATGGCAATGTATCACACTAGAATCTGCACCAGAAAGGTGCAGAAGTGTAGTTTGAGCACCAATTGCTAAGCAATGGGTACCCAGTAAGCATCATCAGCCGATTGAGCGCATATAAGATATAAAAACAGTAAATAGCAGATAGCAAAGAAGCAGTCACAGAAGCAATAGGGAAAGCACATGGAAACTAGCACAGATAGAAGTCAACATGAAGTACAAACATGCCATGCTAGCCACAGAAGATATATATAACACAGAATACAGGTGAAGGAAAGAAGAATACACATGGAGTCCTTGCAACAACAATATATATAAAGAGAGAGTTTAAGAAGAAGGACGGTATACCAGTAACCTTAAGTAAAAAGGAATGAAGGAACGCAATTGAACATACTCAATCTAGAAGTAATGAACTTAACAAAATCATGCTAAAACCCCAACTTCAAGATAATAACAGACAAAAATCAAACTCACAAGTATAAACCTAGGATGGAACAAGCTACACCACAGACAACCGAAAGCCACTAATCAGTACCACGATAAAGGATAGGATCCGCTAACCCACAACTACTTAGAAGGAAACACAAATAGTGCCTCAAGCAATATAGGAACCACTATTCCATCAATAATAGGGAGTCCAATAACTCGTACTATACCAATATAACATCCACTAAACCACCAATAACTGAAGGCCATAACAAGCTCTATAATAAGATATAAGTAATATAATCTACATACAGTCCTAATGGGCGCCCATACACCTGAGGAACACAATCAAGTGAAAACAAACCCTCTGGCATCCCATACTACCGGAGCGTACATAGAGCACACACCAAACAAGGGTGGAATATGAATACAATATGCATGATGATGTGATATGATGGGACCAGTGTGATAGTAACCCTGTATGTACCTACCCCCAATGCCTAGAGGCCCAGAAGGTAGGATCCATGGTGAGATGTACCCTCTATACCTCAACTCCACCGTATACTACTCCTTCGACACACTCGGCACGTAGCCCCTGGTCCTGGAATGGTAGGGCTCATGGAGGGCCTCGACCACATATATTAAAGTATGCAAAAATCTCAAGTATAACTACCCAGAGTGTGTCTGGGTCCAGATCAATAATCAAAAGCTCGTAGTACATGCTCGAAGTCAATTTTAGTCTAAATCAGTAGTAGTAATCTCAACAACCCTTATAAAGGGTGCCCATAGGGTATCCAGGTCTAAATCCATAGTAAAAACATGTCTAGTGCTACAACACAACTTAGTCTAGTATCAGTGTGAAAATAGGTGATAAAATCATCATAATATCTCCTTTACTCCAAGAAGATCCATAAATAAGTTTCAAAATCCTTTTTATAATCATTTATACCAAAAATGAGCCCTCGAGGCCATGCAAGGTTAGAAAACTTGTGATAGTAGGCCCAAAGTAAAAACAGTCATAAAACATGAAGAATGTTTTTTGCATCAATGATATGCTCGCAAACAATAGATTAGCAAAATGGCTCACAAGCAATCCTATCGGCCCTGCACATGCATAATCAACTCTATAACACAGATATCTAGCCTAAAGCAACATCTCAATGTCATAGACATTCCCAATTATCCCATCGTCTATGGTCCAGAGGCTTATATAAAAACCACACGAGGCCACAAGGGTAATATCACAACACTAAAAGAAATACTACAAATAACGTAGGAATAAATAGACCAAAGAGACGTACAAGATCTGGGGTACCAACCTAGAAAACCAACTCAAGGATACTATTTAATGCAGTTATAGCCTATATATAAAAAGTCTAGGTAGGGAAAGCCATAACCTACCTGTCATCCGTTGACTAGCTGCTGGAACACTATCGTCTAAGCTAGAACTGCTTCGAGAAATCCCAAATCATGAACACACTATCAACATAATATTCTACTCATTAAGATGAAGCCAACAATACCCATAATTCTAGAAACATAGCTGGGTCAAAATTTGGGTCACAAGCAGGTCCATGGGCCCCGCAATCTAAAGTCAGAAATGAAAAACACCATGATTTTCCCCATATTCCCAGGAGAGCATGCTTAATATTTAAGTGGAAATGGACCATAAATGGGGCTCAAAACATCCCACAATGCAAGAATTAAAGAAATGATTTAATGGAAAAAACAAAAATTAAAGGGGAACTTACCCGATTTAGAAGCTAACAATTGATCAAGGATCGAAGATATAATTCCCTACAAGTTGTTGGGATGAACAAGGGGTGAAAATAGTGGTTTTGGTATGTATTTCAATGGAGAAACATTTTTTAGAAGATGAGAAAATGGGAGATAAAGGGGCTGGCCAGCTCTTTTAAGAAGCCACAGCCAGACGCTGGAGCACCCAGGCAGCACGCAGGCGCCATGGAGGCCAAGGAGCGTAGGGGCCCTAGTGCCACGGAAGGCAGAAGGATGCATGGGTGCTAGCACACCTAAGTAGGAAAGCACGTAGGTGTGACCCCAATGCATAGGCACACATGCACAAGTATAGCCCAGGTGCCTGCCCTAGCGCCACACCAGCAGGCAACATCAACAGCAACATGCCATGGAAAATTTTCAAGTAGTGGGCCCTTGGGAATGCATTCGGGGTACTGTGAACACAAATTAGCTAAGATATTTAACTAGAAATGATGTTTCAGACTCAACAAAATTGATGAAAATCCCATCAGAGGTTGATTTAATGGCAGTTGGCCTTGCTCCCAAAATCAACCTTTAGGCCAACTATTCCAAAGTGGAACCTAATAACTAAAATCAAGTCTGGAAGCCTTGGGACCCAAACCAATGGTCTCTCTTTCCTAAAATCGACATTTTGGAGCTAACAATGGTGATGGAATTTCCATCCGAGGCTTTCTTCTATGAATATTGACAAAAGTCAACCATACAAGCCCAACTAGCTTGAAAACATAGAACGAGAGACAATTCTATGCTGAAAATCTCCCGAATCCTGACCAAGGGTCCAACTAGACCAAATTCCACACTCTAGAGCTAATAGAACTATCAGAAGTTGATTACGAGCATGATTACTAAGAATGTTGACCAAAATCAACAATTTCCTAAGTTAGGTTCTAAAATGGGAAAACGGCCATAAAGACCAAACAGACAGCCTGTGCATCAAACTAACAGTCCCAGCAAGCCATAAATGACTTGGGGCTACTACAGGCAACCTCTAACAGTATAAAAAAGGCAAAAACATGAAAATGATTGGAATGGTCATTACACGGCTCTTGTTGTGGTGAATCATCATCCCTGGCCAACCAAGACCTAAAAATAGTGATTTTTGAAAATGTACTTCGTGTTACCAATTTTTCTCATATATTGGGCATAATCTACTAGTATGCAACACTTATTCATTTTTTCATGGTGATTTAACCCTCAAAAGCAAGCCCCAAAGAATTTAATTTGTTTCAAAAAAAATTCTACCATTCTACTCTAATTTTGAGTCCAGGACTACATTAACTCCATAAAAACTACATAAGGGGCATTATAAACATTATAACAACATAAATCTAGTAAGCATGCTTTGCATATCAACCCTGCAAGAGCAATAAACTACCCCATAAGCCTTATTTTGATGCAAAATCAAGAAACCTAGGCATAAAATTGATGCAATATAGACGTAATAAGCATGATGTAAGCCATAAAAAGAGTATTTACCTTGACTAATCAGCAAATAGAGCATTGAGTTAAGAGAATTTTTGTATGGGGGTGTGGGAAGTTAATTTTCTAAAGTGGGGAAATGAACTCTTCTCCTTTCCTAAAAACTTCCTCATCGCTCGCTACAGTAGACCGCATTTTGTCATGGAAACTCATCGTAGTAAGACCTGACTTGTAGTAGCTATCTAGTGCAGGTCCATAATCCATTTGTTGATTTATGTATCAGTGTTTATAAATTCAGTCTCCCAGGCCTTGGGAACCCCGGTAATAAACTGCATAAGTGAAATCTTCCCTGAGTTGGGAAAATCCAGTTCGTGCATTAGGTTTAGTCTTCCCCCATTAATTCATAGTCCTAATAAAAAGATGACTAGCGAAGGTGTTCCAGTAAAAAGAATGGCCTAGCATAATTGTTGTAAGTTAATTAGGTAAACATAGAAATTAGGGGGACCTCATTGTAAATCAAACTCATGCCCTACGTCTTCCAGGTCCATTTGGGGATGAATGGTTGCTAAATTGGTATAAATTGTAATGACCCATTCTGTCATAATTAGAAATTTGTCGATAAGATGAATGAAATTGAAAATTTTGTGTTATGAAATTGTGTGGAGTTAATTATGGTGGGGTTTAAAGTAAATTTAGGCGTGGCTGCCTAGTGAGGTCTGCCGTGGTGGACCTGAGCCTTATCATAATGGCTAACTCTAGCAGACTGGATTCTCATTATAGTGACTCTCCACGGCAAATAAAGTCCTTCTATAGCAAAGACCACGAGGCAAAATGCAAAAAATTTAATGTGTTTAACTCCTAAACCTAGTCCAAAAAGGAGGATATCTCCTAAAAATTCTCCAGAGCTATTCAAACCCTAGGGAAGAAAGAAATGAGAGAAAAACTCTCAAAGTGGCTTAATTTCCCCCCCTCCTTGTGTGTTTTTCCCTTCAACTCCCTAGAATAAGAACAAGAAGCAAGTTACTTGTGTTTTAATAGCAGCTCAGCATCGAGGTAGGTTATGGTTTAATTGGTAGTAAATTGTTTGATTAAGTGAACATGATTATTATATAGAGGTTGACAGAGACAACATGGTTAGGCCTTTGGGAATGGAGTCTGGATGGGATTTGTTATCTTTAATTAATGTAATTGAAATTTTAGGAACAAACACATTTATTCTATGTAAAAGTCAATGTGAATATGGGTAGGTTAATGCTATGTGATTTCTGAGGCTTAGATATTACTTGTAATATGATAGTAGGAGCCGAATCTAAATTTGAGAGTTTAATTAGGATTGTGAATGGTCAACTTCTAATACGAACTCCTAATTTTTGTGTAACGCTTAAGCAACTAATGTAATTGGTGTTAAATGAATGTTACCTTAATAAGAAAACTCAGTTAATTTAGAAAATAGTTTGAAATAAAGAAAAGGATAAGTAGGACTGCTAGGTCTTCATAATGGGATTGAGTGGCCGAGTAGTAGCTGACGATGAGGTAATCATGATTAATTAATGTCAATAAAGGTAAGTCTACACCCCGTGATGGAAGTCAAGGTCCTTGTGTGTATAGCATGTTAAATTAGAGTTGAGACTTGTTTTAGTGCCTTTATGTGGTTAAGTTATATGACTTGTGATTAGACTTTAGACATGCTTGAATAATGTATTGTTCTCGTGTTGTCTGCTTCAATGAATAAGCAATGTTGTAATGACCCTTCCGGTCATTTACACGTTTTCGCCTTTCTTGTACCATTAGAGCTTACTTGTAGTGGCCCAAGTCATTTATGGCTTATCGGGACCGGTAGTTCGGTGCCCGGGCCATTTGTTTGGTCTCTATGGTTGTTCCTCATTTTAGAGCTTTAACTTTGGAAATCTTTGACTTCCGTCAACATTCTTGGCAATATCAAAGAATTAAACCAAGGTTCTTGGTCAAAGGAATCCCTTACTCGAAAGTTTGAGTTAAAGAAATGTCTCGTGTAACACCTCGCCCGTTTCGAAGGTTTAAATTAACCCGTGCCTTTGGGGTAAGACTAATAGTGTCTAATATACTAAGAAGGATGTGTTATGAGGTATTGTAATGGCAAAATGGTCGTATGATAAGTTTTGAAGTCAAGCAAGTTGCGAAACAAAAGTCGGAAAAAGTTATTGTAAATTTCTTTAAGGAATTCTCTACAAATTTAGGTTAAATGTCATGGGGTGTTTCTCCCTATATCAAAAGAGTTAGTGGGCCCCCAATATACCAAATCGAAGGTCTACGAGTCTAGTTTCCAACTCACTAAACTGTTTGTCCATATGACTTCAGAATAGAGAGATATTCATGTTTTCGTAGGACTGCGCAAGCAGACACGTCAAAGCGGGGCCCGCATCCTAAGTCGGTTTTTCTTTATAAAAGGTGTTCCAGCTTCGTTTTAATTCATAAAAATTACCCAAAAGCTTCATAAAATCAGAGGGAGAGTCCATAAATAATCCATGGACTTTGATCCTTTCAATTCGGAAGTTTAACGAAAGTTGCTCTACGTCGCGAGCTCGTCATTTTGGTAGAGTTTTCCCCGTCGATTTCATGGCGTATCTTCGTGGGTGTTGATGCAGCGAGCTAGCAGGTGTTTTCTGAGTATTTGGAAGTAGCTATGGAGTTATTTTGGTGAGGTATGGATCCCTTATACTTATCTATTTGTTGGATCAAGATTTTAAGATTCTAGTTATGAAAAGTTGTTCTTGCCGATATCTTGTAGTAGTTTCTTGTTGATTTTGG
Source organism: Jaltomata sinuosa (assembly GCA_003996215.1). NCBI lineage: Eukaryota > Viridiplantae > Streptophyta > Magnoliopsida > Solanales > Solanaceae > Jaltomata > Jaltomata sinuosa. The sequence goes on along the minus strand of QJPP01002980.1, from coordinate 17,483 downwards.
ATATGTTTGTTATTCTTGCAAGGAGGCAGGTTGTCAATCTTGGAATATTGAATATTTTTGTCAAGGAAATCTCTCCCCTACGATCCTCCTTCGTTATTATATGTTCTAGTATTATTTTATGGATTTCTGAGCCACGAAGTGGTATTTTGGATTTGTGGCTTTGGACAGCCCCTTTATCTTGTTATGTTTGGTTATTGTTGTGGTGTTCTGGTTATGGTAAGGTGCTCGAGGGATTGGGAAATTTTTCCATTCTTTTTGGGATCGCATACGATAGTGATTGGATTGGACAACATGAAGTACGCCTTGAAATAGTGCCTCGAGAGCTCGTCGCTCCTTTGAGATGTGGTTAAAATATTATTGTTGGATTTAGCTACCATTTCTTATTGTTATTGGCCTCATTTTATGTTTTGGAGTTGGCTGGTCACGAGTGTGACATTAACACCTTATCAAATGGCTATGGCTCGTTCTTGCAACCTCGACGATTCTAGCAATTGTTCCATTACCTCGGTTGGTTAGCCTTCATAGAGACGTATTTGGGGCTTCAGTTGAAAGTATTTGTTTTGTGTGATTCAGAGCTTCCCGGAGCAGTTTGAGTCTGGACGACGTCGTTCCCGCAGCTAGTCATCGGATGATAGGTAGGTTATGGTTTTACCCTATCTAGACTCTGTGTATATAGGCTATAACTGCATTAATTAGCATCCTTGGATGGGTTGTTATAGGTTGGTACCCCAGACCTTGTCCGCCTTTTGTCCGTCTATTTCATATGTTGTTTATAGTATTCGCGTAGTAATGTATATTACCTTTGTGGTCCTGTGTGGCCTTGTATTGACTCTGGAACATAGATGGTGGGCTACTTAGGAATGTCCGCGAGTCTAGGACATAGAGATTATCCTTTTAGGCTGGTTATGTCTGATGAGTAGCTATTGGGCCTGTGCAGGGCTGCTAGAAATTGTTGTGAGCCGTTGTGCTACTTTTATATTTGTGTGCGAGCATATCATCCATGAAAAAGGTTTTCCCCTGCATGTTTTACTATAGTTTTGGCTGTGAGCCACTACTGACCTCTTTCCTAAATTTGCATGGCCCTTGGGCCCATTTTTGGTACTGTTGTTGATAGAAAAAGGGATTTTTGGATGTTTTCGCACTGGTTTTATTACTGGTACTAGTCTCTGCTGGGCAGAGCACCAGACTTGATTTTATTACTGATACTAGTCTCTGCGGGGCAGAGCACCAGACTTGATTTTATTACTGATACAAGTCTTTGCGGGGCGGAGCACTAAACTTGATTTACTACAGTATTAGACCCGGTTACGCCCGGGCACCCTTGGAGGGGTTTTTGAGGCATTTTCTACTACTTTAGTCCTGGAGGGGTCTGGGCATGCATATTCAAGACTGGGTCTGTATCTTGATCCTGGACTTTCTACCGGATGACATGTCTCTATATTGAGTTTTAGTATGGGGTCGGGGACCTCCATGGACCTTGCCGCTCTGGGCCTGGGGCTTCGGGCTGCGTGCGCTGGAAGGAAGGGTATACGGTGGAGTAGAGGTATACGGACTGAGTCCTTCCATGGAACCTGCCTGCTGGGCCTGATTGGCCCCGGAGGAGGTACATGCAGAGGTTCTATTTCACATCATATCATATCATGCATTGGATTCCACCCTTGTTTGTTGTGTGTTCAGTGTACGCTCTGGTAGTATGGGATGCCAGAGGGTTTGTTTTCACTTGATTGTGTTCCTCGGTTGTATGGGCGGCCATTGGGACTGTAGGTAGACTATATTTACTCTTGTTTTTACTTATAGCTTTTCTTGGCACCCGGTTCTTGAAAGATTAGTGATGGCTAGCCTGTTGAGGCTTTGGTTGTGGGATTTTTGATTATTGAGAGGGCTTTAGAGTCCTATCTTATTGAGGCACTTTTGTGTGGCCTTCTAAGCAGATAGTAAGACTCTGGTTCTATTCTTGTGGGAAGCTGAGTGGTATCTCTCGGTTATTGTGGCCTAGTTATGTCATCCTAGGGTTATACTTGTGAGGTGATTCCCTGGTTATGCTATCATATGATTGGATTGGTGTTATGATTTCCTTATACTGGTTGATTCCATTTTGAGTATGTTAGACTGCTCTCCGTCTTTTCCTTCCACTTGAGGTTACCGGTATACCGCCATTTTCTCAACTCTCTCTCTACTTACTTATATTATTGTACAAGGACTCCAGGTGCGTTCTTCTTTCCTTCACCAGTGATTCTGTGTGATTGTATCTCCGTGCTAGCATGTGTTACTTGAAGCTCCTTGTTATGGATGATCTGTGCTAGCTCCTTGTGCCTTGCTTATTGCCTCAGTGACTGCTTTCTTGCTATCTGTTACTTACTGTTTTTATATCTTATATGCGCTCAGTCGGCCTATGATACCTACTGAGTACCCGTGGTTTTGGTTCTCATACTACACTTCTGCACTTTTTTGTGCAGATATTAGCTGAGCTTTCGCCGTTGATCACGTTAGAGACTCATGCAGCTTTTGGATCTTTGAGACTAGGGTGAGCGCCTGACGGTCTGGGCTTTTCTACATCTCATCTGTTGTACTGTTGCTCCTTGTACTTTCGGAGGCAATTTATGTTGTATTTTGTTACTTCTAGCACTTGTATTCTATTAGAAGCTTTTGTACTGTCGATACCAAGTCTTGGGGTTGGTGTAGTTTCCTTTATGTATTTATCTTCGAGTTCTGCTTTCGCTTATTTCTGCTTGCTGGTGCATTTTGGTTAGGCAGTAGCCCATTACTAACCGTTCTGGGCTACGGGAATTGGTTTGCCTACTGGGGATTATAGGTGCCATCATGACTTGAGAAATCGGGTCGTGACAAATGCATATGTGAAACCAAATAAAGAACTAAAATGATTGAGTGTACATGTAACTAGTGCACTGTGATGTATCCCAAGGAATAGAATTGGAACCATGGGTTCATTATTATTATAGTGGAGTGGGTACTACATGCCGGTATGGTACATGGACACCTAGAGTCCCCTACAGGTCATAACTTTGGGCAAAAATAAGTCCCCTAGCATGTGTGTACATCATTACATACTTAGTCGTGGTTACAGTGAGTTGGAAAGATACCTGAGATGGTTGAGATACATAGATTATAGGTCTAAGAGATTGAGTGGACATGAGGTCCACACCAAATTATTGGTTTCTTCTGATTTGAGTATTTAATGTGATTTGATGTATATTTGTCTTTGATTGTTGATGATTATATTTGATAACTTTTAGGTTCTTGGTGGTTATACTAGTAATGATTGTAATAATTATGGTGTCCCTGATCATTTTTTGGCTAAGTCTCAATGGGCGTTTAATGGTTTATTCGTAATGAACTCTTAGTGAACTTGGGAAATGGGCAAGAGATTGTAATAATAACAATGGATTGGGTATGATTGGGTAATTAGTGTGGTGTGTAATTGATAAGGATAACGTGTGTAATAAGGAGTACCTTGTGATGATGCTAAGGGTCATAGACATTTGTTTGTTAAGGTTAATCAAAACCTAAGGGGAACTAGTTCTATAAGGCATAGTAGAGTCAGTATATAGTGTGGGGTTGATGTGTGCTTTAGTTGTAACCTTTTATTTAAGTAATGATATTAATATTATATTTTGTATTTTGATTTCTATACATGAACTATGTGATCTATTCTTGGTCGGCCGATGATACCTACCAGTACGTGTGGTGTACTGATACTACTCTTGCTACACATTTTGGTGTAAATGTGTGACAGGTTGACTGAAGTCTCATTGTGTGGCTTTAAGAGTCTCTACCATCAGCTTCCAAATCTTCCACTCCTTAGAATGGAAGTTGTGTCTTTATTTATCATGTCCTTCTTTAGTAGCTCTTGTATAGGTTAAGACTAGGTTTTTGGGAAAAGGTTGTATTTTTAGTTTTCAAAATAGTAGCATGTAGTTTAAGTTTTACTAAGTTATGAGTACCAATTTCACTTTTTATTATTGTTTAATTTGTTTTAAAAGATTTTCTCTAATCTTGTTGGATAAATAAGGGGTTGTCTATAGAGTTAGAATCGAGTAGGTGCATGCACGACTTATCATGATTTGGGTCGTGACATTGCTCAAACAGATAAAACACAAGATGGAAAGCTAGTGAAGAAATGGGTTAAGTATGCAAATGTTTATTTCATGAATTCAACAAAAGGAAGACAGCCCAATAAAGCCCTTACTTCATTAAAGGTATATTTGAAATAGCTAGTATTTTTCTTTTCTATCCTAGTATAAGTAGTAGTTTTCTTTCCCTAAGTGAGTTTTTGATGATTATTGAACTTATCTCCTCTTTAAGAGATTGTGAGCTTCGCAATGCTTTTGTTGACTCTTGTTTAGAAATAGAGGTTGCAAAGTGAATCTAATTCCCCTGAGGCCTTTATCATAGTTTAGGTGTGTGTTTCAGATTAATGAATTGAGGTTTTAGATTTTAATATAATATTTGGTTGCTTTTGATTTTTTTACTTGTGTCTATGCTCATATGAAAAAAGGTTCCATACCCATAAGGGTTCCAGGCTTCAACCCACATAGGTTTAAGTGCTCATTTGGATATTCATTGGACGTCTTTACTTTAATAGATTATTAGATGCCTTTGATTCCAATTTTTGTGTCTACTTTTTATCCTTTACTTTTATGTTCTTAGTTAGGGTTTCCTTTTAGTTTAAATATTGAATCAAATTGGAACTAACCTAACATGTTTGCTTGCTTTGATTAAGTGTCTTAAATAGGTACAAATGGTGAGTCATGATAAGGAACACCTAGTTACCACTGGGGAACCTAATATGTATGAATTGTTTAATTTGTTCAACACCCTCTCTCCCAAATTGAAGGATGGTTGGATCGATTGACTACTTGAGTGAATCGATTTCCACTTCTCTTTCCACCTACTTTCCCTAACCCTCATCGAGGAATTTCGGGCACATCATCCAAGTCCTATGAATATGAGAGATAAAAGATTGAGAGGAGTAAGAGAGTGCAAGTGGCAACTCAAGAGTGGAAAAAGGAGAGGATTTGTGGAGTGAAGTAAGAGAGTTTCCACAAATGCCTTCTGACGTTTTTGCTTGTCCTTCTACTATTTAGAAGGACTCTTTTGTAGATACAAGGTCAATGGACTTGAACCAATAACTTGGAGTGTTAGAGAACACTTTGAGGGAAGTTTCACCCCAAGGTAAAAAAGATTCATCATGTGAAATTCAAGGTACAATAGCTAAGCTAAAAACTTTAAACATCTTGAATGAACAAAGCGTGAGTGATAACTTTTCTTCATTTGTGAATAATGATTCTTTGCCATGTGTTGATAATGTCCATTTTGAGAGTGTTCAAACACTAGATCATCTTCAAGATCAATTTATGTCCACCTAGTATTGCCACTTGTGTTTTAAATGAAAGTACATTTTCATATGGAACTTATAATGATCAACTTGCTTGTAATTCTAGTCCACTAATTGAGGAAGTTTATGATGTGATTAATGATCCTCAAATTAGTGATAATATTGATAAAGTTTATCATGTGAATAGGAATGACTCTTTGAGCATAACTTTTTTTAAAGATCCTATTGCTTTTTTTCTCATAGAGATCGTGATTAAATGTGTCTTGAAAGAGGACATTTGTCTTTTTGAGAATGAGATTACATTTTTTAATTTTTCATCTTTGATTGATTGTTCTCTCTTTAAGTACAACATCTTATTTGATGACGGTGAGATCATTCCTAGTGTAGTGCCTAGTGATGTTAAAATTGATGGTCATATAGCTCTTTTAGAGGGCTATAACTTATATGATAACCCACTATGGGATGTGGATAAACAAGGTGATAATTGTTTTCAAATGGTTACTTCTTCTTTGAGTGTTATAATTCTTGATAATGTGCTTGATGATGTTCTTGGATCTAACGGTGAGCTTACATATGAGGACACTTTGGATGAAGTTATTTTGAGTGACACCTTCCTTTACTATCTATTTGCATAGATGATGGTTTTACTTATGTCGTGGACCTATATTATGTTGGGTAGAGTTTTAATGGGATACATGGGTGTTCTCTTGGCCAAAATGGGTGGATAATCTTTCCTTTTGACCTGGTGACACTTTGAAAGTGTGTGATTCAACCGTGGTTCTATCTTGGAGGTGGTCTAGTTTAGAAATAGAGGATCAATTTAGTTACTTGTTTAATTGAATCAATGTGACATTGCTTTCTTACTATATTGAATCCATTGGTTCTTTTGTGATATACTTATTTCCCGATATTTGGAATAGCCAAGTACTTTGTTCTCCATTTGAAATATTTTTCTTGATAAGAATAGTTTATATTTGGTTATATAGCAAGTTTCTGCATCCTTGGCATGTTGGGAGGATTGATAGCGCTAACACTAACCCCCATGCCTTGATGTCCTTGTTGTTATTTGTTTTCCCTATGGTTTTACTAGATTTGGATTCGAGGACAAATCCTTTTCAAGAAAAGGAGAATGATGTATCCGAGTTTTCTCAAAACCTTGCACACGAAGCCAAGTTATGGAGTTTGTAGACTTTTTATCAAGTCACTATTTGAGAGGCTAAGAGGGTGCTTCAGATGAATACTTGACGGTCAACAACTTGCTCAAATAGAAGAAACACAAAATGGCATGCTAGTGAAGAAATGGGCTAAGTATATAAATAACCATTTCATGAATTCTCATAAATTCAACAAAAGGAAGACAATCCAACAAGGCCCTTACTTTATTAAGGGTATATTTGTAATAGCTAGTGTCTTTGTTTTCTATCCTAGTATAAGTAGTGATTTTCTTATTTCCCTGAATGAGTTTTTGATGATTATTGAACTTATCTCTTTTTTGAGAGATTGCGAGCTTGGCAAAGCTTTTGTTGTTTAGAAATAAAGGTTGTAAGGTGAATCCAATTCCCTTGAGGGCTTCATCATAGTTTAGGTGCTTGTTTTGGATTGATCAATAGAGGTATTAGATTTTAATATAATCTTTGGTTGCTTTTGATTTCCTTACTTGTGTCTATTCTCCTATCATTGGTTTAGGTGCTAATTTGGATATTTGTTGGAGGTCTTTACTTTAATATAATATTGGTTGCCTCTGATTCCAATTTTGTGTCTACCTTATATATTTTATTTTTTGTGTTCTTAGTTAGGGTTTCCTTTTAGTTTCAATATTGCATCAAAAACTGCACCAAAAAAAGTAGTCACTATTTTAACTAAATAATTCTTACCCATCCCTTAGCCGATACTATAATCTGTAAAAGTTTTGTTGATCCTATGTTTTTTATGCTTTTGTTAGTAGAGTATGATACTAAGGGAAAACCCATGATACATCTTGGATGCATGAGAATTTCTTTTTGAGAGTGAGCAATATTGTTTCTTTCATAAGCCCCAAAATTTGTGATGTATTGTGATTGAATGAGTGGGCATCTCTCTTAAAATGTGAGGGCACATAGATGGTGTAATTTTAGAGAACTATTTGATTTCTCTACTTAATAATGTGATTGTTTTTCCCTATGTATTATGTTGGTGAGTTGGTTCTAGAGGTTGAATCATCTTGTTCAAATTGTCACTGTATTCTATTGCTAAAAGCACTTAGTAGTTGAGAGTTGCTTGATGTTTTAATTATTTTGTTAAGCTAAGAGAGAAAAGACCTTTTTGATTGGTGTGTCTAGATGGGTGATATGTTTTGAGTGTCTAGTAGTTGTTTGAGGACGAACAAAGATTCAAGTGTGGGATTGTGATGTTAGTATTATTTACACAACTTTTTAGCCATACTTTGCCCATTTTGTACCTTGTTTTTAGGATAATTAAGCTAAATACTCCTACCTTTTACTTATTTCTATGTTTTGAACTAATGTAGTGTGCTTTGTAAATTATAGGTGAAAAACCAAGAATTTGGCTAAGAATAGGATAAGAAGGTGCACTGCCTCACAAAGCCAAGCTCAAGGTTAGGCCAGTGGGGTCGCAAGGCAAAGTCCAATGTAAAGGTGGGGTCTAATTTTAACTCAGGGGATGCCTATACCTGAATGGAAGTGGGAGCACATTGCTATGGACTTTGTACTTGGGATGCCTCATAGTTTGAGGAAGTTCGATGTTATTTGGGTCATTGTAGATAAATTGACCAAATCCACACACTTTGTGTTGGTTCAGACTACTTACAATTCAGAAAGGTTGGCAAAGATCTATTTTTGGGAGATTGTTTGCTTGCATGGCATGCCTATTTCTATCATTTCAGATTGACATACTCAGTTTACATCACACTTCTAGAGGTCTATGCAGTAGGAGTTGGGTACTTGGGTAGAGCTCAATATAACCTTTCATCCTTAGACAGGCGGTCAGTCTGAGTAGACCATATAGGTGTTTGAGGACATGATTCGAGCATCTTTTATTGATTTTAGAAGTTATTGGGACCAGTTCTTACCCTTGGCAGAATTAACTTACAACAACAATAATTATTCCAGTATCCAAATAGCTCTATTTGAGGCCTTGTAGGTAGGAGGTGTAGGTCTCTTATTGGGTGGTTCAATGCTTTTGAAGATTGATCGTGGGGTACAGATTTGTGAGGGATTCCTTGAACAAGATAAAGGTTATTCATGATATAGTTCTTACAACTCAGATTGGGAAACGAGCAATGCAGATCGGAAGGTTTGTTCATTAGAGTTTCGAGTTGGAGAGAAGGTATTGCTAAAGGTGTTTCCCATAAAGGGTGTCATAAGATTTGAGAAAAAGGGCAAACTTATCCCGAGGTTTACTTTTCCATGTAAGATTCTTTGACGTGTTAGGGAGGTGTAACTACCTGTTCTGTTATTATGGTAAAGTAAGGGTATAAGTACCCGCCTAGAAATTCCCTAAGGTGAAAGTTGAAAAATATCAGGCTAGGGTGAGCTTAAAAAAGAATATAGTATTTTGTGCCTTAGAGACGATTGGGGTCTCATGGTTTGTTATATGGAGGTGTGGAGTCTGTTTATAGATAGTCAATTGCAGTAAGGTCTCATAAGAAGTTTTGAGACGGGAGTCGAGTTCATAGAACTCCAGATATGATAGTTTCTATGTCGAGATTAATCCTTGTTGTCTTTAAAATAAAGTGTGTTGTGAAATGAGGGATTTGGGCGAGAAGTCAACGTTTTGGAAATTGACGTTCACCATAACGAAAGGGCATCTCATTGTGACAATCCATAACGATGAGCTAATCCTTATCGAGATTGCTCACCGCGAAAAGAAATGCTCCATCACAATGAGGTAAGAAGATAGTATACCAGTGAGTTTTTAGCTTTTATGAGTTAGTTTCCCCTAACTCTTATTTTGTTCTAGAGCTTTAAGAAGCGGTTCTCCTAAGAAACTAGGGCATTCTTCTTTATTTGAGGTAAGTAATCTATAAAACCTCTTTGTTTATAAATTATTAATCTTTGTGAGACCTTTAGGTAGAGGATTAATGGTAGAATTCTTGAATTGAGCCTTAAAAGCATGAACTTGGGGAAGAACCCTATGGGTAGGTGCAATTTCACCTAGAATTGATCCTAAGTTGTATTTTTATGAATTCTAACATGGAATTATTAGTTCATAACATGATTTAGGCTACTAAGGAACATTGGGTTCCATAGAGGTGAGACCTTTAGGCGTAAAAATGGCTAGAAGAGAAGAACTTCATTAGAAACCCTTTGGATATTAACGTTATGATTGTTATGAGCTTAGTTATCGATAAATTAACCCTTGGGGAATGCTAGAAACCACATTTATAGGTAGAACTGATGGGTTAATGTAATGACCCTTTTGGTCATTTATGCATTTTTGCCTTCTTTGTACTATTAAAGCATGCTTATAGCAGCCCCAAGTCATTTATGGCTTGCTAGGACCGATAGATTGGTGCCCAGGTCGTCTGACTGGTCTTTATGTCTGTTTCCCAGTTTTAGAGCTTTAACTCTAGAAATTATTAACTTTAATTGACATTCTTATCTATCGTACTCGAAATCAAATTTTGACAGTTCCGTTAGCTCCGAAGCATGGACTTTGGTCTAGTTGGACCATTGGTCGAGATCCGGGTGCTTTTCAGCTTGGAATTCTCTCTCATTTTGTGTTTTCAGGCTAGTTTGATTGACTTTGGTCAACTTTTGGAGAAGACGGTCTTGGATGAAAATTCCTCTAGCGCTGTTAGCTCCAGAATGTTGAGTTTAGTCTAGAGGGACCATTGATTTGGGTCCCGAGGCTTTTGGACTTGATTTTGGCCCTTGGGTTCCATTTTGGGAATAGTTGTCCTAAAGATTGATTTTGGGCGTGGGGCCCATATTTCATTTAATTGACCTCCAATAGGATTTTTGTCAATTCCATGGGATCTAGAATGCCGTTTCTAGTTGAATATCTTAGCTCATTTGTGTTTGCGGGACCCCGAATGCATTCTCGGGGGCCCACCGCTTGAAAAATCTTCCTTGGAATATTGTTGTTTCTGTTAGGGTGCACCTACGCCTGTCTGAGGTTCCATTGCATAAGAGCACATGTGCCTGCCTGAGGTGTCGTTGCACTAGTGCACCTGCGCCTGCCTGAGATGCCATTGCACCAGTGCACCTGCGTTGTCTTGGCCACACCTGCGCCTGTGTGGGTAAGTTTTAAAGGTTGGCAGCCTTGTTTTCTCCTTCATTTTCCCATTTTCCAACTTTGATTTCTCCATGGTCAAAGCCCATAAAACCTCAATTAAACACCATTGTTCTTCCCAACTGCTTAGAGGTGATTCATTGTTGATCCTTGTTCGATTTTTCGACTTCTAAATTGGGTAAGTTACCTCTTTAAATTCTGATTTCCTCTTTTGATTTCCATTTTTAAATCCTTGCTTTATGGGCTATTTTGAGCCCCATTGGTGGTCCGAATCCGCTCAAATTTTGAGCATGTTCTCCCAAGTATGTGGGGAACACATGGGTGTTTATTATTTTCGACTTTAGGTTGTGGGGTTCACGGGCCTGCCCGTGACCTAAATTTTGACCCGGTCATGTTTATAACATTATGGGTACTGTTGGTTTCATTTTGATGCGTAGATTATTGTGTTGTTAGTGTTTTTGCAAATTGGGGCTTCTCGAAGAAATTTGAGCTCTGATGATGCCATTCCCACAGCTAGTCATTGGACGACAGGTAGGTTATGGCTTTCCCTACCTAGAATCCGCATATATAGGCTATAACTCCATTAATTAACTTCCTTGGGTGGGTGTTCTAGGTTGGTACCCTCTGACCTTGTCTGGCTTTTTTGTCTATTTATTTCTTACATTTATTGTAGTATTTGTGTAGTATTGCTATATTACCCTTCTGTCCCCGTGTGTCCTTTGTATATGCCTCTGGACCATACATGGTTGGATATTTGGGAATTTTCTGCGAGTCTCGGACATCATGATATTACTTTAGGATGGTTATCTATATTGTAGAGCTGATTGTGCCTGTCTAGGGTCGATATGAATGTTTGTGTGCCATTTTCGGCTAATCTATTATTTGCGAGCATATCATTTATGCAAAGGATTTTCTGCATGTTTTACTACTGTTTAGGCTTCGGGCCTACTATAATGACTTTCTAAACTTTGCATGGCCCCGAGGGCCCATTTTCAGTAAAATGATTATTGAAAGGGTTTTGGTACTAACTTTTATGAAATCTCTTGGAGTTGAGGGGATATTACGATTATCACTGGTTTTTCATACTGATATTAGGCTCGGCTATGTCATAGTGCTATACATGGTTATCTACGTGTTTACACTCGGATACATGTTGGGCACCCTATTTAGGGATTTTGATACTTGATTACTGATTTAGATCCGGATATGCTTTGGGCTCCCTTTATAAGGGTTGTTGAGATCACTACTATTATTTTAGACCCGATTTAATTTTGGGCACGTATTTTGAGGTTCTGATTCTTTAAGATTTAATAGTTTTTGTATGTGTGGACCCTTATTATTCTGGACCAAGTGCAACGGGCCAAGCGTGACCAGAGGGGGGTGTACGGCAGAGTAGAGGTACTCGGGAGAATTCCTTTCATAGATCCTTCCTCTATTAGGCCTGTGGGGCACCAAAGGGGGGTAACATATGACACCACTATCACACTGGATCCATTATCATCATCATGCATATTGTATTTTGATTCCACCCTTGTTTGTTGTGTGCTCAATATACGCTCTGGTTGTATGGGCGGTCGGAGGGTTTGTTTTCACTTGATTGTGTTCCTAAGTTATATGGGCGGCCATTGGGACTGTAGGTAGATTATATTACTCCTTATGTGCTATAGAGCTGGTTTTGGCCTTTGGGTATTAATCAATTAGTGGTTCTAGCTTGTTGAGGCCTTGTTTTTGGACTGTGTTTATTGAGGGGCTAATGGGTCCTATATTGTTGAGGCACTATCTTTATAGCCTTTTGAGCAATGGTGGGTTATCAGATTCTATTCTCTATCGTGGTTATTAATTAGTGGATCTCAGTTCTTTGTGGCTTAGTTATTCCATCCCAGGGTTGCGCTAAGAGATTGTTTGATGTCTATGTTTATTTTGAAGTTGTGTTTTTAGTATGATTTCGTTAAGTTTAATGCTTCTAGTTGAGTATGTTAATTTATTCCTTTCTTTCTCTTGTTAACTTGAGGTTACAGGTACACCTCCCTTTTCCTTAAACTCTCTTTTTATATATAGTGTTGTTGCAAGAATTCCAGGTGTGTTCTTCTTTTCTTCAACTGCGGTTCTGTGTTATGTATATCATCTGTGCTAGTATTTTATGCTTATAATTCTTGGTTGACTATTATCCTTGCTATTTTCCATGTGCTCTTTCTCTTGCTTTGGTGACTGCTTTCTTGCTACCTGCTACTTACTATTTTTATATCTTATATGTGCTCAGTCGGCCGATGATGCCTACTGGGTACCCGTTGCTTAGCAATTGGTGCTCATACTACACTTCAGCATCTTTTAGTGCAGATATTAGTGTGGACTTTCGTTGTTGATCACGTGGAGACTCATGTATTTTTTGGATATTCGAGACTAGGGTGACCGCCTGTAGACCGAGGCTTGACCATATCTCATCTTTTGGCACTGTTACTCTTTGTATATTCGGAGATAGTTGCACTTATTATTTTGTTACTTCTAGCACTTGTATTCTATTTAGAAGCATGTACTATCGATACCAAGTCTTGGGGTTGGTGTAGTTTCTTTATGTATATATATTCAGGTTATTTGCTTTTGCATTATATTTATCTTATATTTTCTTCGGCCTATTTATGCTTATTGTGCGTATTGGTTAGGTAGTAGCATATTACTAACCATTATGGGCTACAGGGATTGGTTCGCCTACTGGGGGTTGTAGGTGCCATCATGACTTGAGAAATTGGGTCGTGATAGCTTGGTATCAGAGCTCTAGGTTTATCTGTATCGTGGTACAGAAGAAAGTGTCTAAGTAGTGCCTCGTGGATCTGTACGATGACATATGTATCCTATTTACGGGAGGCTAAAAGGCATTGTTAGGAAAAGTTCCATCTTCTTTGCTCCTTATCGTGCGTTCCTTTGCTCTATTGACTTCTAAACTTTGATTGTTTCATTCCCTCTCAGATGCCTAAGACGAGTACGACAGCGGGTGATGTCGAGGCTTCTATGCCTGTTGCTTCAGTGCTTTTGTCAACGCCAGGATTTCAAGGTGAGAGTTTTCCATATCAGATAGGTAGTGTGGGGCCAGCCCAGCCTCCGATAAGGTTTCATGCTACTCCAGTTATTCGGGGCACTGTGGATAGGACTCTGAGACCTTCGGTGGGTGTTTCAGTACCTAGTTTTTTGAGAAATGTTTCAATTGGGGTCGAGCTTCCAGTTCTTCAGAAGGGTAGTATGTTGGTGTTGTAGTATGAGGCAAGGTTTTATGACATAGTTAGGCATACTTCTAAGGCTATGCCTTCAAGGTTTGAAAGAGTTCAGAGCTTTGTTGGAGAATTGATTTCACTGCTCCATTTGGCTATCGAGCACTTGGTTATAGTTGGGACCAGCTTTCTTCAGGTAGTCGATCAGGCTTGGGCTATTGAGGGATTATATCCTGAGGCTTATGGAGGTAGTGCTAAGAGGCATCGTTGCCAGGTTAATTTCTGAGGTTCCCTGAGGTAGAGATTCCTGATACCGTTGCTCCAGGTAAGACTTTTGTTACCTTCGATTAAGGAAAATATTGTTCGCATTGCATTTCTCCCTTTTTCATGTTTATGCCTACCAATTTTCTTTGTTTAGTCATTTTACTACTTAAGTTGTTAGTATTTATGCGTGTAATTTTTCCCGATAGGTTATTCTTTAGTAGTGGATGGGTTGAGTTATCCTTGGGAGGTGATTACCTAGAGTTGTGACTCATGGGTAAGTCTTGTTAGCCTCATTTCCTGTTTCCATTGTGGTTCTAGAATTGGTTTGAGTATTTTTTTTCTAGCGGTCCTAGATGGTTGTTGCCTAGGTCATTATTTAGCATTTGCTAGAGGTCTTTGTGCTGATTTGATGTGATATCGGTGGTTTTCTGCCAGATATTGAGGTTCTGCCCTTAGTGGTGTGGTATTGGTTATGCTAGTAAGAATTGGTTGGTTTTGCTTTTCTCAAGTGGTTAAAGTCAACCCTCTTTGTTTGTTTGGTTTAGGAATGGAGCAGGTTTGGGTTGCTTTCCTTGTTTTCTTCATCTTCAAGCTAGGTTCAGATATTCTCATTGTTCTCCCCAGTCCTTATTGGGATGATTTGTGATCGTAGTATTTTGGTTGGGTTGAGTTTTTATCGTAGTACTCTGGTTGAGTTTTTGGTTGTGGCATTATGATTGAGTTTTGGCTATAAGCATTTTGGCTAAGTGTTAACTGTAGCATCATGATTGTGTTGTAATCATCACATTTTGGGTAAGTTGGGCATTCGTACCATTCTTCTCCTGCCTTACTAAGTGATTATAATATGGATGTGGGAGATAAGGAAATAGCTCCAGGTTTGTTTGATAAGGAGTCTATCAGGTTGGTTGTACCTTTTAAAGAGATAGTAGAGTTCGGTGTGTTCTAAGGAAGAGTTTTGTTAGTTGAAAAAGGAGGGAGATGACTCCTTATGCGTACTTATGTGTTCTAATCACTGACTGAGGTGATGACTGAGGGTTTTCTTGGGCTTGTGTGTTGGTGACTTACGTCGATCGAGTATATATTGTAGTGGCATTTCCTTCAATAGGTTCTGAGGTCAGATTTTTTCTCTAGTAAGAGATCGAGGTAGTGGCCTTTTCTAGTACTACCTTTGGGTACTTGTTGCATCGACTGTGGTTTCCTGGTTATATTCTTTGGAGGACCCAAGTTTCAGTAGCATCTACGGATTGGGCAACTTGTATATTCAGAGCCTAGTTTGCTCCGGTTCCTAAGCATTCATCGACAACATATGGGTCTACTCATGGGTTCAACAGAGGAATGGATTGGCCATTGAAGTTGGATTTCAGAATCGTGGGCTAGCAGGTTGCATTGGATGGTTCGTGGAAGTTTCCCTTCGGTTGTAACATCTTTATGCTGGAAGGTTGTGGATACGGGCAACTTAGCTTATTTACTTAGATTTCAGAGTTGCTATTGGCCTTGGACATCTAGTCCTTGGCTAACCATCAGATTAGGCTAGAAATTCCATATCTCAGTGGTGTTCTTGTCAATACAAGGTTCATTCTACTTCAATTGGACAGACTCAGCGGTGGTGTATTGTATCTGATCAGGTTGTGCTGGTTGAAGCTCGCAGGGCTATTTAGGTTCTAATAGTACTTTGAGGTTGATGGTCACCTTGGTGATTTTGGGAGTTAGAGGTTTGAATGGGTTGGTTCTCTGAGAGGTCATCTATTGTATGCAATTCCAGTGTTGTTTGGGCTATGCTAGTATGGGTCAAGAGTTTGGTATGTGGTATGCTTCGGAGTTATTTGTTTATGTGCAGATGCAGTAGAGTAGTTGTTTCGAGCAAAGGGTGAGTTAGAAGGTTAATAATTTTCCAATAGCTAAGCGGCAACCTTGGACTTTAGAAACCCTTTCCTTTGCCTACAGGGTGTTTTGTCTTGATATTTGCGGCACGGTGGACTTCTTTCTGAGGTGAGGTTAGTAAGGTGATCCTAATTTTTGAAAGGTGTTCTAGTAGTCTGAGTAGCAGTGGTGTTTCTCAGAGTTTTGACGAGTCATTATGTTTGCATGGCAGTACCCCGTACTCGTACTAATAACGCCCAGGACTCTTCTGTTGGTAGGGCTCTACCTACACTCCTTTGCAGGGTCTTATGTTTTGGTTTGGCTCTCTTTGGGTAGGTTGTCCAATTGGTTCATTCGCTTTCGTTGATTTTCAACTTTGCACTGTTCTCCGTTGAGTTGTTTCATCTCACTTAGCCTTCGGGACGATTTCTCTACCTTGACGCGATTGTCGGTGTTCACTCACATGCTTTCCAACAGCTAGTGGTCGCCTCATAAGCCTCTTCAGTCCTCAGTCTCAGCAGCGTCAACCGAGTGTTGGTCCTTAGTAAATCGGTGTCTCCGTCTGTTGGCTTTGACCGGTGTTCTAATTGGGGGTAAAACATTACTTACTAGTTTTTTGGTATTTGCTTTGCGAGTCTCCGCATTTTCCTGGCATGTCAAAAGATAGGCAACGGATCAGCTAAGGATGAGATACAACACTCCGCGCCTCCCACAATCACAAAATTAAAGTGACAACTGCTCCGGAGTGTATCCGGGTTTTAATCAACTAATCAAGTCTTCAAATACCTAAATGGGATGCCCGACATGTATCAGAGTTAAAACGTAGATACAATATAGAACTATGGCACTTAGCGTGCCTAATAACAGATGAAAACCATTGATAAAATCATCGTTAATTCCCTCTACTCCAAGAGGTTTCATAAAAGTCAGTACCAAAACCCTTTCCATAATAATTTTACTGACAATGGGCCCTCGGGGCCATGCAAAGTTTAGAAAGTCATTATAGTAGGCCCGAAGCTAAAATAGTAGTAAAACATGCAAAAAATCCTTTGCATGAATGATATGCTCGCAAATAATAGATTCGCACAAAATGGCTCACAAATATTCCTATCAGCCCTACACAGGCATAATCAGCTCTATAGCACAGATAACCAGCCTAAATTAATATCACGATATTCGAAACTCATAGAGATTCCCAAATATCCCACAATCTATGATCCAGAGGCATATACAAAGGCCACACAGGAACACAAAGGTAATATAGCAATACTACACGAATTCTACAATTAACGTAAGAAATAAATAAGCAGAAAAGGAGGACAAGGTCTCAGGGTACCAACCTAGAACACCAACCCACGGATGTTAATTAATGCAGCTATATCCTATATACACAGAGTTTAGGTAAGGAAAGCCATAACCTACCTGTCATCCGACGACTAGCTGCGGGAACGACGTTGTCCGAGCTCAAACTACTCCGAGAAGCCCCAATTCGTGAAATAACTAACTACACAATAATCTATGCATCAAAATAAAATAAACAATATCCATAATGTTATAAACATGACCGG